>LR736886.1:918744-1088202 GCA_902654985.2 Oryctes borbonicus
AATATTTCGACATTATCTAGCTGCAAGAAATGGCTGGATGAAGCTTTAGAAGCTGGGAATGTAGATCCATTTATTTTCTTAGTTGGCACTAAGAGGGATTTGATCGTAAGTAACCTTTAGCTAATTTCAGGCGGTAGGTTTTAAACCATTTAACATAGCAACAGCATTTTGAGCGAATAAAATTGTAAAATTGCCAGTAACGGCGATTTATCATAATTTTAATTTGTATTCTTCTGTTGGGTCTCTTTAAAAGAAGAATCTCTCGCTCTTTACATTGTCATATTAAATTTCTAATTCTACAGTTGGCTGACTGCCACCCACCATCTGTAACCGCTTGTGATTTCCATAGGCGTAGCCAGAGGTGGGCAGGGAAAGGCCATACAATGAAAATCCTTCAACTTACATTTCGATATAATTTTGAATTAGAATTTGGTTCTAGTCAGAAGCCACTTACGAAAATATTGAGGAATCCGCCCTGAAAATAGCGAAGTATCTGAAAGCGGAGTATTGGGCTACCTCTTCCAAAACCGCGGAGAATATCAACAAGTTCTTTTTCAGAATAGCCGCATTGACGTTCGATAGATGCATCACGAGAGAAAGAGAGAATTCCAATGTAGTTATAGACTCCGAAATGATATGTAAGTATCGCCTTTGTACACTATACTTTAATAGTATCGTTTACTTCATTTTAGCCTTCAAGAATAACCCGCAACGTAATGGTAACATTCAATGCAATCATAGAAGGTGTAAGAATGTTTAATCTGCCTTCGTTATATGCAAAATTTTCCAAAATGCTAGATACCTAAATTGCTATTATTATGTTAATTATGCTTGTAATGTTAAAGAATGTTTATTTGTAAATTTCGATGTATTTTTCCTTATAAAATTGGAATAATGTAATACAGATAGAAAAATAAATAACAGCTTAATTCCTGATTTATCCCAATAGTAAACCATCTCTAAAGAATAGTTGAATGTAGGCTTTCACGACCGTAATCCGTAGTAGAAATGTCTTTCGGGTGATGTCGTGTAGTTAATACTTTACTTGACGTAAGACTGCCTTTAGAAATCTTCTGAAGAAGCTGACAGCATGGTCAGCGAAACGTCAAGTAAAATATTAATTTCACGACATCACCCGAAAGACATTTCTACCATCTCTAAGAACTTAATTTGGGGAACTTACCGTATAACACTATTCTAAAGTACATGTATATTGCTATATTGTTCTTTTTCTTATGATTACTGACAATAAGAATATTTATGTTTATCGACGATTCCTTATTTCCAATAATAAAATCTCAGAAAAAAAAAATAGAACAAAGAGTATAAGCCCCCGATATTGCCTCTGCGAATTTTCCCTAGAGATTTTCTTAGTTAGAGACTGCTAAAATGTAGAAGAAGAGGTACCATCGACCCAAACAAACCCAAGAGATGGAGCAATATTTCCGCGAATTTCATCAAATTTAATTAATTTTTTTAAATATCTAACATAACTATACAAAGGCAGCGCACAGTAGTGGGTGATGAGGTGAACGACAGGGCACGCACGATTATTCGACTTCCTCGTGTATTTCCGTTGCGTAGTACATGCATACAATGTACAAGGAAACTACACGAAGGAACCGAATCGTTGTCCACGCCCTCACTCGCCGCTGATAAACAGAGGAAAAAAGGCCAAATCACTGAATATTTCATTAAAAGTTATTTGTCACAAAAGACGTAAGTGCAGAGGTTGTTGTTTGTCTCATCCGAGACCGCTAAAGCACTTACGGCCCGAGTATCATATTGTGTATTTATCGCGGCATTAGTTTGTATATAATGTACAAGTTATTTAGTCCATCCTACTCCATTACATACGTATTTAATATCAAGAATTTTCTTTATTTAATGAAAGATCAACATTATATTCAAAAATTGAACATATTATTCACTTCTTTTCCGTGAATTATCGGTAATTTTGGAGGGATGTGTAAGTTGTAACGTGCGCAATGTAGGCAACCCACTTTACACTGCCGCATTGATGTGGACGTAACATGTTAAATAAATAGGTAAATTGCTGTATGCAACCATCATGTATCGCCTATTGCAAGCAATTGCGTGGACGATGTGTTTTTAGTTATAGTTTAGAGGTTACGTAGGGCAGATTCGATTAATATACGTCCAATTACATGATTTGGACCGATCTGGAACAATTTTCACGAAAACAGGACACCGTCAATGCCTCTTGGATTCTCGTCTTTGCTGGTGAGTGCTATCCATAAATTCCTGCTGTATCTTGTTCTTAGTACGTGTTAATTAGATATTCTATTACGATTTTTTTTGTAAGAGAATAATTATCAATCATGCGTTCGTTGACGGTCGTCTGCCTATGGATTTGAATATTTCTCATACGTCTATTAATGATTTTGTAAATAGTCTTGAGAGATAGTGATAGGGATTTTTTGCGAAATGATTTTTTCTATTTCCAGGCTTCTTATTAACAGGCCTACCTAATTGCTTCAATATTTAAGAGGAACCTGATTAGCATTAACATATTATTTTTGTTTTATTAACGTCGTGCCAGTCATCAAAATCGGCAACTAACAATTATTTCTGGCTGTTCACTGGGCTCTAAATTTCAATTTTTCTTTATTGTAAGTTTTAATATACCTACTTATCCATTATATTAACGTTGGGTATTTATTGAAATACACGTGCTAATTAGTATCGGGCATTTATTGCGTAAGTTACGAGGGCCACGTACCTATTATTTGCTTTTGTGCTTCACGCTTTGATGTCACTTGTAGTTTATGTATCGAAACAAAGTACCTTGATAATGCACTCATAAATTCACCTTCATTTGGATTTACGTCATTAAATTGAATTTGCTGATCCCTGGTTCTTCGATTTGAATGTTAGATTAATAATTGTCCAGTATACGTTCCGCTTTTAAAAAATAGTTATCGGTTTTTGTTCTAAAGCGATAAAAATGGCCTCGCGTGAGTCTTATCTGTAGGATAATCTATGAGCTTTGTTGTACGTGAACAAGTTTTTAGACTTTGAATAATGCCCAAGATCTAAGAGATGCGCCAATGATGTGTTTAGTGGCAGAAATTCAAGGGTTATATGTTTTAGAGTGTACACTGCCGTTCAGATAAGTTCGGTCGATTGGTAAAAAACATGAAAAGGTTACAGAAACAAACGAAACTAAAAACAAAATGCAATTTTATTGTATGTACAGGTAAAAAAGACAAAAATAAATAAATAAAAGGTTATTCTGGCCTAATATAACATACTGAACATTATATTTTTTCTTCATCGAAAAAACCTCCTTTCCTGTTAATCACCGCTCGGACTATTCTAGGCATTCTTTCGATAAGTTTTGTTAAAACGGATTGTGGAATATTAATCTGTTCATGTTGCAGAATATTCCGTAAATGTTGTTGTGAAGTTGGGCATATTTTTCGGATCCTCCTGTCCAGTTCATCCCACAACAACTCTATCGGGTTCAAATCTGGGCTTTGTGGGGGCCATGTCATTACTTGCAGGGTGTGCTGTTCTTCTTGCTCCTTTAGATAGTTCTTACACACTAACGCGGTGTGTTTTGGGTCGTTGTCATGCATGAATGTAAAGTTACGGCCTATTATAAGCAATCCTGATGGCACTGCATGATTCTGGAGTATTGCAAAATAATTTTCCTTCCTCATTACACCCTTCACTCTGCATAAATCTCCCGCCCCAGCAAAGGAGAAACATCCTCACACTAACACAGAACTACGCCCTTGCTTCACTGTAAGCACAATGCAGTTCGGGATCACTTCTCGGTTTTAGATCTTCGGACATAAACTCGTCGATTTTGCCCAAAAACCTCAAACTTTGACTCGTCACTCCAAAGCACGCGTTTCCAATCATCTAACGACCAATCTAGACGAGAACGGGCCCACTATAGCCGTTTTACTCTGTTGCCCCGACGTAAATAAGGGTTTTCGAATGGCAATGCGTCCATGAAGGTCCGCTTGTTGAAGTCGACGTTTTACCGTACTTGTCGAAACTTGTTCTTCACAGCCGCGACTGTAAATAATATTTATGGACATCATTTTTAAATATGTCCTCATCTATCCGAAGTACGTTCAAAATAAACTTTTATAAAAAGTGAAAAAAAAGGTTGTGTGTAAAAAGGCTGGGTGTCAATACATAATAGAGAAGTTGGGATTAAGTGGACCAATTTTGTGATAAACAACTTGTAACCTTGAAACAAATTTAGATCAAAATATATCGTTCGTTTGAAGTTAAAAATGTCGTAATTGTAAATCTTCGTTAATCCATGTATCTTTTAGTATGAGAAGATGTGGGTCTTTATATAATTATATCGATTTACAAAAAGTATCTGTTTATGCCGACGAAACGATAACATTATTGATCGTGGTGACTGTTTACGAAAACCAGGATGTTGTTTCAAAAATAAATACTTCTGAAAAAAATATAAGGTATTTTAACTTTGCATACGAAACCGATGAATTTGTACGGAAAAAGATACGTCTGCGTATACAGGTGTCTCAAAATTTCGTGTCCTAATTGACAATTGATAAACTGCGTAGCGATCGACGACGTATTAATGACATAGACAGAACGATACATTACACACATATTTACAGCGTATTCACTGTAATTGTTTAATAAAAACAGAAATCTTTGTTTGATGGTTAGTATCAGCCTGGGAGACAATACACTCCCCGACAAAAACTTAGACGCGGTAAGATGTTTTACGGGTTTTAAGGGTTACAACATTTCTTTGCGAAACTAGCAAAATATCTAATTAAGTTTTTATTCATAAAAGTAAAATAAACTTAAAAATATCTCCTCCAGTAATATACGAACTAAATAATAAATTATTACTCCAATGTTTAAACAATTTCTGCGACAAAAATTTAGACGCTCTGTCGCAGATGTAAAACAATAATAAACAAACGAGTGATCAGTAATGCGTAGATCCTCCATTGTTCTTAATCACTTCCAATAGTCTGTTATTAATAGATTTATATAAATTTAACACATAATTTTGAGGGGTATTCTGCCATTCGGTCACTATTGAAGTTTTCAGTTCCTGTACCGTGAAATATTGACGGCCTCCGCCATAAACGCGACGTGCCAATTCACCCCGCATGTTTTCGATAATGTTTAAGTCTGGTGACCGTGCCGGCCACTGTAAAGTTTTAATCTTTTTCTCTTTAAACCATTTAGTAATGTTTTTGCTTTATGAATTGGCGCGTTATCTTGCTGAAAAACAAAATTGCGCCCGGCCCATTGGTTTCCGAAACGTAGAAGATTGTCACGCAATAAGTCTTTATACGTCACAGATGTCATTTTGTTTGTGCAAAAAACTATCCCACTTTTATCGCGAAATCCAATCGCTGCCCATGTCATCACAGATCCACCCCCTAATTGTCTGGTCATTTTCACTTTTGGTTCCTTTCTCAGATCATGACAATAATGCGAGTACCCATCCGGTCCGTCCAAATTAAAACGTTTCTCGTCGTAAAATATACTTTTTTCCCATTGTTTCTTCCAGGATACGTGTTCCTCAGCAAATCTCAAGCTCGCTTCTTTGTGTTTCGACGAAAGTGGCGGTTTTCTCAACATTTTCTTCCGTGAAATTACCGGTGACGCCTTTAAAATTCTTTGAACATTTCGCACTTGCGTTTGTACCCCCGCCTGTTCTGCAATAACTCTCGCCGACGCAGAAGAATTGGATGCACACCGCAATATCATGCGTTTGTCCCGCTCATTTACAACTTTCGGTCGCCCCTGGCCTTTTGATTTGCCGTAATCTTCCGCATCTTTTAGAAAGTTTCTAACGGAATGATCGTTTCTTCGTAACCGACGAGCAATTTCCTTCTTACTAACACCATCCTGGTGCCAGGCTAGAACTTTACCCCTTTCTATCAAGGATAATTGTTTTTCTCTACCCATATTGCAAACAGTTTATAAAATATAATGTCTCGTGGTGAAATGTGTACACTTTACCAGCACAACCGCTGCATATAAAGAGAAGTATCAAATTGAAACATTTTTGCTTATATTAATGTAATAAATGTACAGGGTCTAAATTTTTGCCGCCTTTAAAATTCCTATTTTGATCTGGGAAAATCTCAATTACCCCTCATTAAGCAATAAATACCCAGAAATATCTATAAATGGACTATTTACATAACAAGTATTAATAACCCTCATTTACATTTTATATACTGTCTATAAACTTTGTTTCGTAAATAGAAACGATACCGCGTCTATGTTTTTTTCGGGTAGTGTACATGAATATTTGGATCAGCTTGTATATGTACTAGGAAACCTCTACTCAAGTATGAAATTAAACGTGAATAGCTTGACCCGTAGTTGTTAATATAACCTGTACGTATTTTTACGTCGCTAATGTATATATTATTACGTGTAAATTACGTCTTAGCAATTCGAAACATCATTGTCATCGCCAAATTGTATCTTATTTTTTCAAATATTAACGGTGTAGTGTCTAGTAACTTTCTAGTTAGAAATATGTGCTTTCGAAATACCTATTTGCAGTAAAAACATTATAGTTCCTATAAATTAACGCATGATGTTAATTGGGAATAATTAAGCAGTAGGAACTTCTGTTTTACGAAGGTATAATTGGAGAACTTTTCTTCCATAAATCGTTAATGTTTAGTTTCTTTAAAGCGTCGCCACTGATTATTATAAAGCACTATTTGTTAATAGACAGTAATAAAATTTTCCTAAGATGTAGCTGTTGTCGTTCGGGTTACAATGTAAATATCTTGCAGTTGCTATTGTTGCATTTCACTTCGATACATAACATGTCTCTTTTCTCTTCGTTAGTGTACTCCATTTTTCTATTACTAATGAATATGATCTTAATTCTCCTTTGCAAGGCCAAATAATGGTGCTAGAGATAAAAAAAAAAACTTTTTTTTATCTCGAACGTCATTTATCACAGATCCATTTTCATAACAAATACAAAATTTAGCAACTTTGGCAAATTTAAATCTTCTATCTCAAAGAATAAGCGGGATCTCCATGATAAACGAATGAACTATTTTCCTTTGGTACTAATTTTTTTCTACTCCCTTTTCTTTGTTTTTAATTAATTATATCCATATAATTCTTTGAATATTATTGGTGACAATGACGTCGATCACGATGCAGGCTCGGTAAGAATGCTCGGCAGAGCACATAAGTCCCGATACCTCTCTACATTCTTTGATTAATTTCTTAAAACCACCAGCTCGGTACGGTCGTTTAAAAATATGCCATCCCAAACCCTGTTCTCCTCCGACGGAATCCTCCATGACTAACTATTACACTACCATTTTGCAATGTACAGTGGCCGGTTTATGTTTTGTCTTCCCCTTGTGTATCTTGTATGTGGTAAGGCCGAATACTTAGGTTCAGCAATTAAAAACACAGAACCGCCTTTGTTGGGAATACCCGCCGTAAGCTAAAAGGGGAGTAATAAAATCTGCCTGCGTATCCTACAATAATCCAAGCGCCCGGCTACGAATGGTAGAAAATACAGACACATCGTCTCAGGGGGAGACGAAAAAAAAAAAAGAATAATAGTTAAAGAACTGATAACAAGATTTCACCCAAAGATGCAGATTTGCTTAGACTAAATGCACGGATATTTTGACGATATCGATAGAAAAATGCTAACCTTATATCTATATATTACCATAACACAACACGGAAGTAAAATCAAGTACAATCATTTGCTTCTCACCCATAACATAGTCAAGGTTCGTATAATTGTACACTACCCGACAAAAACATAGACGCGGTATCGTTTTTATTTACGAAACAAAGTTTATAGACATTATATAAAATGTAAATGAGGGTTATTAATACTTGTTATGTAAATAGTCCCTTTATAGATATTTCTGGGTATTTATTGCTTTATGTGGGGTAATTGAGATTTTCCCAGATCAAAATAGGAATTTTAAATGCGACAAAAATTTAGACCCTGCGCATTTATTACATTAATATAAGCGAAAATGTTTTAATTTGATACTTCTCTTTATATGCAGCGGTTGTGCTGGTCAAGTGTACACATTTCACCACGAGAAATTATATTTTATAACGTGTTTGCAATATGGGTAGAAAAAAGCAATTATCCTTGATAGAAAGGGGTAAAGTTCTAGCCTGGCACCAGGAGGGTGTTAGTAAGAAGGAAATTGCTCGTCGGTTACGAAGAAGCGATCATTCCGTTAGAAATTTCCTAAAAGATCCGGTCAATTACGGCAAACCAAAAGGCCAGGGACGACCGAAAGCTGTAAGAGAGAGGGATAAACGCATGATACAGCGGTGTGCATCCAATTCTTCTGCGTCGGCGAGAGTTATTGCAGAACAGGCGGGGGTACAAACCCACGTGCGTAATGTTCAAAGGATTTTAAAGGCGTCACCGCTAATTTCACGGAAGAAAATGTTGAGAACACCGTCACTTTCGGCGAAACACAAAGAAGCGAGGTTGAGATTTGCCGAAGAACACGTATCCTCAAAGAAACAATAGGAGAAAGTTATATTTTCCGATGAGAAACGTTTTAATTTGGACGGACCGGATGGGTACTCGCATTATTATCATGATCTGAGACAGGAACCACAAGTGAAAATGACCAGACAATTAGGGGGTGGATCTGTGATGATATGGGCAGCGATTGGATTTCGCGATAAAAGTGGGATAGTGTTTTGCACAAACAAAGTGACATCTGTGACGTATAAAGACTTATTGCGTGACAATCTTCTACGTTTTGGAAACCAATGGGCCGGGCGCAATTTTGTTTTTCAGCAAGATAATGCGCCAATTCATAAAGCAAAAACCATTACTGGATGGTTTAAAGAGAAAAAGATTAAAACTTTACAGTGGCCGGCACGGTCACCAGACTTAAACATCATTGAAAGCATGCGGGGTGAATTGGCACGTCGCGTTTATGGCGGAGGCCGTCGATATTTCACGGTACAGGAACTGAAAACTTCAATAGTGACTGAATGGCAGAATATCCTTCAAAATTATGTGTTAAATTTATATAAATCTATTAATAACCGACTATTGGAAGTGATTAAGAACAATGGAGGATCTACGCATTACTGATCACTCGTTTGTTTATTTTTGTTTTACATTTGCAACAGAGCATTTTTGTCGCAGAAATTGTTTAAACATTAAAGTAATAATTTATTATTTAGTTCATATATTACTGGTGGAGATATTTTTAAGTTTATTTTACTTGTATGAATAAAAACTTAATTAGATATCTTGCTAGCTTTGCAAAGAAATGTTGTAACCCTTAAAACATCTTACCGCGTCTAAGTTTTTGTCGGGGAGTGTATACATATATTTTGTTCTTTAATGATATTTCCTTCGTTTTGTTATCAATATTTCTTGAACTATTCTATCAACATATTTTTATGATCTCGAAGGCTATATTTTATGGAGTATTTTTTTTATTGATAAACTATTTCAACGTATTTGCACTGTTAGTTTCACACTCAACTGAGCGCAATTAATTTTTCAATTTAAATCCTGCAGAGGATACTGTAGAAACATCAATTATAAATACGTGTATAGGTTTCTCGCTATGTTACTTGAAAGTAGTCAGATCCACAAAGATTGAATAAAGAACGATCTTGAAATTTCAGTTCAAAAGAGTTCAAAATAATTATCAAGAGTCACTCTTGAACGATCCTAAAAGCTTCCTAAGGTATCGCCATTTTACTTCCGGCATATTCCATTTTCTATTCCGTTATTAATGTTTTATTATGTTATCTCCAGGCTCGACTATTATCTTGTCGCTAAGTATTGTGTATCGAATTACAAACGTTGACCATGAAAGTATTACATTTGATAATTCCACTTCTATGGGCGGCTTTTAATTAGATAAGATAACAATTTTCTTTATAATGGAATTCGAGATAAAATCACATTGAATCAAGTTCTTTTGTGCAGATATTGTGTAATATTGCATTGTAATTTGACTTCAACAATAAAATTGCTCTCTGGTACAATTCCTTGGTATTTATGTTACTTATAGAAATAAATGTATTATTTCGCAATCCTTTCACTAAGTTTGCTTATATTGCACCACGCGTCAGCTTATAAGTGTAACTCATCTCCAGAGCTAGGAACAAGTTTACGCTGTCAGTTGCATGCTGAACGTTGTGTCTTGCGCACGAGGTACAATTTTTTTGGATATCGTGAGCTCGGTTACAATAGCGGACGGATCGGATCTTAGTGACGCTGGAGTGTTTTTGATAAGGAAGTGCAATCAACGATAAGTACGTGCTACTTCTTTCTACCATACTGTTTTTCATCAAATAAAAATGTACGCTGAAATAAGCCTTGTTCCTCTTTCGATATTTTTACAATAAATATACAAATCGTCTCGGTTGTGTAAGGCGAAACAATTTTTTTTATTCATTTTTGTTGATTCTCGTGCGTGCACTCTGTATCGAGAAATAAAAAATTTGAATGGAAACAAGTAGTTGCGTTAGTCAGTCCTAAATATAGAGTGATTCATTTATCACGAGGCCATCGAATAAACTCGAAAACCGATTTTTTTTTATTCGAAAAAGAATGTAGATAAAATCTTATGTATGTAAAAAGGGGCAAAGTATATTATAAAGTCCACGTTTAATTGTAGAAGTGCCATCAATGTCTTCTGAATGTTAAATTAGGTTTTCCAAATGGAAATATTTTTTAATAAGTATGTTATCGTCTAGGAAAAAGCAAATAACTTTTATCTGAAACTTTTTTTATTTGACAACTATTTACAAATTGTTGAGTGTAGGCTTTCACGACCGTAATCCATAGTAGAAATATCTTTCGGGTGTTGTCGCGTATTTGATGTTTGACTTGACGTTTCGCTGATCATGCTGTCAGCTTCTTCAGAAGATTTCTAAAGACTAACTATTTACGGATATTAATGAAGTAATAGTGAATAATAGAAATCAGTGCTTCCTAATTTCGCTTATAATTATTTAATTGCTGCCACTGGTTTCGGTCATTGAGCTTCTTCGGGAAGTTCTGAAAAGATTACAAAATGCTAAGGCCAAATTTGTGTATAATTAGTGTTAAATATGGAATATTGTGAGACAATTAATTAATAAATTAATTTTGGAAAATACGTATGTGATAATGTGGCGTGTACGTAAAATGTGTATGTAATTATGTTACCAATTTTGTGTCTAAGTCGGTGTATCAATGAGTAACATTACAGAAATATAAGATAAAAATTCTCCTACACCTGTGTCATGGAACGTTTTCCTTGCTTCACAGTTGGCACTATATATTGAGGCAAAATTTTTTCAAATCTTTTGCTCTTCTAACATGAATACGTCTTGCTTGTCCCAATACCTTAAACTTCATTTCATCAGTCCATAGTACTCGCTTTTCCAGTCTTCCACTGTCCACTTTCTATGTGTTTCTGCCCATTGCAGTCTCTTTTGCCTGTTTTCCCGCCGAAGTAAGGGTTTTCTTACTGCAACACGGCAATTCTGTTAGTCTTCTATCTACTTTGCTTAATAATTTAATATCCTCATCGTGTTATTCGCTTACGACCTGAAGGCACTGGATCTGTCAACCTGCCCGTGCGTTCAAGTTTCCGAATAATATCACCAACTGTCGGTTTATTCTGATCAGTGCACAAACATTTCTTTTTACTGTATTCCGCAAGGATTAGTGTTGGGAGTGATGCCTTCACCATCACGAAGGGATCACCATATCACTTCAGTGAATGCATGGCGTTCACGGTAAATATTTCGCCAATCTGTCCTTTTACGTTTTTCTACACGCAGCGTAGCTCTCTGTCAGTCGACAGATTCCGCAACGCGGTGTAATTTTCGTGAATGAAGTAATATTTATGAAAGCCATCTTTGGAGTTGCTTTCACGTGTAAATATACGATGCGAAAAGCTAATGTAAATAAACACTATTCTTAGTTGTAGTTTATTAAACGTTCAATTGTTGAGTGTAGGCTTTCACGACTGTAATCCATAGTAGAAATGTCTTTCGGGTGATGTCGTGTAGTTAATATTTTTTTTACTTGACGTTTCGCTGACCATCCTGTCAGCTTCTTCAGAAGATTTCTAAAGACTGCTGTTGTTGTCTTTTGCTCTTCTTTGCCTTGAGATTCATGACATTAGCCGTTTGAGCCATTTGGTTATTTCATTTCCTCGAATCACAATGAGCTATTCACGCTTAGTTATATGCGTGTAAGAACGCTAGATTAATTCCACACTAGTGTGGGAGGAGGTGTACTATTCTCAAGTCCTCCAATAAACAAAACTACTATTTTCTGTCAAACTAAGGATACATCAACAATCTCAAAACTATCGTCAAATCATTTGTTTATTCGACACGGTTGTGTTAATAAAAGAAAATCTAAATTTAGGTGGCAGAAACTGTACCGAAGTTATTAAATTGTCGATCTTTGTTATTTACATAATTTACAAATATCAACAACAAAATTTTTGTTGATTTAATAACCAACCTTTTCTGCGTGTAAAGCTATAAGCGCCTCCTCACTTGTAAAATACAAAAGATTCCAGCTACTTTATTGTTTCCCACTATCGCAAATAATGCTTGTACTGTAAAAGACGATTACAGATTTTCCTTTTAAAGCTAAACATTATTCGTCACGGTTCTTCCTCTAATTACCACTTCGCATACCACAGGCTGACGCAGTTACTGAATACCGTTGAAGTGAAATTGCAAGCGGCAGTTATCGAATGTTCCTAGTCTAGCGTGAAAGTGTCAAAAATCGGGTTGCGGTGTAGGAAAGTGAAAATTGCGAATAATAGGGATGGACATTGGAGACAATTGAGTGGAATCTCTGTTCGTTCTTTGTGCCTTTATAAACTGCTTCATCCGATCGTGTAAGAATTTACTTGTAGATAAGAATTTCGCGCTTCTGATTATTGCTTCATAATTATTTGGGAGAATGAAAAATTTTAACATTACTTTTTGTATGTTTGTACTTATTGCTTTTGTATTGCTAGTGTTCGTAGTTTTTTTTTAGTGATTTTAAGACTTATTCCTCTTCCTTAGTTTTACATAATTTAATAATAATACAACAACGTATATTAACTTCAGTAATCAACTTCGAAATGCAAGTTAACTTATCCGCATGATGCAAAGGAATAATAATTTAAGAAATGTTATAAACTTTAATTCACATCTATTTGACATCGGAGAATGGTAGTAGTACCAATATTACGTTATACTATAACTATTGTAAATGCTGCATTTCTTTCATTTAGCACACTTTATAATTTAATCAAGTTATTAGTAAGCCTGCAGAAACGAGTGATTTCTGCCAGTTTATTCTAATGTCGGGAATCGGTTAAGAAATCTATTAAAGCTCGTCGAACATAACAAAGCACGCCGTCGATTCGTCATCATCAATAAAATCCGACTCCGGGTATGTCCAGCCGCCTTCGAAATACTCGTTCTGCAGGCTTAGTTATTAGGCGTTTGATTGGGTTCGTTACTCAAGAGGCTCGAGTCGGATTTGCAAACCATATCGCAGCTAAAATCCAACAAAATTTATTGCGAAACAAATTGCCATATTACTATTTTTTAATATGCGATTTACATATTTTGATGGGTTATACGACCTGTTAATAAAAATATCTCAACTTTAGAAACAGTCTGTATACAAGTGCACTCTACTGGAAGTCGATTACAAGTCCAAACATTACTCTGAAGAACTTGTTGTAAAAAGCAGTTCTGATAACGACGCGACTTTTATCTCAATCATTTCAACCGTTATAAGCAAAATCACAGTTATGCAGAATTAAGATAATTTATTGTTAATCATTTTAGTGTCACGTGATTTAAAACCTTGATATATAGCCTATTACTATTAAAAAAAATAATTATCATTATCACGATTATACAGCAACTTTCATCGCAATAATGTTGTTCTGACTTTTGAAGTGTCATCTTTTGCTAAAAAATAATATGTTTGCGTGTTCGAAATGTCTGACTAGTAAATTTTTTAACGGTCGCAAGAAGTTTGGAAAGCCCTCGTTTACAGATAAAATCAAACTTTTTATGTTATCCTCCAATGTATTTTAGCTTATCAAAGCGTATATATGCTTTCCATGTATTTTTATCTCCTATTTGAGGCCGTATAAAGAGCATTATCTAACGATATATCTTTTCTATTATGAAGGTTCAGTGTAATAGAGAATATTTTTATCAGATTTCCTTGTTATCCGAACTAAAATAGATCACGACATTTTATTCTATTGTATTTGATCGATAATTGTAGATAAACGCATATTGTAATATTTCGATAATTGAGCGTGTTTGAAAAAATGGTTGATATAACCGGCGTAAAAAGAGCAGCCAAAGATAACCAATTTTTCATATATCGTCCTGCCATTAAAATATTGAACAGTTATTTAAACAATTTTAAAACGATGTACCACAGAAACGCAAAAGTTTGAGCAATTTTTGTTTTCTGGCATTAAGAGATCAAAGCCTATCAGCCACGTTACCATCATAAACCATCAAAATAGTAAAAACTTCACGCGTCAAATTGTAATCCGACGGTCAACGAGAAACTTAATAATAGGAGTCTGCAGATTTCAATGTTGCTACTTTAAGTGCTACTAAATTCTCAAACAAATTCCGTCCTCGGTGGTCATAGACGCTGCATGCTAAAACAACGTGGTTTGAATCACCCGGCTCATATCCGCATATGCAAATTGGAGAATTTAAAACCTTTAATTTGTGTAAATGGGAAGGGAAGCAACCATGTCCGAGGTTGAGATTTGCTGAAGAACACGTATCCTGGAAGAAACAATGGGAAAAAGTTATATTTTCCGATGAGAAACGTTTTAATTTGGACGGACCGGATGGGTACTCGCATTATTATCATGATCTGAGAAAGGAACCAAAAGTGAAAATAACCAGACAATTAGGGGGTGGATCTGTGATGATATGGGCAGCGATTGGATTTCGCGATAAAAGTGGGGTAGTGTTTTGCACAAACAAAATTACATCTGTGGCGTATAAAGACTTATTGCATGACAATCTTCTGCGTTTTGGAAACCAATGGGCCGGGCGCAATTTTGTTTTTCAACAAGATAACGCGCCAATTCACAAAGCAAACACCATTACTGAATGGTTTAAAGGGAAAAAGATTAAAACTTTACAGTGGCCGGCACGGTCACACACTTAAACATTATCGAAAACATGTGGGGTGAATTGGCACGTCGCGTTTATGGCGGAGGCCGTCAATATTTCACGGTACAGGAACTGAAAACTTCAATAGTGACCGAATGGCAGAATATCCCTCAAAATTCTGTGTTAAATTTATATAAATCTATTAATAACAGACTATTGTAAGTGATTAAGAACAATGGAGGATCTACGCATTACTGATCGCTCATTTGTTGATTTTCGTCTTACATTTGCATCAGAGCGTCTAAATTTTTGTCGCAGAAATTGTTTAAACATTGTAGTAATAATTTATTATTTAGTTCATTTATTACTGGAGGAAATATTTTTAAGTTTATTCGCGGTTAAAAATATCGTCTAGGTATTATCCTGAACTTCAATCTAAACAGGGGCAAACAGAGTAACAATGTGCCTGCGGGTGCGGTCGACACATTGTAGCTATGGAGCTGCAGAATACACAAGGACAACGATTTGATTTCATCGTGTATTTTTTGCTCAAATACAACGTACCCAATGCTCAACGGAAATGCATGAGAGAATCCAGGGATTGATGCGATGTAATCCGAAATTTGTTTTTGAATCTTTGTGATGGAGATAGAATGTTAATATATTTTTATGTATTTCAAAAACATCCCAGTTCTTCTATCATCTACTTCAAGTACATAGTTGGTTGTTATCGTTCTTTATATGCATCTTGTTTAACATAAAAAGGAGTAATTATTTTTAATTGATTGTCTGATGGTCATAACTAATTTGCAGATTCATCGTTTTCGACAAATATTTGATGTTTTGATTACAAAGCATACGGCTGGATCAAAATGTTTCTGAATAATAATCGCAAGGCAGCTCATGAAATATGGACATATATGACCTTTCGGACACATTCATACGTCAGACGTTTAAATTGTAGTAGATTAAGTAAGTGCTCGCCGCGGTACATAATAACGCTTAACCTGGCCTGAAATCATTTATTTAATAACGATCATCCTTCCTTAACGTTTAGTATTAACAGCAATAACAGTTCTGTGATAGTGCTTTAGTTTAATAGTAAATTAAAATCAAATTAATTGGATTAGTTGTACAAATTATATATAGACAAGTTTCAATTTTCCAAAGAGGCTTAAAGGTTTTCTGCTTAATTTAAATGATGGATAAATTGGGTAAATTAGCATCGTCGATATCAGTACTTTTGGTAAGTGTTTGTATTTGTTTTCTGGTAAATATTGAATTATACATCGGGTATTGTAGTTGGTGATAAATATGAAGCTAAACAATACGCTGTACTTAATTTGAGCCTTAAGCTTAGGTAAGCGTGGTGTTGTTTTCGCGGTTTTTGGCATTACGAAAATTACTATTCCAAAATTCTTTGAGAAACTCACTTCAAAATTCGAGACCATCTGCTATAAAAAAAAAGGAATGAACTACTAACACCTCCGTTCTTTGCTTAGAAATAGATATCTGTAAAAAAGAAACCAACCAGAGTCATAATGGCAGGTTCGAATCTTCGGACAGCACAAAATGGTTGCAATCAACTTCGTAATTAGCAAATCTGTTTACAATGAAACTAAGCATAATAAAGAATTGAATGTAATTTTTTACTTGTTTTTGTATTTATTTTGAAATTTTATTCTTGATTGTGGCGTGGCGAAGTTCATAAAAATGTGTTTAACGTAACGTTTTGTCCATTTTTTTTTGTCTTCAGAAGAATGTTTTATTACTTTTTTAAATAAAAAAGTAAAAACGTTTTATTGCATTGTATTTGTTGACATTAGAATTAAGAGAAAATAAAACATATGAATACTTTTGAACGTCGCGTTAAACGTAGTAGTTTATTTTTATAAACCTCTAGACAAAAATTTATATAAATAGAGCCGCGACAATTAATAATAAAATGTCAAAACAAGGAATTGAACAGTTGCAAATAAATTTGTGGAGATTTTAAGTTGCCGAAATAAAATATTCCAATTTTGCTTGATTCTACTTCGCGTCTGATTTTATTTAATTCTTTTTGTGTGCTTTTTTCTATTAAAATCAGATGTCCACAATCCTTGCTACTATTATTTCGCCATTATTATTGAAGATCTTTTTTTTGTACTAATGAGTACGCCTCGTATAATATTTGAACAACATTGATAAATTGATAACGCAATAGTTCTATGAAGAGATACGCCTCTAATTGAGGATATTTATTTTATTTATTTATTTTTAATTTTTTCATTATTTTGGGGTACGCCAACTTTATTTTAAATAAAAACGTTTTTTTATTATTAGTTTTTTTTATTCCTGTTGTTGTGATAACAATAAGCCTATAACAGAAATATTTTATATTATTTTGTTTTATGTTGCTTTTAAAAAATGTAATTTTGTTATTGTACCTTTGTTTTTGCGAATATATCTTGCATCAATACGGTGTGTGTTGAGATTTTGTTTTAAAATATTCATCGAATTGTAAAAAAAAAGATATTGTTTGCAAACAACACAACACGAACTTGTTTCTATATTTTTAAATCTTTTAATATTCATATAAAATTCAAAGTATCTCCTTCTTTTTTTTTATTTTTTTATAAGCAACTTTTTAAAAATTTATTTTCCATTTCCCCCATTTTTCCCTTTTTATTTCTTTTTTATTAAATTATTGCAAATATCACTTAAATTGTTAACATTTTTTAACAATTGTTAAAATTTTTGTCATTTATTAGTTTTGCGAAAAGGAAAAATAACAAAAAAAGGTTACTTATAAAAATATTAAAAAAAAAAAAGAGATACTATGAATTTTATAAGAATATTAAAAAAAAAGAAGAAAAAGCTCTTCACATTTTTTTTCTTTGGCAATTGTTTGATATTTTCTATCGCCGATACTCAATTAGGTACACTTGTCTGTTGTTCTAGTGTTTTTATCTTTGTGTAACCATGCAATCTAAGTTTACAAAGTAGTGTTTGCTTATACTGCGTGTAGTGCTATTTAAGTGTCCACCAAACTGCAACGATGTTTTTTTTGTCCTTAATAAGTAACTTAAATTTTTGCATATTTTTTTGCTTGGCTAATTATACGGTCTTATTTTAATTGTATACCACGTTAGGGACACGCCATTCCTACGTAATATAATTACTTACCGCCATGTGAAGGTTACATGTACCAGTCGTCGGATGCCATAACATAATAAATAATAATTGCGGCACTTTAATTTTGACCTTTCAATTGGCGCATTTATGATTTAAACATTACCTAAACCCAGTTTGAGTTCAAACAAAAAGGAAACGAGTAAAATAAATGACTTGAATGGCCTTCTTCAAGGATATTTAAAGGATAGTGACACTTTCTCCATTCCACAAGCTCTTTTTTTAAATTTTATTCGCAAAGTCGGAGTATGTATCTTAAGAATCAAGACCCCGAATTGTACATGTAACATGGAGGTACATTACGGTATAAGTGAGCGCAAGTGCTGCGTCATGGACATTGCTAGAACCAGTTTTTTTTCCTTTTTTTTTTTGATGTAACCGCTGCAGCTTACCGCTGACGTGCAAATATAAAAAGTAAGTAATGTTTAAGGTTGCCAACCTTGAACCTTCTTTATTCTCTTAAAATTCTGTATTTTCCCTATTTCTGCAGTATTAGCGCCAATCAAGTCATGAGCGTTCTATATCCATAAATATGTACACTGCCGTTCAGAGAAGTTCGGTCGGTTGGTAAAAAACATGAAAAGGTTACAGAAACAAACGAAACTAAAAACAAAATGCAATTTTATTGTATGTACAGGTAAAAAAGACAAAAATAAATAAATAAAAAGTTATTCGGGCCTAATATAACATCCTGAACATTATTTTTTTTTTCATCGAAAAAACCTCCTTTGCTGTTAATCACCGCTCGAACTATTCTAGGCATTCTTTCGATAAGTTTTGTTAAAACGGATTGTGGAATATTAATCCATTCATGTTGCAGAATATTCCGTAAATGTTCTTGTGAAGTTGGGCATATTTTTCGGATCTTCCTGTCCAGTTCATCCCACAACAACTTTATCGGGTTCAAATCTGGGCTTTGTGGGGGCCATGTCATTACTTGCAGGGTGTGCTGTTCTTCTTGCTCCTTTAGATAGTTCTTACTCACTAACGCAGTGTGGTTTGGGTCGTTGTCGTGCATGAATGTAAAGTTACGGCCTGTTATACGCAATCCTGATGGCACTGCTTGATTCTGGAGTATTGCAAAATAATTTTCCTTCCTCATTACACCCCGCACTCTGCGTAAATCTCCCGTCCCAGCAAAGGAGAAACATCCCCACACTAACACAGAACTACGCCCTTGCTTCACTGTAGGCACAATGCTCGCTTTTCGGTTTTAGATCTTCGGACATAAACTCGTCGATTTTGCCCAAAAACCTCAAACTTTGACTCGTCACTCCAAAGCACGTGTTTCCAATCATCTAACGACCAATATAGATGAGAACGGGCCCACTGTAGCCGTTTTGCTCTGTTGCCCCGACGTGATAAGGGTTTTCATATGGCAATGCGTCCATGAAGGTCCGCTTGTTGAAGTCGACGTTTTACCGTACTCGCCGAAACTTGTTCCTCACCGCCGCGATTGACTTCGGCTGCTATTTGTGGCGCTGTTAATTTTCTATTGCGTTTGCTTAATAATACAATTCTCAAATTTTCAGCTTTTGTTGTTTTCCTAGATGCTCCAGGACGAACGCGATTTTCTATAGTTCCAGTTGTCCAATATCGCTTTATGATGTCATTTACTGTTGAACTTCTCATATTTATTTTTTCAGTAATTTGTCGCCCCGAATATCCTTCTTCCAACAGCGTAATAATGCGTGAACGTTTTTTTATACTGGTAGGCTTGCTACGTGCCATTTTGGAGTAAATTTTCTTAAAACTTTCGCGCAAAAAACGACAGATACACGTCAACACACGTTAACATGAAGGAAATTTATATCTTTACGCCTGTGATAAATAAACAAGAGTGATACTGCGGTATATTTCCTAAATATATTGTTCGTTAATAATCCCCAAACGATCCGTTTCAAAAGATCGGCACTTCCGAGAAATTCTTGGAATGATAATAAAAGGGACTTTATTGTGGTTGTCGCAATATTTCTACTTTACATAATAATTTATGGCTTGGATCCCTTAGAAAAGTGTGTACGCTTAATATTTTTCTAATTTTATGTATTAATAATTGTATACAGTGTGATATAATAGATTTTTATTGTATTAATAGATATGATTTTGAATATATGAAAATATTATCATAGATAGATACATCTTCATTAACAATAAACAAACGCATTTAATATTTATTTTTTTATAAATACCAAACGTTTGACGAGACTCTTAATTTGTTACCTTGATAATTTCCTTAAATACTGACGCAAACGAAGATACGAAGACTCCACGTTGTTTTGACAATTTCCTAATATTTTGCCATTAAAATGAAATAACAAAAGTTAATTCCGTGCAAAGTTCTGCTTCCACTATATCATATCAAACAATAAGCCTTTACGTAAACATATGATAAGCATAAAATCAAAACATTCCTTGCTATCTAATTACGTCGATCCTTTATTTCGTTCAACATACACACATACAGGAGATGACATGCATTTATTCAATGTAATAATTTAATTCCGCATGAATCACTTTTAATCACGCAGGGTATCTCGATAATTAAGATAGGTAAATAAGACGTTGCATAGGTAGTTTATAATTTCGTTTTCTATTCTTTACAGTATTCAACAATGGAGGTCGAAGCAGACGCCGGCACAGAACAGATTGGTGAGACGCCGGAATCTCTCTTCAGTACAATCGATATCTTGTTGATTGTTGTCTTATTGGCGGGAGGCGCGTGGTATTTATTGAAGAATAAGAAGAAACAGACGGATGTACCTGTCAAATCATATACGATACAGTAAGTTCTTCCACTTAGACATATTCTTTTAGGCTTTAACGGTGGTAACGTTTTTAATTTTTTTTTTGCCAATCATTGTAATCAAATCACAGAAACTTATTTATTTGCACTTTTAATGAATTAGATATGGTACCAAGTAAAGCCAAGCTTCTGTGGCGATTGTGTGTAATAGCTATTGTGGCAAATCTCGGTAATAATATTTTATTAAATTCTGCAGTTCTGGAAATCGCGATAGTAACTTATTAGATACAATTTTACACAAGTTAGCTCAATAAACACATGGGTATTTACAATATTCTTTAGTTTCTTTAAATTTTGCTTCAAAGAATAGCTTTCGAAGAAGTCGTACGTTAATAAACATATTTATTTTTTGTAATGTCGACCATTTCTACGTTAATGAAGTTCGAATTAACATCCAAGCACAATGTGTTAAACATCTGTTAATAACTATGCGACGTTAACAGGGTCAAACTACTTACTTTTGCAGTCAACATCTTTATCTTGATCATATTCGATTCGGGTAACTCTAGCTGTCGCAGGTCGAATTTCATGCTCCTCCTCATAGATTACTCCTAACTATAAGACGATAATTGCATTAACAACGTTTGATCAAACAGTTCGTGGAAAAACCAGACCGTAAAAAGCAAATTAATGGAAAACAATTTGTTATTTCGTGTTTTGTTTTGCAAGTATGCCTGGAATTTCTTATATGAATATTGATGTACTAATTCTCCTGAAAACTTTTTAAAAAGAACAATTATGATGAGCCAAAATAATGCTGCTAATGCAGCTTATACAATTATAATATCAGCTTGTTGAAAATTGATTATTCTGTTGTTGAGTGTAGGCTTTCACGAGCGTAATCCATAATAGAAATGTCTTTCGGGTGTTGTCGCGTAGTTGATGTTTGACTTGACGTTTCGCTGATGATGCTGTCAGCTTCTTCAGAAGATTTCTAAAGACTTGTGTTGTTATCTCTTGCTCGTCGTTATATATTTCCCCCATTTCTGTTCCGCTTTGGTGATCCATCCGCTCCAATGGTCATTCGCTGTATGACGACTCCATGTGTTGCTGATTTTGTTGAAATTGTTGGTATTCTTCATTATTTCTATCGATTCGCGTATTATCCTCGGGTAGTAGTGGCTGGTCCTGGCTAATACCTTAACGTCGCTGTAGGTAATGCGGTAGTCTCCTTGTTGGTGCAGGTATTCTGCTGCTGCTGTTTTTTCAATGTGCCTAAGGCCGAAATTAGCACTGCGGAGTCCTCATACAACGAACGACGCGATTCATCGGAGCGGAACGGTCATGGATCAGCAAAGCGGAATAGAAATGGGGAACAACAGAATCATGGGGAACCAGAAATTTTCTGAAGAAGCTGACAGCATGATCAGCGACACGTCAAGTCAAACATCAAATACGCGACAATGCCCGAAAGATATTTCTGCTATGATTATTCTGTTTTTAATATTTTAACAAAAATATCATTTTTTAATCTTTGTTGCTTATTATAGTTTTCTGCTTTAAATTTGTCATTTAAAACTAACGTTTCATGCTATTCAGCTTCATTTATGGACAGAATTGTTAAAAAAGTGCTTTGCCAATACTTTCGTAAATTCTCTACCTCATTATACTGTCAAAAACATCCTACACCTTTCCAATTTTTTTTTCAAGCAACCTCGTATGAAAATACATTCAGTAATATCTCAATTCAGACAATTTTTTTAGGGCAAGAAATCTGTCCTACATGTAAGTAATGCTACATACAACATCGCATGATATTAATAATCATATTTATGTAAATGTTTGATCTAAAATTAACAAAAATCTGGTGCATGTTCTTTTCGTTTTGCATGGGAGTTTATGTGCAACTAATTTCATGTTTCTGCTTATAACAAATCGAATTTCGTTTCTTTTTCTTTTTCTTTTTCATGCCTATATAGTAAGTGTGGACTATTATTACCGATGTCGATCGTAAGGCCAAGCATATTCCGACGTATTCATCGACATGGCCTTTGGATCTTCGCATAATAAATTACTTCTCCTTTACAACACGGCTGTGCGATATTGCGCTGGAATGTGTTCCGGTCTATAACCTCGCTATTTTCTTCGATTCTACTCGACCGTAAAGTGATTGATTTTGCTGCTCTATAATTTAAATTACTTTATTTTTTGTCGATTCGTATAACCATGATCTTCGCAAGTAAAGGTTCAATAGAGAAGCATGTAATTGATAGCGTTGATCTTGAAAGATATAAATTTCATAGCATGTTATATCCGCGTCATTCACTTGTTCCAAAAGAATTTGGAGCCCGTTCATTTTGGCGCAAAGAGAACATTTTACTTTGAAGTAAAGTCTATTGATTTTAATGAAATCTCAAAGCCATTTCGCTGCTGATCAAATTCACTTTTAAAGGAGTGAGGTGGTCTTCCCGAAATTGGCTGATTTTTAATATTTAATAGCTTCGTAATCATAAAAATAAAAAAAATTATTAAGAAGCCCATCAAGGTATGATGGGACAAAAGTATACTTGGACGGCTGACAAGCGACGAGGCGGACTTTCGTACAGGTTTACCGCGTATCGTCCAAATTTGCGTTTGTGCCATCATACATTGGTCAAGCTGTTTTGGGCCTAGGAAAATTGAAAGACCTATTTTATTGATGATCATTAGAAAGTAGATTTAAGCCTAAAGATGGAAATTGATGGAACTTGACCAAGTGATGGGAAAAAGAATAAAACCTTAAAAGAGTGTCCGCAGCAAAAATTTAAAAGAATAAAGATATAATGCTGGATTCGTAATCCGCTTTCAATTTTCCCATGGTCGTGCTTATGGACAATGATAAGGTAAACCTTGGTGTAGGTTATCTTCATTTTCTTTTCGAACAGGAAATCATACCTATGTTGCTTGGGTTGACATACAATTTGTCGTCGCTGCACCAGAATTCAACACTTCTCGGTGCCACAAGTCGTCAACGTAAACAGGGCACAGGCTGGCATTGTGACTATTTTCCTGTATTCATAATTCAAAGATGGACATTGATTCACCTCATTATTTCTAAGTGAATTTTAGCCCCAGCAAATAGTTTTAAACATATTTCCTTGTTGGCTGCATAACAATATAAAGACTAACATTTTTAACAATTTTATAATCTTTACTTTTAGACCAACATCAATACCTCTACAATCATCAACAGATAACTCTTTCATCAAAAAATTAAAATCATCGGGTAGAAGTCTAGTGGTTTTCTATGGCAGTCAAACCGGAACTGGCGAAGAGTTCGCCGGCAGGTTAGCCAAGGAAGGCCTCCGATATGGCATGAAAGGAATGGTGGCAGATCCGGAAGAATGTGATATGGTAATTCTATTAGCAATTAATTTTTTTTACACCAATTTCTACTTTTTTTTTTAATTTTAAATAAAGGAAGAACTAGTCAGCCTGAAACAGATCCCTAAGTCATTGGCAGTGTTTTGCATGGCGACCTACGGAGAAGGAGACCCCACAGACAATGCTATGGAATTTTACGAATGGTTGCAGAATGGAGACGCCGATTTAAATGGACTGAATTATGCGGTAAGTAAGATCAGATACGAAGCTATTGTCATCAGTTCACTGACCGTATGCTTTCCGTTTGATTTGAAAACTGTTTAGATAAAGAAGTTATTTTTAAAGTGACCACGTGAACTTCAAGATGCATTATCTAGATACGTATTTCAGCCTTTAAAGGCGATCGTTTTACATATCTATTGAACTTTTTCGGCTTGTGTCGTGGATGGTATTTGAGTTGTTTTTAAGTCAAAAGGTGAAAGTTGCGTATAAACAACATCCGTTTGGAAATGAGAAATTTTATAAGATACGTATGTACAGGGTGGCAAACAACACCAATGTATCGGCACACTCCGCACCACACAAGTTACAAAAATATACAACTTTTAGAAACTACTAAGAAATTACATAACAGCTTATACATCCCACCCTTAACGTTGGGTAACACGCGTTTTGTCCTATGGTGCAACAAATGGATGCTATATTTATTATTACACTATTAGTCATATTGCACATGTGTGGAGAAATACATTCAGTTGAAACTAAATTATTTTACGAAATTACCGACATCCCGTTTAAACAACGTGCGCTAGTATTTCAGCGCCAAATTTCAACGCGCGAAATGGCTACATGTTGAGAACCTGCGTTCCATAACGTGCCATTAAACAGTTGATTGCTTTATGTTTTCCTTTTCAATTGAAAGCAACACTTGTACAAAGATCAAGTATATAATTGGAACTGAAATTGCTACGCAACGATTCTCATACTTGAACACGTGGGACAATTTTATTTGCAACGTTTTAATAACAAACGAATGCAATATTATATTACGTAAAGTTTAATAATCACGTATAGAGGATGCATTAAAATTTGCTTAGTGATTGCTGTTTTGGTTTCTGAAATAAAAAAATTAGAAATCTCGGTTGTGTAATCGCAGCGAATTGATGTGTAATTATTAAGATATGTATATAGGGTTATTCCGAAGTAAATTTAAGCTTTGAAAGGACTTTGTATATTAGTTTGGTATGACTAAGCGCTAGTAGTTCACCTAAGTTTAAAACAATTCAACTGAGTCCTAAGCCATCACGACATTGAAGGAAATGAAAAAGTAGATAAGCTCCCCAAAGGACCAGCGAACATGCTTTTCATTATTCTCATTTTCCCTATTGTGGTCTGCAAAAGACTCACCTATAACAAGCAATTAAGAAATGGGATGATAATCAAAAAATCTTTCGTTGGTAAAAAGTGAAGCTCGCCAAAGATGGCAAAGAACAAGTGTTATCGTTCAGCAAAGTTGTCCTCAAACTACCGGTAGGGTTTTTGATAGGTCACGCAGCGTGATGTGTGTTAATGTTCCCTTTGAAAATTCTTCTTCCAAATTCTATTTTCTTCCTTTTAAAAGTACACTCCCCGACAAAAACTTAGACGTGGTAAGATGTTTTACGGGTTTTAAGGGTTACAACATTTCTTTGCGAAACTAGCAAGATATCGAATTAAGTTTTTATTTGTAAAAGTAAAATAAACTTAAAAATATCTCCTCCAGTAATATATGAACTAAATAATAAATTATTACTCCAATGTTTAAACAATTTCTGCGACAAAAATTTAGACGCTCTGTTGCAAATGTAAAATAAAAATAAACAAACGAGCCAATTCACCCCACATGTTTTTAATAATGTTTAAGCCTGGTGACCGCGCCGGCCACTGTATAGTTTTAATCTTTTTCTCTTTAAATCATTCAGTAATGGTTTTTGCTTTATGAATTGGAAATTTCTAACGGAATGATCGCTTCTTCGTAACCGACGAGCAATTTCCTTCTTACTAACACTATCCTGGTGCCACACTAGAACTTTACCCCTTTCTATCAAGGATAATTGTTTTTTTCTACCCATATTCCAAACACTTTATAAAATATAATTTCTCGTGGCGAAATGTGTACACTTTACCAGCACAATCGCTGCATATAAAGAGAAGTATCAAATTAAAACATTTTCGCTTATATTAATGTAATAAATGCGCAGAGTCTAAATTTTTGTCGCATTTAAAATTCCTATTTTGTTCTGGGAAAATCTCAATTACCCCTCATAAAGCAATAAATACCCAGAAATATCTACAAATGGACTATTCACATAACAAGTATTAATAACCCTCATTTACATTTTATACAATATCTATAAACTTTGTTTCGTAAATAAAAACAATACCGCGTCTATGTTTTTTTCGGGTAGTATATGTCTGTCTGTTCAGTAAACAAAACAAACCACTACGTTCAGCGTGGCTTTTTCCTATGTCGATAAAAACATTATTATGCATCACAGAACCCAGCAAGGCATGTTGAAACTCTGTTGCAAACTACGCTTTATTGTAATTCTAGGCAATTAATTAAATTCTGTTTTACGTTTGTTTTATTATTTGTATTTATCAATTTCTGTTAATCGTCTATTACTTTTATTGTTCATTTTCCATTGCATATCCTTAGTTTCGCTGTTGCCAGAATATTTTGAACAGGACTCAACTCGTAAATATGTAGGTACTAGACTTAAGTTTTGATTAAAAAGATTAGAATCATTTAAGTGATGTTCTTCTTTCCGGTTCACATTAATAAGAAATATGAAAAGATCAAACATTTAGGTGCAGTATATGAAAACCTAAAAAAGGTGAAGGTCACAATTGTTTAGTTAATAAATACTTTTTATATACAAAACGATCGCAAGTTCTGAATTTAAAATAACTGAAATAGGAAGAATCATTGCCCAATTGCGATTATTATTAAAAAGTCGAGACTCTAAGCAGTCGGCGGTCTGGTAGAAATTCTTATCGGGGCCCCGAGTATCGCAGAATCGAACGAAACGGCGCACGAAGGATCCAGCTTTTTCCGGGACTGGTTTTATAAGCAGATGTTCCCCATATAAGCAGGAACTTGATTTTCCCACTTTTTTCTGAATCTATATTCTTTGGGATCAGAGCGAGATAGATCGATCGGTTATTATTAATATGAACAATTTGAATTTCACGCCCAAATTTTCAATTCAATTACAGGACAAAAAAATTAATTGGTGCAAAACAGTGAATAAAATATAGTTGTAGAGATCAAATTATTGCATGTTTACAATGGGAAAGTAGATAACCTTCACAATTCATAAATGAACGTTGTATTTACAATTATTACTTATAGGTAGAAAGTTTTAAAAATATTAAAATTGACAATTTGTTCCTTGCTGTTTACTGTAGTTCCGATTAAATATTTTCACTCTCAGTTTAAACGCAAAAATACGGCGCCAAAGTCATACGGAAAAGTTATAGCGATGATTTTTTGGGATTCGCAAGGCATAATGTTAATTGATTATATGGAGAAGGAATTGCATCGAATCGATACTCAATTAATTAAAGAGAAGACGGTCCCACCTAGTCAAGAAAAAAATTATCTATCATGATAAAACCCAGTCGGCCGAAAGGCCTACTCATTGGGAATTTTAATAGCAAAACTAGTTCAGTTAGTTGCGGTACGAATAGGTGGCCCCCACCAGATTTGGCTCTATTTTTATTAAAAAATCGTCACGTGTCCTTTGATTTCATTTTTTTTTGGATAATCTACAAGTTGTTTGAAACTTTCGATTTGGAGTGTTTGTTACCCAACCAAGCGCGCGATCTCTTGGCGTACGTATGCGCATTACATTGTCAACGCACTGCATTTTTTCCAACGCGATTACTGCAACGATAAATATTTATAATTTTGCTGTTTACTGGAAGCATTGTTCGTTCAATTACAATAAAACAACGCGCGTGCTAAGTGCTTGCGAAGCACAATAAAAAATTCAACGGAAAATATACGCAAAAGAATATATCAATATGAAACGGCATTAGTTCGAAGTTAATTGGATAGAATGCACGTATCGTCGATCACGTACGCACCCGCCATTCATACGTATGATTTTTAGTCGCGCGATATTTCGACGGATCTAGCCTTGAACTATGGTCTCCGAAACCTTGGTCCAGCGCAAAACAGCTGGCGGTCCGGTTACTACGTTGCCCGATAGGAAAGAAAACTTGCAACGTGGAGTCGTAACTCCACGTAGAAGCCGCTGTCTCGACTATCCAGACAAGGTTCGAGAAATGTTCGGATGTAAATCGATAAGAATGGAATTGATGTAACGAATCGGAGGCTCTTGATTATGGTGTAGATTTCTAACGAAACGTGTTGACAACGGCTTTCTGTTTTAAGTTGTAATTTATAATTTGATGACCACGCGGTGGTTTCGTTAAAATGCCGCACTCTGGTTTTAGGGCGGCATTGTCATTAATGTTTTTTTTTAAATATTATAAATTACTTTATTTAGAGTGCAATTTTTTATTTTTAGATATGGAATTTTAACTTGATTTAGGAACTTTGTAGTGAGGTGATTTGTTAATTTTTATTATTTTAATTTCAATATTCGTTAATCATCGAAACCTAACTTAAAATTTGTCATCTTTATAATTCACATCTTGACAATATTTTTTGTAAAAAAACAGGCAAAAATCACTACAGAATCCAGTAGTCGAAAGTTCATAATGTCATCTACAACATCGAAAATGGTCTTTGTTTGGTCAAACATAAAAGGATCAAGAACTGAGTAAAACGCCTACAAGGGACTTTTACACTACCCGATAAAAACATAGACCCGGTATCGTTTCTATTTATGAAACAAAGTTTATAAACATTATATAAAATGTAAACGAGGGTTATTAATACTTGTTATGTAAATAGTCCATTTATAGATATTTCTGGGTATTTATTGCTTTATGAGGGGTAATTGAGATTTTCCCAGATCAAAATAGGAATTTTAAATGCAACAAAAATTTAGACCCTGTGCATTTATTACATTAATATAAGCAAAAATGTTTTAATTTGATACTTCTCTTTATATGCAGCGGTTGTGCTGGTAAAGTGTACACATTTCACCGCGAGAAATTATATTTTATAAAGTGTTTGCAATATGGGTAGAAAAAAGCAATCATCCTTGATAGAAAGCGGTAAAGTTCTAGCCTGGCACCAGGATGGTGTTAGTAAGAAGGAAATTGCTCGTCGGTTATGAAGAAGCGATCATTCCGTTAGAAATTTCCTAAAAGATCCGGAAAATTACGACAAACCAAAGGCCAGGACGACCGAAAGTTGTAAATGAGCGGGATAAACGCATGATATTGTGGTGTGCATCCAATTCTTCTACGTCGGCGAGAGTTATCGCAGAACAGGCGGGGGTACAAACGCACGTGCGTAATGTTCAAAGGATTTTAAAGGCGTCACCGGTAATATCACGGAAGAAAATGTTGCGAAAACCGCCACTTTCGGCGAAACACAAAGAAGCGAGGTTGAGATTTGCTGAAGAACACGTATCCTGGAAGAAACAATGGGAAAAAGATATATTTTCCGATGAGAAACGTTTTAATTTGGACGGACCAGATGGGTACTCGCATTATTATGATGATCTGAGAAAGGAACCAAAAGTGAAAATGACCAGACAATTAGGGGGTGGATCTGTGATGATATGGGCAGCGATTGGATTTCGCGATAAAATTGGGATAGTGTTTTGCACAAACAAAATGACATCTGTGCCGTACAAAGACTTATTGCGTGACAATCTTCTACGTTTTGGAAACCTATGGGCCGGGCGCAATTTTGTTTTTCAGCAAGATAACGCGCCAATTCATAAAGCAAAAACCATTACCGAATGGTTTAAAGAGAAAAAAATTAAAATTTTACAGTGGCCGACACGGTGACCAGACTTAAACATTATTGAAAACATGTGGGGTGAATTGGCACGTCGCGTTTATGGCGGAGGCCGTCAATATTTCACGGTACAGGAACTGAAAACTTCAATAGTGACCGAATGGCAGAATATCCTTCAAAATTATGTGTTAAATTTATATAAATCTATTAATAACAGGCTATTGGAAGTGATTAAGAACAATGGAGGATCTACGCATTACTGATCACTCATTTGTTTATTTTTGTTTCACATTTGCAACAGAGCGTCTAAATTTTTGTCGCAGAAATTGTTTAAACATTGGAGTAATAATTTATTATTTAGTTCATATATTACTGGAGGAGATATTTTTAAGTTTATTTTATTTTTATGAATAAAAACTTAATTAGATATCTTGCTAGTTTCGCAAAGAAATGTTGTAACCCTTAAAACCCTTAAAACATCTTACCGCGTCTAAGTTTTTGTCGGAGAGTGTACTAGTGAGGACACAACCTTATGCTTTAGCTAATTTCTGCAGTATGATGTGGTTCACTGTATTGTGTATGCCCAGATAATTAATATAAATGGTTGCATGCAATTTTCGAACAATTGGAACAATTTTAAGACGTAGTCCTATTTTGTTCCACTTATGAAAAATGCATCGCTCGTACCGGTTCAGTCAAAGATTGGAGCAATAAAAAAAAACACCCAGTGATTGATAGAATAGGAGCCAATATTTATCAGATTTAGATACTTATAAAATTATTTATTTCGAATGAACCTAATCGTATATTTCCACGTGATAATTATATTGGTACAATAAAAAAATTATTATATGAAAATTGCAAATACTTGGCTCTGATTTATATTATTTGATTTTGATTCAAAATAAATATATTTAACTGAAAATATATTAAAAAGTATCGTTAGCCGCATAGAAATATTCCAATGTTACTGCAGCATACAGAATCATTTTAATAAATTGCAGAGTGTTACTTAACCTTAGATAAACTTTGTAAGTTCCACTTTTATAGCTTGTGATTAACATTAATTCTATATTTATTTAATCATAAAATTATTTTCGCAAGTTGATTTCGACCCAATTTCTCGATCTTACCTAAATTAATGCGACACAAAAAGCTTCGTATTTTACAACGGAAATTATCATATTCCAGTTCCTTTGAATTCAAATTCATGTTTTACGATAAAGAACGTTCGCTATTTGACTTGTAAAAATATTACGACAATACCGTCACGTCGGCTAACTACTGAAAAATTTATAACATGAAAATATCTTCAATTGTTAGCAACAACATCGCCACGTATGCTTATTACGTCATTTTAATACATATAAAGCAAACAGAATTCTAATTTTAATTTCCCTTTTAATAATAAGTTCGACGAGCGGAAATGAACTTTGGACGAATGACGACATATTCGTGCTACACTTAGAAATTAGATAGTGTATGGAATATGCACGTTTACTCCATAAATGCAGAAATGCATACGTACGTATACAAAGATAAAGAAAAACGTGATATTATGATATGAAATATTTAGGATAATCTTTCGTTTTGCAGATATTTGGATTGGGAAACAAAACTTACGAGCACTACAATGCTGTTGCGAAATACATCGACAAGAGGTTGGAGGAATTAGGTGCTACGCGTGTTTATGAAATGGGCATGGGAGACGATGATGCGAAGTAAGTAAATTTGGAGTTGAGTGGCCTACAAAACGTCACTAAGTTATCATTAGAGATGGTAGAAGAATTATAAAATGAGATTTTTCATTTCTTCCATTTTTTTTACTTAAAATATCTTACTTCCGAGTATCTTCAGAGTCCCTTGAATTATACACTACTGGACAATGAGATATGTACAGAAGGTTGCATAACCTCCTTTTTTTTAAGTCAGTAAATAATTTTTAACAGGTTTTATCAAGCTTTCTTATACCTAGTACAAAATTTATAACACTAAGCAGTGGGAAACGGCAATAACGAAATTCCGAGAATTGGCAGAGAATTGCGAGAGGCGACTCCCTCGATGTGGTTAGGTTAAACTGTTCCAGGAGCGGTTTAAGCTGTTTAGAGAGCTATTCGAGCTGTTCAATGAGCCGCTAACCACATCAAAAGAGCTGGAATTCCCTGCCAATTCTCGGAATTTCGTTATCGCTTTTTTCCCCTGCTGTGAAATTTTTTGCCGGGCTCAATCGTCCGTGTGCTCACTCATAACATTAAAACTGAACGGTGGTTTGCGTATTATTCGCCATTTAAATTTTTTAAATGAAGTAAACAATTTGGAAAAAACAGAGTCTTTTATTAATTTAATGAGTTTAAACATTGTTGAATTAGAGCCAAAAATGGAGTCTCTACCAAAATTGGCATCTCTATAAAAAAAAAAAATGAAAATACGAGAAAAAAAAATAAAACAGTAAAAATCAAAATTAGAAGAAAGTATTGTGATTATTGCTCGTTAACGTCGTTATAATAAATGTAGACCAAGCATCAGTAGCATTTGTTTCTAACAAAAATTAGCGGGGACGTAAGGGGAAATCTTCAGAACCAAACAAAAATCGACGCACGAGAAGTAAACAGATATGTTCCTGTAGTTTGAGAAACGAATAAATAAATAAATAAATTCTTTCTGTTTATGTGTGTTCATTGTTCTTCAGCATTGAAGATGACTTCATTACGTGGAAGGACGGTTTCTGGCCAGCGGTTTGCGAATTCTTCGGCATTGAATCTACCGGCGAAGATATAAGCATGAGGCAATACAAACTCGAAGAATTCACGGATGAAGTGCCGGACAGAGTGTTCACTGGAGAAATGGCGAGGCTCCACTCTCTCAAAACACAAAGACCGTAAGTTTAAACGCATTTTGTTCGAATATTACGTAATTGCTGACGTTTCCTAAATATTTCCTTTCAGACCATATGACGCTAAAAATCCATTCTTGGCAAAAGTCGTCGTCAATCGGGAACTTCACAAAACCGGCAGCGATAGATCGTGTATGCATATCGAATTCGATATCGAAGGTTCGAAGATGCGATACGAAGCCGGCGACCACGTCGCCGTCTATCCTATCAACAATTCAGAGCTGGTCGAAAAGATTGGCAAGCTGACGAACAAAGATCTCGAAACGATATTCACCTTGGTGAATATAGATGAAGAATCCAGTAAGAAACATCCATTCCCTTGTCCTTGTACGTACCGCACGGCTCTATCTCACTACGTTGATATCACTATGAATCCCAGAACTCACGTCTTGAAGGAATTATCGGAGTACGCAAGCGATCCAGCCGAGAAGGAGAAATTGAAATTGATGGCAAGTACAACTCCTGAAGGAAAGGCATTATATCAACAATGGGTGATCGACGACAATCGTAACATCGTTCACATCCTTGAAGACATGCCATCGTGCAAACCCGACTTGGACCATTTATGCGAATTGCTACCGCGTCTACAACCTAGATATTATTCGATATCTTCATCGCCTAAGTTATATCCTAATACCGTTCATATAACCGCGGTGCTTGTTGAATACTCAACTCCCACGAAGAGACTCAACAGGGGCGTAGCCACCACTTGGTTAAAGGAGAAGAAACCAATCGCGGAGGGTGAATGCCCAACGGTGCCGATCTTCATCCGAAAATCGCAATTTAGATTACCTCAGAAACCGCAAACTCCGATCATTATGGTCGGTCCTGGAACTGGATTGGCACCCTTCCGCGGTTTTATACAAGAAAGAAGCGTATCGAAGAAAGACGGACAAACATTAGGGGATACGATCTTGTTCTTCGGTTGTAGAAAAAAGTGCGAAGATTATATTTACGAAGAAGAGCTGACGCAATACGAGAAAGATAATGTGATTAAGTTGTATTGCGCCTTTTCAAGAGATCAGGGTCAAAAGGTCTATGTGCATCATCTTATGGATCAAGATGCGGATGAAATCCACAGGATTATCATTGAAGAAAACGGCCATCTTTATATTTGCGGGTACGTACAAGTATAACCATAGATAAAAGAGTTTACAAATAACCAATCAAATGCTATTATTTGCACACACAGTTGGAGTTTTCTGTATCATCAAGGTATAATACAAATAATATTACTTATAGCTTCGTCATATAGATCGATGGTGCTTTAGTTCTTGCTCGCGGCTCTGTATTTATACAGGGTGAGTCGGTAGGAACGGACTAAACTCTAAATAGGAGCTTCCATTTTGTTGCACCCGATGAGAGGAACAAACGAACTTTTTCCTAGAATTCATATTTCTCCGAGATATTCCTCTGTTAAGATTAAAATGGGACATTCAATATATTGGCTATTTATAAAACTCGTTTATCTGTGGCATCACTGTCTTGTTATACGATAAATTACATGATTTACAACTATCTTTTTATCCCACAGTGACGCTCGTCATATGGCAAACGATGTCCGTAACGTGATGATTAAAATCCTTCAAAAATCAATGGACAAACAGCAAGCTACGGCATACCTAAAGAAGATGGAAACCCAAAAACGATTATCAGCCGACGTATGGAGCTAAGATTAGTGAAATTTTAAATGCAAACATAACTTTGTCGTTGTAACTTATGTTTCTATTTTTTTTTTATTTTAAATTTTTGTCCTTGTCTTCCGTAGAAAAGTTATATTTCTCCCGCTCACTTGTTTTTACTTCATTGATTGTTATTCTTCTAGTTGGTGTTAAATAATTTTCCCGGCGATAAGGGTATCTATTTAGAGATGATTTATGTATAGAGATAACAAAGGCGGGTGAAATTATTACTTTTTTGCAGCGACTAGACTGTCGACTCTCGGGGAAATCAGTAGGCGGCACGAACCCTTTCTTACGAGACGAATAGACACGAATCTGTCTAGTCGCCGCAAAAAAGTAATAATTTCACCTGCCTTTGTCATCCCTATTTATGTATATATTATATGCGCACACGTTTTTACTTTTATCTTTTTTTTTTTTTTCGATTTATCATCATCATCAAACGCGTTTTCTTTAACCAAGGTTTCCGTCTCAATTTATTAGGTTTAATTGTTTTGTAGCAGTGTAATCATTCCAATTTTGTTCTTGTTTTATTATTTACACTTTTTATTACAATATGCTATTATATTTATCTTATTTAGAAGTTAATGTATATGATAATAACTATTGTAATATTTTCATACAAACAAAAATGAACGATTATTCTCTTATTTTTTTGTATTTTTTATCGTACCTCAACCAAACAAATCCTGCTTTTAATCATAAGACAGTTAGTAAGTCAGTAAGTTATAATAATTTCTGTATTTTCCATATGCGAGGTCTTAATGTATAGGGTTAGACAAAAGGTGGTTTTTACCAAAGTAAAAATTTGATCGCAAAGGAATGCGGTATAATGATTTCTGGTGACACCGTGTAAAAATTGCATGTGGAATGTAATCATCTATATTCTTTTTTTTTATTAACATTTTTGCTGCGCCTCGCAATGGTGAAAAACCAGGTAAGGCAAGGAACTATATTTTATATACAAATTTAACCTTTACAAAGAGCGCCTAGTAGTTTTCGAATTAATATATGTTGTAATTGATACGAAGTAAAGACGTAATATAAAATATAATTCCAGTAAAACATATTAAAATTATTTTAATAATGTTTATTTTTTTTAAGCGTAATAATCAGCATCAAGATGCTTATTTCCGCACTAAAATAGTTGTTTCCTACTAACTAAGAGCTATCGCAAACAAACGCGAAATATTAGTAGCGATTTTTCACAGTAAAAGCATCTTGCATTATTGGATCTGTATTTCAAGTCCACGCATATAGTTAGCTTAATTTGTGTTCAGTATTTATCTACTTTAATCAACGCTTTATAAAAATGCTGTATATAGCAAAGTATATATTAACTTCAGAATTTTGCATAATTTTCCAACATCTGCGTTTCTCCAACGACCCCCAGGAATACAGAAATAAAATTATGTTGTTTTATGCTTTATCGTTTCCACGTTCTTTCATTCCCACATAATATGGTTTAACAAACAACCAGTTGAGTCAACCACGCAGAATAATGCAATGCCTTTTTCGACCTGTGAAAACTGTGTCGAAATTCAACAACACAAAGGAAAATTTGCTTACTTTTTCTCTTAGCCTTTCGAAAGTTTAGTTTAACATTGGCCCCTTAAGAACCGTAAAGTGTATTGGCAAGTTTTCAGAATTTTTTCTTCTAAATATCGATCGATGCAGTTCCCGGCGAGACAACATGTATGTTAAAGGTACAAGACATGATTTAATTCCAATGTAATACCACTACTGTAGTAATCTGGCGGTAGTTTTTTTAATCATCACGGGTTTCCCAATCTGCCCTCAACGACCATAATCTTTCAATTGTAGGTGTAAAATATAGTTAATTTGAAATTTTCCATTCTGGCGTACGTTACGGCTTGGCAAAAAAAGCGTTAAAAAAGAGTGTATTTTTTCATACATATATGAACTTATTAAATATTTTATGTGGTACGGTGCAAAATACCAATCTTATAACACGGCACTGTATTGTAGCATATTCTTAACTCTGATGGCTCTGATAGGAGCAGCTAGCCATTGGAGATAAAAGTGTTAAATTAATAATGAAAGCAAGGTCTGTGGCGTAGTATGCCAAAAAACTCCACATCACACAATTAATGAGTTAATCCGGGACGGCTGCGTTGTGGAGAATGAGGATCCCGTCCCGGATTAATTAATTTATTTAACTTGCGTGGTGTGAAGTGTGCCTTTTGTGTTGTTCGCCAAGGTATTATAAACAACACATAAATATCGGCACCCTCCGCACAAGTTTAAACTTGTGTGCTGCGGAGGTTGCCGATACTTATGTGTTGTTTGCCATACTACGCCACAGTCCTTGCTATCATTATTGTCAAGGTATTAAATTATCTAGTAGAAAGAATAATCAGGTAAGAACGAGAATCGCCTTGCAATATACAAATATATATTTTCATTATGTTACTTTGGTGGAAAACCAGCGGCTGCAAGTTGTTTTATTTTTTAATTATTTTTTTCCATAAAAGTTTAATGTAATGTTACTGGCGCCCTCTGTTAGAAAAAGTACTAAGAAGAATTAGCAGTTTTTATGTCTTGTGCACCGATTTTTATGTCTTATGCAGTTAATAATTAATAATAATTCTATATTATTATGAAATACGCGAAATATTGTCGTTTTCCTACGTTTGTGTTCAGAACAAAATTCTGCATCTGGAATCCGTAAAGAATACGAGGTTATGTAGTAAACAATCCAACAGGTTGCTCTATTATTAAGTAAGTATAAGTGACTTTAACTTTAATTATAAATTTTTAATTATAAATAAAAATTTGATTTATTTTATATTTATTATAATAATTCTAATTCTTACATTCTATTCATTTTCCAAACGAATTGTAAGCAAGGGTGCTCAAATATTCCAAAGGAGTATCTAATTGTAAACATATTTCCTCAAATAGTGGTACACAATAATCCCTTTTATAAAAAATAATTACAGAAGTTATACAGGGTTGGGCAAAAAGAGCTCCCCTATTACAAAAGGTAGTTGCAAGCAAACAAAGAAAGATACAGAAAAAAATACTTTTATTGGTGAACCACAAGTACTATGCCGTTTTACATTAGTTGGTTTTAAAAATGATGTCCGGTAAATAGCGTCCTCCACTGTTGACACATTAACGAAGCCTTTCCCGGAAGTTGTCCGTAGTTCTTTGTGTTATTTCCGGTGGAATGGCAACCACCTCCTCAAGTGCTTGCAGGGTTGTTGGGCGATGTTTCTACACTCGAGCCATTAAATGTCCCCAAAGGAAAAAAATCACAAGGTGATAAATCGAGTAATCTTGGGAGGCAGGCGATGTTTCCTCGTAAAGAGAGAAGAGAACTTTCCCAAAATTTCTAGAGAACGCCAAGAGGTGTGAGTTGTGCCTTCGTCTTGTTGGAGACAGACATCTGCCTCTTTATGTTCCCCAACAAACCGTTTAAGCGTAGATCGGAGGAAGGTTACCGCTGGACTATCTTCACAGATCCCATACACCAAATTCAGCAACGGTGCACCAAGACACGAAGCACGAAGACTGTGAAGAGGTCTTTGGTGAAGTTCCTGAAGGTTTTCTGCTGTCCAGTAGCGGCACCAAAAAATTCAAGATTTTGTCGTAAATAAATATAAAATTAAAAATATTAACTTTTTCGTCGTATGGTTTGTTTTAAAAGCGACCTCAACAATGGTTATTATTGAAGTCCTGCTTAAAACAACACATTCAACAACAGTAATTGTAGATTGTAGATATTTATTTAACAGCACTTGGAAGTACAGTGAGAACCTCCATTATCTGTTTTTCTCATTTAACCGGCAGGCTGACCGATTGTTAAGTGAGCTAAGCGGGGCTCTCTCCTAATTAACTAGTTTTTCAAACAAAACAATAATTTTACATAATGTGTATACAACGTTTTTTTGGGTAATTGTTAAAACATATTTTGCGATTCAGATTTACAAACTGTTAATTTCCTTAGCAGCTTTCTTATTTTGATTTTTCAAAAATCTATTCAGAGTTGAAAAGCATTGTGTATAAATTGGATTTAGCACAAACAAAAACCCATTAAAACAAAATTCTTTTTATATTACTTTCAGATTCGTACAAAAATGGGCACTCTAGAAGATCTCGCGAGATATTACCCCGGCCGTCAATTACAAATAAATTGGTTATTTAATTTATTTGGATTTGAAGACGAACCGATTCCAGACGTCGTTTTCATCCACGGCTGTTCAGCAACTGGAAAATCTACCGTAACATTAGCCACTTTCAACCTTTGCAACATCTCCTACGCCGCCGTTAATCTAATAGAATGTTACACGCCAAAAATTTTATTCGAAACAATCTTAAACAAATTGGCGGGCCACGTGATCGAGCCTATTAAGGCTCAACCTTACGCGAAATGCGACAACATGATGGATTTCGTCTTCAACCTGCGAAGATGCGCACAGGAAAGAGATTTAAATCGTTCGGTCATAGTCTTGGATAAAGCCGAGCGATTGAGGATCATGGATGGGAATATATTAGCCGGATTTTTAAGGTTACGCGAACTCTGCGATTTTTCAATATCTTTAAGCGTCGTCTTCATTTCCGAATTGCCGTTTCAAAAATACTACTTCAGAGGTAACATCGTGGAGCCTCTGAAGCTCTACTTTCCGCAATACAACATGAAAGAATTCGCCGAGATATTGGCTTTGGATTACGAGAACTCCATGAAGATAATCAGGAATAACTCCGACAAATCTCTGGATATCGATTTGGATTTTTACAAGAGCTACGTACATGTTTTCCTATCGGTCTTTTACAGGAATTGTAGAGATCTTAACGAATTAAAATACATGTCACGGATAAATTTCCTTAACTATTGCATACCTCTTATCAAAGGAGAATGCAGTGCCGGAAACGCAATGGCGTTATGGACAAATATTTCACCAACACTAAAATCATCTTTGGATAACTTATATTTGAGGGTATCAACAAGATCTGATAACGCTAAAACTGGTCGCGCCACAACGTTTTCTTCGAAAAATTTAGCGCAGTCCCTTGAATTGCCGTTTTACGCGAAATATTTGCTGATCGCCGCTTATTTGGCGAGCTATAATTCACCAAAAGACGACAAACGGTTATTCATGAAGCACCACGGGCGAAAAACGAAGAGTATTAAGGACGTTAAAGCGAAAAGTAAAGTTTCGGAACAATTAAGCACTCAAGTAGGTCCAAAGGCGTTCAATTTCGACCGGCTGATTGCTATATTTTATGCAATTTTAGACGATAAAGTGAATTTTAACAATAATCTCTTAGCGCAGCTCTCGAGTTTAGTGGAACTGCAGCTATTAACAACAGTTAGTGACGGTTATAATTTAGACGGGCAAAAATACAAGTGCACCGTCGGGTTCGATGTTGTACAGTGCATTTCGGATACAGTTGGACTTAATATAAGAAAATACTTGTCTGATTTCAGCCATATATGGTGAGATAAGTGGTTTATTGAGATATCATTATCTCAATATGAAATACATTCCCATTAACCTCTGCATTAGTAACTTTGTTTTGCTAAATAATAAATGTAAGAAAGGAAAAAGCGAGCTATGAAATGTACAAATAAATTAGACAAGAATTGATGTTAAAACTTATTTTTTATTAGTTTTTTTTTTACACATTTAATGCTCTTCATGATTATAAGCACACTGCTCCGATGAGTTTGGACATCCATCGGGATGGTTCTTTAAGAACCAACATGGTTTATCCTTGTATTTCGCCAACTCAGTTAATTTTTTCGGCACTCTAATTTTTACACTACCATTCGCCACCTCAAAGATATACCTGTGATTACGCAGCAGAGTTTGTAACCCACCACAATTGCTTTTAAGTTGTTTTAGGTCGTTCTTATCTATCGAAGAGATAATTTCATTAAAAGATATTTCAGCACCTCTATTCCACGATCCATCATCTCCGTTTAACACAACCTTACTTTCTAGCAATTTTGTGACTACTTGCTTTAGAATTCTTCGAATTAAATCGCGATTTAGTTGCGTGCAATTTTGTACTTTTTCAACTTTTTCTCGAGGTTTAAAGTCCTGCACCCATACCTCATTTATTCGGTTTGTTGTTCCAGTCCTATTCTCAATAAACCTGGTCGCTCTCTCATTGATAACCTCGAATTCGTCCTCTTCGTACGTTCGTCCAAAACTGACGATGCAAATATTTTTAGTGGACGGTATCCTTAGCTTATCCATCCTAGTGGTAAATTCGCAAGTTCTGCATATATCTTGAACGTAGTCCAAGTAATCTAGGTATTGGCTTTTCGAAGTGTTTACGCGAGCGTATTTAACACCGGAGAAGTCGAAACTGCAACATGGCAATAGGAAGAAATTGGTTTTGTGAGAACTGCGCATTGATATTACTGGTATCCAAGGTGTTAATTCGTCTGAGTGATTCCCGATGATCCAATCAATATCTGGAAATAGTGATGCAGCCGATGGAATTATAGTTTTAACCTGTGAACGTACATATATTAAAAATCTCATTGGAAGTAAACGCACCACAGTCCTCCTCACTTACCAACAATTTCGTAGTTGAAGGATAGATGTCCCAAACTTTTCTCTTTCTAACGTCGATTCCATATCCACAATATCCTTCTTGCGACAAAATGTAAACGAGTAAACCATTTCCGCATCCAAGATCTACGAATGTTGGCTTCTGAATCGTGTTCATGGTTTCCCACAGGCAAATCAGATAGGATGCTATTGCTACATCTTCATAAACAAATTTCAAAGGATCTGTATTTTCGGGCCAGATCTGTAATTATTACAATAATATGAATTAATTACATTCCTTCAAAGCGATTTCACCATAGGGGCACATATGCTTATGATAATTCAGTTCAGCGGCCCGATTAAAACAGTCAACTTAAAATGTCGTAAATTCAAACAATACTAATTACCTCAGTCATCGCTTTACCATATTTCGCTTTCAAATTCTGGTACAGCTCACAATATCTTTCCAAAGAAATTAAGGATAGCGACGGTTGTGATTTCTGATCAGGTTCGTTTAAAGTCCAATTTATAATTTTCGGAAATACTTTCCCAACTAACCACTCAGCATTCGGTGTATCTGCATCTTCAAAATTATCGACGGTTATTCTTACATGTCCAGACGTAATCCACTCGAAATGATATGGAAACGGAGGAGCAATTAGATTATTCTTTTCTTCCTCGACGGCTATAAAAGTGATTTTATGAACTTTCTTGTTTAATATCGCTATCTCGACGCATTTTTTACTGGAAGCATTTCTTGGGATTAGAATCCTAAGCGATATAAATATTTTTTTATTATTCACGCTATTAAAGCAAGTTCTATCTACATCTTTAAGTTTCAAGTTTTTATCGTGTGGCTGCAGTATATCAATTATTAAATTGTGTAGGGTATCCCTTGTTAGCTCCGATAATTTGCGTACTTCGTAGATAATCGCGGAATACGTAAAAAGTTGTGTTATATCGTTAATGTTACTTAAATCGACTTCGTAGAAATACAACTGCGTAATTCCACTTATTTTCTTATTTAATAAGTTCGGTCTATCGTGGTATACTAAAGTAGATACCCAAAATTTATCAAGTGGAACGGTACATCCGCTTGTTATTAGGGGAACTTTCATATTGCTCAGTTTGATTGTAAATACTGAAATTGAAGTATATCGACAATTATTATTGTTTTTACCTTCTACGATGCAAACGTTACCTTTTTCATTATCCAATCGATATCCTTATAAGCAGTTGCTATTATTTCTTCTATTCTTCGCGGATCCGTTTCGTCCCAATATTGCTTGTAGCTCTATAAAAATTGAGCTCGTGAATATGAGTTAATAAACATAACCTAGAAATCGTACTTGTTTTATTTGAAATTTATAATGCTGCTTGGCACCTTTCGGTAATTTGTCACATTGACGCATTAAATGTTTATACAAAACTAAAGGAGCTCTGTTAGCTTTATTCGAAGAAGTCGCATAGCAAGTAAAACGAACGTTTTGGCGACAAAAACGAGAAAGCAAAGGAGAAATCATTTCCTACCGACTCCCTTCTTTCGATGTGCTTTTGACATTTACTTTGGAAGGATGGAAAGGAAACTGAAATTATTTTGTTGAAAACGATGATATTTAGAAGACTTCTGGCTATTCGATGTTACACACGAAGGAGGACTTATTCGAAAAAAGAAAAGTGAAATTTAATTTGCTTTAAAACATGTTCGATATTACGTAATAAAAATATTTTCAGATGCGAGAATTTCCCGCCAGGAACACACGGAAAAGGTGATAAGGGGGAATCCTGTACTCTTTCCGGAGATACTTATCCAAAAGATCATGAAATATTTCATGCGTTAGGAACGACGGAAGAATTATTGTCTTTTTTAGGGTATTTACACAATTTTCCTTGGAGTACCTTTAGTAGCCGAAATATAATGATCATTTTCTATAAATTTATAGGATTTTTTAAATTTCTCGGATGATTTAAGTTGGTAGCTCTGGCAATATAGGATATGCAATTGCGAATTTATCATGGGATTCACCCACTTACGCTGGGTTTTCTGGATCCTTATCCTGCTTCCTCCAGTTCCATCGGGTTCCTGGGGTCCTCGGTCCTCGTTGTTTGCCTCTCCGAGTCTTCTTCCTGGACTCCCTCCTCGGTTACTAAAACAGACAAATATGAGTTAGTAAGGCGTTAGTATGCGCTATGGTGATACCTATGCCAGCCTACTCAGGTGATCGTAGGTGGTCTTGTGCCTCGATCCCGAAAGGGTTCTCCATTGCTGGATTCTCGCTAGTTAGCCTCTTCCGAAAGAAGTTTTTGTTGAGCCGTGCCAGGAATTCCCGCAGCCGCTCAGTCTCGCTCAGGTGTGTCAGTGTAGCCAGCGAGGTGCGTTGGGGTACGTGCAATACTAATCGCAAGCAGCGATTCTGTACCGTCGCGAGGGAGATAATGTGGGTGGGTGCCGCCGTGACCCAGGCGGGACTGGCGTAGGTAAGGATCGGGCGTATGTGTGACGCCCGTTTTAGGGTTGAGGTGGGAAATTTGTGAGGATGGGATACAACTGTCTGGCTGCACCTAGTGCCCTGTTTCGAGCTCTTCATCATCAATACGTGGACAAATTGAAAAGAATCCAAACCATCATAATAGAAATACAAAATTCTTTGTCGAAGCACGATGAAGATACAAAGAAAAATATTACCGATTTACACATTACAGAACTTGAGAATTGGACGAAAGCATACGCAAAAGAATTGCCGCCAGCGGAAAAGTACATAATCCCCGTAGGAACTATTTGAAAATTTTCTACATGTAGGCGAGCCCTTTAATTAAAATTCGTTTCAGGGTAGCGGTGTTACTTCAGCTAGTTTACATGTGGTAAGAACGGTGTGTAGAAAAACGGAGAGGCACGTCACACCATTCGTACGAAGTGGTACATTAAATCCATCAATCCAAATCTATTTAAATAGGCTGTCTAGTTTTTTATTTATGCTGTCGCGGATTGCTGCTAAAATGGACAAGCAGAATGAACATATTTACGTACCGCTATGGAGAGAAAAAGAGCAGGACATTCAGAAAAAGAAAGATTAATGTAGCATTAAGTGTAAATATATTTTGGGGTATATTGTATACACGTCTGTTTTTAAAACTGCATTTTATATATTTTTTTCGTTTTTCTTGATACATGCAATAAACTAAATATAACAGTAAGAAAAATTTTTCATTAATATCATGTTTCGCTTAATCTTGGCAAGTGGTGGGGTTGCGCTCTGAACAAATTTGCGCGCGAATGGGTGGAGCGTACACGATGGCCGATGTAAAGAATAGCGATTTTAACTCCGCCCCTTTTACCGGTACGAGATTTTGCTTACTTCATTTATCGTACGTAACGAACATGCAAAAATAAAAAATTGGCTGCGATGGAACGGGTTAGACAAATCGTTGCAAAGAATTTTTAAAATAATGGAAAAGTTTTAATTGAACGAATGGACGTTGTTTGAAGAAAATATTTTTGGCAAAATGGATACTGGATCTTCGGAATTACGCTTATTTTATTGTAAAAATTCCGCGATACATGCCATCCAAGTACGCCGACTCTATGACCTTGCAGGCAATACCTGGCTCGTCGTTCTCGAAGCAAGGCGATGCACGTAGATATTCTCGAAACCATGCTGATGACGACAGATCCGCTGGTTAGCGTTCTCCTCCTCACATTGTTCTTGCCCTGAGTGATTCCACCGATACCATTGCTCGTTTGTAGGAAAATATTTCATTAAAGAAAATGGAGAGAAGACAAATTATTTGCCCGTTTCACCAAGAACATTATTGAGGGAAGATAGATGTTGAGGCTATTTCGAACATATTCTTGCAGCTCACCAACTAGACTATATCCCTTAAAAGGGGTCTCTTACACACCAAACAATCTAAAGATCTTATTAATGTATTTTATATGCATAATAAGGATATAGAAGGTAATAAAATACAATTTATTTGAGTATTAAATCTATATTTAAGTCTGCAACATATATAATACAATAACTAATAATGAATTCCTTATATTTACAAAAGCTACTTATTTAGGATTCTAGAAAAAATTTGCATTGCAATTAAAATAGAAAAAATAAACGCAAAATATACAAAACTCAACACGACTAACTAATTGATGAAGAAAGACTTTAATCTAACAGAAAAACGAATGCAGGATGTTCGGCAGATACATAAAAAAAAAGAATTAATCCTTTGAGATAGTTTCGAGTTAGTGTTAGATGCATAATACCTTTGTCAACGTGCAAGTTTAGCGAATCGATAAATAAAAACAACACATCATATTGTGTACGTAAAATAGCAATTAAAAACAAATCGCATCCCTTTTCGTGAGACAAAAATACCCTGCAAAAATGATTAATTAACTAAGTCTTCTCTTAATAATTATTATAGTCCCCAAAATATACATCACTTATAAAAAGAAAAGTAAAAATAATTCTTCTATAACTACGTGTTATATTGAAAAATACATTATATACAGGGTTCTCATCAATAACTATACAGAATTTAAAAAAAAAGGAGTCATTATGAAATCTCAACGTGCCAGCTTCGTATTCGGGTTCTGTGTCTATGTAAGATTTTTTTTTCTTTTCTTATTAAGCTATCACGGAAGAAGTACTTTCGGAGTTATGGTTATAAGAAGGTGTCAATGTTAAATGAATTTCGATAATTTGGAAATGTAATACTGATTAAAATATATTTTTTTTTTCACATGACAACACAATAATCAACTATATTAAGTAGAAAAGGGGAGTATAACTAACCTATATTTTAGCTACACGATGATAATACGCACAACCCACATCTAAGATTAAAAAATCTACTCGATTTCTTAAAATTAATATTATCATATAGGTATTATGTCAATGAGTTGAGGTAAATGGTTACTTAACATGTAAAATATGTATTTTATTTTGTCGTCTTATGCGCTCTTTAGTGTATTCGGGTCTGAAAATGAAACAATTAAATCACACTTTACTGTCGAGAGAGTTCTCAAATACTAACAGTCTCAAATAACTGCGTGTTACGTTTTAATTGTTACATTGAGACCTCAAAAAAGAATTATATATGATGAACGATAGTGATATACAAATATAACTGTTAGAAAAATTTACCTTTTAATATACTATTATAAAATTTTTGTTACCAGCTTATTATTAAACACGTTTTCGTAGAATAAATATTGACGATAAAAATATTTTCTTTCTTTCTCTATTTAATATGATTCACAACTGACATTATTCTATTCAGGCAAAAATAATGTAAATAACGAAGTCGAAACGTTCGACTTATGACTAAAAAAAGTTTAAATCTTCCGTTGTTGTGTTTTGATAGATTATGAGACTACACCACCAACTGCTCCTTCCGTTTCCTCCTGCTGCGCTAGAGGTGTCCATTCCGCTAGGCCTCTATTAACTAATTCCTCATTCAGATATACGACCTCCTAACAGAAATATTTTATTGGTTACTTAAAGGATGTTCAGTAATTAATATTTACCTGTGGCCCAACGACTATATACATCAGTACTAATGGAACACCATCGTCGGTGTAATCTGCTACTTGGGTATACGCTAACGCTCCTTTTGTCAGTTCTGCTACTATGCTATAAGCTTCATCGGACCACCTTTCACCTAAATGAACATAATATGTAAAATTATAATCGAGATTTTCTTTAAAAGCTTTGGTATACAGTGAAAGCTATGTGACGATGAGAAAATAATTCCGTTTTTAACGATTTCATAACCAATACATTTTTTTATGCATTGGTATGTTTTAAATAATGCTTGAATCACAAATAACATTTTTGAATTAACAAAGAACTTACCTCCCGAAGGTCTAATATTGGCTAATACACATTCTGCTGCCTGGAAAGGCAACAATAAGAAGTCCCCCCGAATTTGCCTAAGTTTACTATTATCTATGGAACCGTAACCGCCATAATCTAGGAATATAACGTAGGAGGTGTCAGCTTCTGCATTAACGGACATCACCATTACTCTATACCAATCGCCCTCCGACTGAGCTGCGCATATGGTGTTCTCCACGATAGGCTTGGGTAGGAGAGGGGATTCTGCACTATTATAGCTGACGTTCATGCAATTACTAAGGACATTGAGATTTGGAAATGTGGGATGTGCTGGTTGTTGTACGAAGAAGTGGTTCGGTGCTACCATGCAGCTGATGATCGTATCATTGTTAATGCCTTCAATTAATTTTAACTGAAATTTCGAAATATAGTCAAATACAAGGGAATCACCTAAAGTTGAACCATTTTCTTACATGTAATTGATCCGGGGTGAGCGAAACCGGTGCGCACTGAATTGCAATCTGTTCTAAGGTAACTTCGGGATATCGTTTCAACGGGAATTTTTCTCTAATCATTTGTAAAGCATTGTCTATATTGATTTGGGTTCCTGCATCAAAACATGAAAATTAATTCGGTTACGAAATCGATTCGAGAAACTTACCTTCTATAGCGCATATCTTCATTTTCGAATTCGACGGATGTTTTTTGATCATTATTCTTGTTCTACTTTTCTCTTTTATATCAGATATAGTACAACCACCGCGTCCTATCAATCGGCCTACTAGATTTTGTGGAATGGCAAATTCGTATAGGAAATGGGCCGGCACGTCCCCTGAAATTGAACCGTCATCGGCTGGGGTCCTTGAGGGCGGTGTAGCGACATCACTTCCGCCTTTGCCACTGTCGTTGGAACCCTGAAATGACATAAAAAATCAAAATACTTGGAATTTTTTTTTTTAATGAAATCTTAGTAGACTCCAAAAATGTTCAGAACTTACCTCACTATGGTTATCAGAAATGCTGCTTAATGAAGGACTAGCAAGCATAATATCTGCAGGACTGTGATTGGCAGAATCTCGGTCAGGATTCTGTCTTTGAATATCTTCGCTTTCAACATTCCTCTCTTCTATGGAATTGGGCGTTGGCAATTTTTTTGGCCCATCTGTTGTATCCAGAGCTTCCATTTTGGTCGTTTCGAACTTTTCTTCTGCGGGTTTGGCGTGTTTCTGAGCCATTGGCGATGTTGATGAGGATAATATAATTTTCTGGGGTGTACACTTAATAACCTTAGGCGACTTGTACTTTGGAGTAATTGGCGTTGAGATAAAACTCTCCGGAGTTACTGATGTAAATTCCTTTGTTTCTGGATTTCCAACAGGAGACGTTTTAATTTCAATTGACGGCGTTTTCTTTATAGTATCTGCGTCGTTAGATGACCGCGATCTTTTGAAAGGCTCGGCGGCAGCGCTTTTCATAGACTTAATCTTCTGTATTTCCAAATCTAGATCTTCGTCGGATATAACGATCGGATTGGACTTATGCGAACGCAATTCACGCGGTCTAATGATGTCTATCGGGGCTGTATCTACACCTGAAAGCGAACGCGAAAATGAACGATTCGGCGACGAGTTACCCGCGTCGGTGGTATCCGTAATGGCCTGTTCCAATTCTTCTTTAAGCGATTTGCTGTTGCGTTGGGAAGTATCTGCGCTAACTGAACTGTTTTGGTCACTTTTTGCTTGTATCCGCTTCTTCTTGAACCAAAAATAGCTCAGAATTAAGGCAATCGTAGGTAAGGTCCACACTAACAACTGGCGTGGTTGAGTAGGGGCCATAATTTGACAGATCCACGGTTGACCCGAAAATTATCGAAAAAATCCTGCAACCAAAAAGAAACGTTATTATTCGAAATTATAAAAATAAAACAATTCACCTTCAAAAAGTGTACAAAAAGAATGATTTTGCAAATCGCAAATATGTGTATGAAACAACAAATTCCCCAAAGATGTTCTATTTATATAATTAAATGGTGCTTATTCAGCAGAAAGACGTAACGCATTTGAATATTTCGGTAGTGAACAAGTAGCGACTATTTTTAAAATGTAAGCATTAACAAAAATCACCTCGATTTGCACATATACAAATGTATTTTTTTCTTCTAATTGTCACCTATTATCTAAGATGTTTACTTCTGATCTGGTATTTTTAGAACATGAACACGTAATAAAATACACACAGTTCTGCTTGGGTATTAAATACAAAAGAATAATGACAAGGTGGGCATCGTCATTTGACCTGGCACATCAAAAATTACTCATTAAGGATGTATTATGTAATTTGTAAGACGTATGCATAACTACGTGATATTTAATTATGAAAAAATATTCTGGTGTATAGGTCAGAGGAAGAGGAACAATATACATGCGGACGCATATCCATCTGCGAGTATACTACCGTAATGACACGATTTGAAATTGAAGGACGCCTTTTAACAAATAGCCTTTCCACGCTTGCGGGTTGTTTTAAAAATAGCGCGGCACGTGTCGAACGTTTCTCGTTGATTTTCTGACGATATCGTTATTGATGATGGAGATTCTAGCATAATATTGTGACATAAATGTAATAGAAGATAAGTAGTGAAGTATACTTTTGGTATTTCCTATATTTAAATTGGGAATCCCATTTCTTTATTGTGATTATGGATGTTAATAAGTCGTTACACAATCCATTCGTATTTGACGTTATGTACTTAATTTTGTTAAATCTTACTTAGAGATATTTTATAAATGCGCAAAATCTGTTTCTCCCAAGGGATAAATCAAGAAAGTATAGCACACGAGGCGGCAATTCGTAGCGAAACTCAACCAGTTTTGCCGCGGTGATTCCATACAATTGAGCCGTTGTTTTAGCTTTATCATAATGGAAGGCTGTTTTTTTTTTTTTATATGGATAATAATCTTCTACGGCGCTATCGGAACAAAATCCCCAAGAACATCTAATGCAGACCCGGCCAACCTTTGGTAGTGTACGAGACCACACCCAAAGGAAATTATTATTTCATAAATAATACTTTAAAATTTATGATTTTTTTACACGTTTTTCTGCCAGTGAGTTGTGAGGCGCATGAAAATATTTTAATTTACTTAAGTGACTCACTCCACATCAATCAAATATCCGAGTTCCCCACTTTCCGTGCGCTTCGCAGGCGTCGGGATGGGAATGCTCGTTCGCGTGCATGATTCGCAATATATGCGCAAACGATCTTCTTGCTCTAGTAAAGCGTTTGGCGGCCGGTTGGAATGCATGCGAGCGCAACGAAGTGCTGCATGTATGTTATACGTAATAAAATGTCGAAAAGTGGATCAAGAAAATGACCTTTTTTTCTTTGTCGTGTACTCCAACTCACACACGCAACACAACTCTGAAATCACCGATTTCATTTATACATACAACGCAGCTATATTCTTATTTTTCGCATGCTTATGTATATTGCTTTAATAGCAGAATTAAATGCACGTTTCATTCATATCGGCAACAAGGACGTCTCGCGTCCCCACTCCATCGCATCGTCTAATATGCGAAGCACAAATTTGCGCATATATTATTCGAACGACCACTCCCATACCGACGCCTGCGAAGCGCACGGAAAGTGGCGAACGCACAGCTAATATATACCTGCGAAATGACCAATCTTACTCGATTCGATGTTTGTCCAAATTACGCATGCAATTTTTTCCCTTAAATTTCTTTCAAACACGGCTTAATTACTACTTGTTTTTTGCATTTTCCTTATCTAATTAAAAATAATAAAAAAGCGTGACAATGTTAGAGATTGTTAGAATCAGTTAATGGAATTATCTACTTGTTTCTTGCAATTACTCCTTTGTATGCGCATAAATTATTCAAGTAGATTTTAATTGATGTGCACAGTTTAGAGTTTAACGATCTCATCAACATTAGCTTAATTAATATAACCTTGATTTAGAGAAAAAAAAAAAAAGAAATAGATAAATAAGGTGTGAAGCTTCAAAGTTACAACATTATATATTTTTATTTTGTTAAATGATGAATACATCTTAGTATTGAATAATGTAATATTGTCAATTTCATCGATAAAATTCGAATAAATCATAAAACTCAAATAGCTTAAGGATACAAAGTAATAATAGTGATGAAGGTGAAGGTTGTTGCGCCTTGATTTAGGATATTATTGTTAGTTTATAAGTATTTGCATTGCTTAGTCACAAATTAAGCTCTTTTATAGAATGAAAATTGATTTACAAAAGAGGTTCTATGATCAATTTTATTTCCCAATAAAGTCATCTACGCTGTGGTTTTACTTTAGATAAAAGAAAGATGAATTGGTGAATGTGCTAGAATTTGGAATTCTAGAAGGTTCTATGTAAAAAAAAAAGAAACTCCAAAACAATAACGATATTTCAAAATGTTCTTTCTATTGAGCACGGCGATCGGAAAGAAACAAAACAGCTTGTGCTCCTTTCCAGGGGTGGATATCAAATACTCTTAGATATGCGATCTCTGTGAAATTGTTAGAATTTTTGAGAGTGGTGCTGTTAAAAAAAAAACATTTTTTTTTGCTTTGTCTGAATTACTGGTCAAAAACAAAAAAAATAATCAAATCTAAGGCTACGTCAAACGATTGAATAAGACCAGTTAAAATTGTCAAGCCAGGGAACTGAATCAGTTGTCAATCAGTTGCTACCATGGTGAGGTCAAGTCAATTAAATTACTTTTAATTGGTCAAGTAATTCGCTTGACGTAACCTTCACATCTAGTTGTTGAAAAGTTGCAAAATACGTCATTTGAAAGTAGCTTTTATGGGGTCAACTTTGAAGTACTATACCTCAAGCAAAAAATAAAACGTTCTCCCCATCATGGTATTCCAGATTTCGAGGCTCTCACTGCCTGCACATTGCACACATGATGAAGGAATGTATTTATTTTTGTTTCGTATTGAAAATAATAAATTCGGATATCTTCAAGCGGTGACATCTATATCTGCTTAATATATAGTGTTTATATTTATTTATAGATAGTGGAGATGTAATTGAGCACAAATCACGAAAGCAACAATATGGTTTCCTGTTGTTACTCTAAAAACTATCTTTCTGTCGCGACTACCAACTTTCAGATTGAAGAAAGTAAGTATGAATGTTATCACAAGGAAAATACGAAAAATTTAAAAAAAAGTAATGGCATGGTAGAATGGCGCAAAATATTTGTAATAGTTTGCGATGCACAGCAAATTTCCCATTGCTTGGATTTCTAGGAAAACGAATTTTGTTGTACACGTCGTTGTGCAACTTATTGAAAATCCATCTGAATCCTTCAAGGAAGATATGAGAATGTGAAAATTCATAATTCAAGATTGGAATGCTCCCGCCGACTGGAGGCCCATAGAAAATCCGGAAGCAATTTAGAACGGCTGATAAACTTAAAAGTAGAGTTCGTGTAGTTTCGGAATGAAAGAGAAGGATCTGGACAAAACTTGGTCAGATCAATGAAGAATAGAATTTTTGAATTATATATTATAATGTTAAAATTAAACATCCATGCGGTTATCTGTCATCAGCGCCACCCTCACATCTCTTCTTGTCATTTCACATTGTCCACCTATCGAGAATAAGGGTCTATCTAGTGGTAGAAAGCCCGACTCCTAAGAGAAAATTCCTTTTTTTTTAGCCAAATAGCTTTGGGGCATAGAAATTAGAGAAATACTATATAGACATACATGTCTAACCAACGACAATTATGGGAAAAACTGACATTAACCGTTTTCCATTTTCTTTTTCTAAATTAAGGTGGAGTCTTTCTACAGCGAGAATCGGTGTAAATTTCAGTCGTATAAAAAGTTAATTTCATGAATTAATAATTTTTCGGTCAGTTATCATCAAGAGAGAATACATTAATTTTTTTGATGGGTTGGGTGTAAAAATATTTTACCTGACGAACTCGTATTTTTTTTTAAATTTCAGGAAAACATTATTGTAATTCTGACAAACAGAATTCAGATTCTCCTATTTCTGACAAGGAAGATACGTGAAATGAAATGAAACATTTTTTACGTTTTACTACAAAATACAATAAATTATGGTTTATTACGTAACGTCTTTGACCAGTACAATTGATTGCTATGATCGATTGGCTACGAGAAGAAATATCATGCAGGCAAATATAATAGAATTAGAAAGTGCTTCTAGTTGAATTCGTGGAATTTTCATACTATTACTAATAGCATTGTACCTTTTACGTTCTAAATTATCTTAATTGTAAATTAAACTTCTTCACTATTCAACTGGTCTCTACAGTCACTTCGCTTTTTCAAATTAAAAGACGAGGGAATGTGCGTTTTAATTAGTCTAGATGCCAAAGAAATCGCCAAGGAGCTTTTGTACAAGATCAGTTATCGAATACATCTCTTCATAGCTTAAAAATATACGCTGGCATCTTTCCTCGAAAAGAACTCTACTAATTACTTAATTTCCTGACATGGTATTGGCACAAATGGAGTCCACCTACTACAACTATTAACGCGCGAGTGTTATCTACTACATTTTACTTGATCACTTTGAAGTATGTAGCTTTAGGCTACAGCAGTTCTAGTTAACTGTATTTAAGATTGGAATTTATATTTAGTACGTTGAGACATGGTCATTTCTCTTTTTTTGTACTTGTCGATTAACAAGTAGATACGTGTTTTAGATTCATTAGTGATTGCTTGGTCAGTAATCTATCGAGGTATTTTGAACTGTGGAGAGTTAGGGATTAGCAAATGTTGGTGAAAATTTTTTTTTTAACTTACATGAAGGTTAACGAATAAAATTACAAGTTGATCCATAGAAAAAATATTCCACGGAAGTAATTTCTCTTGCATTCTTGTAACGACATTTACTGTCCAACAAATACGATTATAGTTACCATTATTGAAATCCAGATTGATTTTGATAGGTTAAAAATAACGCTGTTATAATTTGTATGATTAGCACATGGTTAGATTGTTCAGCCACATACATTAAAATACGTTCAGGTAAGGGCGCTAATCTATCGATGCTTAACATAATATTGCAGCGGCTTATATAGCTGAGTCCCTTCCTTATAATGGGGGCTTTATTCGCTAAATAAATGTTCAACCAATGATAATAATTCTATTTCGTCCTAATAATCTCTCTCTTAAGTCCGATAAGTAATGTGCGATCGGTCGAAAATTATGCAATTGCGTCGTTGCTCGGATTCTGGTTGCTCTAAAATTAATATGCGGAGAGGTAACAGAACACACATCCAATTTTCAGGTTAGTTTAGAGATTGCTCGACGTTTTTCTGTCTTTCGAAACAGATTAATGCGGAGAGCTCTTCCTCGACTCTCAAAGATAGTATCTAATAAAATCGAACACTTTAAACCATTGTGAGTGGTCTGAGAGCACTCTAGAGCAGGTGGTCGTCAGTTCTCCTGACATCACAGCCATGGTGCGTGTAAAATTGGATTTAAATTTCCAAACAAAACACAACACATGTAGAATATAGAGATCACAAAAAGGTAACAGATCATTGGATTTAACATCTTCTTTGCAATAATATTCTCTACATTGCAAAGTACGCTACATTTTTGGGAGTTCTTTTCTGTAAAACGGAAATTCTACACGCAGCAGTAGCTTAACACCGCCACAGAATTCCATGAGCGAAAATTGGTAAAATAGAAGGTCTAACGACATTTGCATTACAACACCTTCATAACTGATACAGGGCGATGGGGTGTTTGTTTTGTTATTCATATTAATTGTTTCGTATTTACTGGACAATTTTTTATTAAAACATCACCATTGGAAGTAACAGGTAAGTTAGCTCATAAGTGAGCTCATTGTACACACAATATAGATCTGGCAGACAAGTTTTTATATTTAAAGACAATTTCATTCCAGGCTGATTTGTACAAAATTTGATTAATTTAAATTCAAATTGTCGGTGTGGTTAACTTAGAGATAAAAAAAAAATTCCTGCAGAGTATTGTGCAGATTACAACATTGTCTGCTTATTCTACAAGTGGTTATTGGAGCAAAACAAACTTCTAAGATTTAAGACACTGCAATGCAGCGTATTTTGCTAAAACAACAAGCATCCATTGTCGAAGAGATTTAGCGATTTCACTTTTTAAAGAAATTCCCATTAACTAGTAAATTAAATTTACTCTTACAGCTATAGTTTATACGTAGGCGCTATTGTTCTTTATGCGTTATAATGCAAAATATGCAGAGTTAAAATGTTGCGAAATTGGCAATGGTGTTTCACTATTTGTTTGTTTTAATTTTAGTAACAACCTTGTATGTAAATACACATGATGTGCGTATAAAAATAATAATAGACACGGAATAAACAATCCCATAAAAATTATTGTATCCATATTCAAACAGGTTTTTGTTAGTAAATTGTAACAATATACACCACGTGCATTTCTTACTTACTCATCATTACACATCAACTACATCGTTTTATAGCCTCAACACAAACACTATTGTTATTACGGTATCCAGCAATTAAAAAAAAAATAATTTCTTTGGAAAAAAAGAAAACCCATCCACAAACTTAAACGGGCGTATCCCCTTCAGTTCACCAAAAATCGTCACCACTTCAACTGATGAGGGAAGAACACAAACAAATAGAACGTAAAAGCCGGCTTATTAGCTTCGTACAACTGCGACACCGTCAGTGGCGAATACGCAAAAAGACACACTTTCCGTGCTATTTCCCGAAATAACGCGGACTCTAAAATTAGCGCAAAGCGGAAATTGAAGAGCGTAGACCTACGGACTCGAATGTAATACGGCGATATAGATAAAACAGGTGAATGACTGGAGTGCGATTCGAGATAGACTCGTTCGCTATCTGGCAATCTGTATCTTCAAGAAGTCGCGCCGCAACTACCGAGTTTGCCGCACTCCACGTTGCTACGTATCGCGTATTTCAAGAGATGCGCAATAACCGTCGCGCTTCCCATCTATTAAACAACGCGGGAGAATATCCCTGCTACCCCGTCCATGCTATTTGGCGCGTAGAAAGCTTTTCCTACGACGACGTATTGTAATAGGGTGAATTGAAGGAAGGGCTGGTATTGTATTGGTACCCACAGGATCTTTTCAATAATTTTCTAAGAAGGATGAGGACCAATTGGTAAATATATTTACGTAGCGAGAAGATTATAAAGCAGGTACAAGGCGGATATTATTTGGTATAAAATATTAATAGAAAGATTTTTTATTGGTTATTATTTATTGAAACGACGATATGACTGTGAGGCAGTATGGCAAACAACACTAAAATATGGGCACACTTCGCACCATTAGTTAATCTGGGACAGAAATTAGTTCGAAAACCAAAATTTCGTCGTATATGAAAGGTATTCGCTCAATAAGATTAAAAGGACCAACGACAGAGAACGATTCGCTTCCGCCTACTTGACTACGTGGAGTAAGTTCCGTGGCATTCGTAGTACGTCAACAGTAACCTCTTTTATCGAACGTGACGCCAACGTTCGATTTCGCAGCCCACACGTGGTTCCATTCAGGAAACCGCTTGTCAGCATCGATTCCGTTTCAGAGGCCGTTATTGATATTCGTTGTCATCCAAGTCGAATCGTATTTCAAGATAATAGCGACAAGAAGATGTATAGCAGACTAACTTCTTTGGAAAACTAAGGAGATGTGATTGATGTTAAAATAAAAGGGTTTTCCATCAATGTTGACAATCGTTTGAGTAGAAATCAAAATGTCTGAAGATATAAAAGAATATCATTCACAATCCATATACATTAAGTAATGAGGAAGGAAAATTATTTTGCAATACTCCAGAATCATGCAGTGCCATCAGGATTGCGAATAATACTCCGTAACTTTACATTCATGCATGACAACGACCCAAAACACACTGCGTTAGTGTGTAAGAACTATCTAAAGGAGCAAGAAGAACAGCACACCCTGAAAGTAATGACATGGCCCCCACAAAGCCCAGATTTGAACCCGATAGAGTTGTTGTGGGATGAACTGGACAGGAGGATCCGAAAAATATGCCCAACTTCACAAGAACATTTACGGAATATTCTGCAACATGAATGGATTAATATTCCACAATCCGTTTTAACAAAACTTATCGAAAGAATGCCTAGAATAGTTGGAGCGGTGATTAACAGCAAAGATTTTTTCGACGAAAAAAAAAAAATGTTCAGTATGTTATATTAGGCCAGAATAACTTTTTATTTATTTATTTTTATCTTTTTTACCTGTACATACAATAAAATTGCATTTTGTTTTTAGTTTCGTTTGTTTCTATAACCTTTTGATGTTTTTTACCAACCGACCGAACTTCTCTGAACGGCAGTGTACGTACTCAGAAAGAATATGAAAAGAGTTTTAAATAAGTTTTGCAAATATCTACCACCACAGAAATAGGCTTTTTTAACAATCCTCAAGTGCGTCTACTTTTACTATAACCATTAAGCTGACGCAAGAATCGAAAAGCTTAACAGGATCTCGTGCAATATGACAAACACCTTACACAAGACGCAAAACTGGCACAAGTGCCAACCTTTAAGCTCAATAACAGCGAACAATACAAACGCATTAGAAAATTCATCAAAAACCTTCTCTTTGTGAGTGAATGCGAACCGTAATTAATACGACATAATTTTTCGATTGTACATAGAGGTGATACCTTTCCCTTTAATTCCAGTTATAATTGCCGCTTTCTCAGTTCGGCTAATATTCGTCCATACATGTGCGCAAAAATATACAAACTCCTCTGGGCACAATTTCACTACCATTGCGCGTCCTTCGTCTGTTTATGTCGCCGTCGCAGTCACGAAGAGAAATGTCAGTAATGGAAAAAGTAAATTCGTGAAATAGTTAACGTAGGAACGACCTTGCCGTTTCTGTTTCTCATAGTACCGCTTACAGTATGTCTTACATTACGATGTAATGGCAGAGACAAGCCAAACGGGTTGACATAGTTCAAGAGGTAAGGTCATTTGTGCGAGGTTGTAACTTAGTCAAGTTCTGGTTACGAGATTCAGCAAAAAGAAAGGTTACCACTTTGGGGAACATTAAATTGGTCAGTTAACTAAGCAGAAGTTTCATTATTAGAGTTTTATTGATTTTCACCAAAGTTTCAAGTAGACTTCCGTCGTTTTTAGCCACCTTACGATTTCTGTTTATCTCAATCGACCTGTTCAAAAAATATATCGTATTATCCCACCAAGACTTCATTCCGGGAAGGAGAAATCTTGGTTTGCATTGTCGAGTTTAGATTACTTTAGTGATGAGTTTGTGTATTTTTTTTTTTTATGAAAGAGGGCATCAAAAAGCATCGTTTTATTTATAATTTTAATTTAGTTCGTTAAGTTAACTTAATTTTCATAAATCATTCATTCTAAAAGCCTGTACATATGAATTTGGCCCGAGACACGATTGAGAATAGAATCTAAGACACTTGGGACGCAGAAACCACGTCACTTTGTGGTGGATCCTAAGCCACCGCGAGATTCGGGGAAACGGAACGGCCAATAAGCTGGTCAAAGAAGCTCAAGGCTCTAGACCTTTACTAACGGAAAATTACGACATGGGAAGGAACTCAAATGGCCTCGTATAGGCAAAGTATGTCAGGAAAAAGTTTAGGTAAAAGCACACACATTAATTTAGGATAACTGTCTTATATAATAGGTTTACTGACAGAATAGAACATGGGTTTATCAAAAACTATATTCTACCATACACATAGAGCATTAGAAAACAACCTCAAGCCTATTGGCGTATTTTAAACTATAAGCTATAAGTTTACATACACCCAACTATCATTAACTAATTGGTCCTCGCTTAGCGCCAATGGCAATTTTAATACCTTTCCCTATCACCATGTAATATCAGAGATACTGTAGATTTTAATGGTACCTTATTTACCGTATTATTCGACACGAGCCATAGATAGTATTACTCTATTCGTATTTTCTCTATATTCAAGAGAGTTGCATACCGTATATATTACATGTTACGCAACACCCGAGCTATTGTGTAAATATCTCTTTGTGAAACGTTTGAATATGTGGAGCAATTATTTATCGGAGCAGCTTAAAAAAATGTTTATGCTAATGCGCCCGAACCGGATCTCTAAACAAATTGTTATTTAGTTTTCCACGTAGCATTTCAAATGTCACCTATTTCTAATATCCTGTAGTCCACTTATGCAAATATTGATTGTTGCTGGACTTAATTTGATCGGTTAATAATTCAAAACGGATTAAAAAAACGTGAAATTAAGGCAGATGATGTTATGCGATCATTTTTTTTATTGAATTAATCCCGCCCGTTAATGCTCTGGATGCTTTTCGAATACGTGGCGACACAATAATACAACGAAAAAAATAAAATAATATAAACTTATATTGCATTCCATAAAAATAAACGATAATATCGTCTGAAGCAAAGGTCAATGATGTTATAAATTGAAATTCTATTACATAGGATTGGTGAATAATAATCTAAATCATATTTATTTACAAGACCCCTCCGAATTCTTCATATAATATTTTCGTCGTGTTTTATCCGAGGAAAGAAAAAGAATCCTTAGACATACACTACCGTTCATATATTTGGGGACGACTAAGAAAAACTTCGAAAAATTAGCAAAATTGAAATATTGACAATTGATTGTGTTTTATATGACAGAGTAAACATTTCTATATGCATGAACATAATTTACAACAGTATTCTCTTCTATCCCATCAAATTTATAACGCATTTATATTCTACCGCAGCCTCAGGCAAAATTCCTCTTAATCCCTTTTATTGGGTTATAAACGTAAACTTGAAAATATTGTCGAATATTTCCACAAAGGAATAATGTGAGATTCATAGAACACTTAGTACAAGAAACAAAGCAGATATCGTCTTTTATTTAAAATAAAATCGATCTTGATAGTAGTTTAGTTTAAATTTAACGATCGTAATAAACGGGGGGTGCTGAAATGGCAGAACGAAAAGAAATTTCCATCGAAACACGTTCTGCTATTATTACTTTACGTAATGAAGGATACTCAATGGCAGTTATTGCGAAAAAATTAAAAATATCGAAAAATGGTGTATGTATTTACAACATTAAAACGGGTGGCGGAAACGGCTTCTTTGGCTGATAAGAAACGTTCTGGACGAATATTGAACGAATTGAATATTTCGGTAATACATATTTATCCTTCCTTATCAGAAGTTCATTTAGTTTGGATCGTTTATTTTTGAACATAAGTTGGATGTGGGAAACTGATACGGCGTCTATTATTATAAATATAAAAAATGGAACAGTATGCGACGATTATGGTCTATTGAGGTACACGAGCTAATCTCTAGTAAATACTCCGTATATTTTTTAAAATTTTTAAATTCCTATAGTTTTGATAAGAACATGTTACAGTGTTGGAATTCTAGGTACGCGAAATCAACAAGTTTACGTCCTTCAAATGCATCTTCAAATACGTATTACGTTACAAACTTGTTATCTTTAACTAAAGTCTAAAGTCTACATTATTTTGAAAAAATATAAAAAAAAAAATAAAACCCGTTTCCAAAAACTTGCAATTGGCGATTCTGGCCGCTGTCCACTAAACACAATAAAATCTTTTTCTTGGTGCAAGGAAACCTCGGGAGTGTGTGGTATTAGATCAATCGATCAACAAAAGGTTTATTTTCGTTACGAAGAAATAGTGAGACGATTTAGTTGGTTAGCAACTGACAATTCATGTGAACCATTTGCTTAACTTCCACGTCTTTCTTAGTCGGTGAAGGTGCAAATGGTTTCATAGCTCACATTGAACCTTTCTGCAACCTCTAAGCACGTTGTACTGGAATTTGCTTCCACAACCTGTTGAATATCCTCGTTGTTAATGATTTGATATTAAACTAAATACCCTCTCTACATCTTAAAATTAAAGTATTTCGATTACTTTTGGATAAATATTCTGCGAGAAACGTGCTCGTCAATTGAACAGTGAGAATCTCGTTGTCGTGGTAATACCAATGGTTGCCTAGACTCTATAATTTGGAAAAAATGTACACAATATGGAGATAGAACAAATAATCTGCGTGAATGGGCATTGTTAAGCATTGGGGATTAGCTTTGAAAGTCAATCGACGATGTCATAAATACTATAAATTACCATTTAATGACTAATGTTTTCATAGAGAGAAAGCCAGCAATTTGGATAAAGATGCGGATAATTACACCGGCGGCGAGACAAAATCTAATCGATATGTAATATAAAAGCAAGGACGTCTGACGAAGGTCACCGTTGCGAGAGTTGTGTTTAGTGCCCAAAATTATACGTAATGCATTACACTGAGAGTAAATATCTTTCGTTCATAAAATATTGTTTTACTATGCTTCGTTTTAGCAGCAAATGTGTATGAAATTTTGATTTGTTTGCAAGCACTAACACTAAGATTCTCATCGGGAAATGATGTAAATAAAGCTAAATATTAATTAATAGAGCGAATCTCTACAAATACATCCTGTTAATACTTCTTTAAACATGACAGAACTTTCTTCAATACCTAAAGAAGCACACAAGAAGCGAATGGAAGCTAGATATACATTCGATTTTTATAATAGTATTATTTTAATAGTATTCAACGAATAAATGGTCGATAGATCGGTTTCTATTTAATGAATGCACGAAAATATTCGAAAATAGTTTTTCTGTTTCGCTCAAAAAGAATTTCTTGCCGTTTTCTCTATCCCATAGACCTACTATTTTACATTTTTAAGCACGGATCGCTGAATGCTAAATATTCGCTGGTAATAATAAAGTTTTCGATTGCGTTTTTTAATATGTTCCCGATAACGTTCATGAAAGGCGTTGAAAACAATTGAACTATATACCCAGCCATTCGAAACAATGGATTGCAATAGAGTTTACAACGCAATTTTTCAATTAAAAAAAAATCTGCTTGTTTTAAATTTAAAACGATTTCTGACGGTAATGTACTGTTACAATTTATTAATGGGATCGCTCGAAGTTCTGCAACGGATATTTAAAAGGAAGGAAAAGATTTAAAGTAATTACAACAAAATTAAGGTGATCAATTCCCTCAAATATATATTTTTATAGTCTTTTGCAATTAATGAAAATATATCGAAATAAAAAAAATCAAAACATCCAAATATTTTCGTTTATTATCACGTTTCCCTAGTTGTCCCCCTCTTTGAAAAATTAAGTTTTATATTTTAACTTGAAAACGTTAGGGTTACAGACATGTACAGTTTCACATTTACACATTTCTATGTTTTGTCTCCCCATGAGGGGACCACGCATAGCCGTGCGCTTGGATTATGTAGAATTCGCAGGAAATTATTAATTTACTCTTTAAGTATGAAGTATATTAATATCTTTACCTCATTTTCTTTACTCATTAATCACACAAAAGAAGTGTGCTTTTACATCGTATTAGTTGTGATCTTCTTTTTCCTAATTTTATTTTATTTTTGATATGCCGTTCCTTATATTGTTAGCTTTTTCCTTTCTACAACTTAATTAACTATATTATATATAATTGTAAGAACCCAAAGTAAATAAAACACAAGGTAAAAAATTAAAAAAACAAACTTATTCGTTTTATGTCAAATATGTAACATTTACTAGCTCAAAGGCTAGGAAAGACTTAACTTGAGAATGCAATCTGGGTACATACATGATTTGAAGCCAGAGACTTGCAATCTCTCACATTCCATCCATTCAAGTGTATTAATTTAAATATTTCCGTTTATTTCTCTTAAAATATAATTAAGTGGCCACTGTAATCGCTTGATTTCTCGACAACTTTATACTCCTTATTTATGTTGACTGCATAAAACAACAATACAGAATGCGAACGGATGGGGAGTACAATGTTTTAAAAAACGCGATGTAATACTCAGATTTCTTCCTAGATTTCCGACACTTCGATACTTCCCAGTACTCTATTGGTGTAAGCAGAAAAATATAAAGGTACGCTCACTTATTATAGCCAAGCAAAATGAGTCCGGCCACTTCCTTTCACTGCGAAACATAACGGAATTTGTTGAGTTATTAAGAGATTGCAGATACGAACTATAGCGTGGCGTGAAGACTATGAAATATGCATTTATATGCTTTGTTGATTTTAAATTTAGCGATGTGGATATTGTTTGAAATTATATTTTACTAGTTCGTGGGTGTATGATAACGTCAATGTAATCACAAATGATAATTTTTGTGGTTTCGCCCGAATTGTCCGGATGTAGACGTGTAAACAATTTTTGGCAATGTGTGGAGACGAACCAGATTTAATTATCACCAGACTTGTAACGGAGATAACATCTGGGTTTGACCCTGAGTCAATACAAGAGTTAGTATGGTAGCATATTAAGGGCTGAAGCCATCCCAAGAAGTTTAAAGTAATCCCTTCTGCAATATCTCAATAACATGAATATTATGCAAGTTTAATGCATCGCCTCAGAGAATTTATTAAAGTGAAAAGGCGCGGAAAACTGAGGCAAAATGTCGTGTTGCTCCATAACAATGCACCAGTCTACAAACTAAGACTTCCAAAAGCGACCGTAGCTAATTCTGGCATTGACCATCCACCTGTGACTATTTTTTATATTCAAAAAACTAAGGGGAGCAAAATTTATGGACGGTGACGAACTTTTAGATACTTTGCAAACAAACCAAAGGATTTTTTTTATATTAAAACGAAAGCATGTATTGAAAAATAAGTTTTTATTATTATTCTAATCTTTTTTTTTTCATGCCTAGTCCGGGAATATAAAAACGACCCCTTCTAAAAGTATTATCAATTATGAGACCAAGAATTCTTGCTTCAGACACGATCGGTATGACGACGTATATGTATCATCTCTACAAACGTGATGTTTTGATGTGAATACTAACCAATAACAACAATAATTATCTTATCCCCCTTTCGTTCTTAATGGTATGTGATATAGATATCGTGAAAAATATTCTGCTACTCATTGCATTACAAGTATTTTGAAGAAAATCAAAAATTTAAGTATTAATTTTAAAATCAATTATTTTGTGGAAACATTTACATACGTGTACATTGTATTACGCCACATTTAGAGATTGCATCTGAACACTCGCTACACCCATTTTTTTCTAATCATCTAGGAAGCACAAATCCTAGCTTTCACAATAAGAAAATTCTTCGCTAGCAATTAAACGCCATTCTATTAGCGCAGCGTATGCAATCTATAATTTAGAGTAATTTGCTAGACATTTTCGGATGTAATCCAATTAAACGATACTATGGCAATTAGCCAGAGCTAATTGAAATCAAAAAGCTAATTCCAGAATCTTAATAAGGCGGTGAAGTAAAAGTTATTTTTTTTTTCGTTTTAAATATCACGTCTCTTGCGAGTCTATTTCTGAAAACCGCTGGTATTGGGACATTATAAATACCAGGCGCTTGCTTTACAGTTCGCCTTCGATAAATTTCCAGGGTTTCGTGGCAAATAAACCGTACTAGACAAACGGGTAATTATCGTTCTAAACAATTAATAGAGTTGTATTAACATATAAGGCGTGTTAATGGTCTATAGGTTATACAAACGTTCGCGTATTTATTTCACGTTAAAGATGATCGTGATTTATACATCGAGATAAATGAATGTGTTAAATCAACTAACTGATGGATGACAAAATGTTTGTAGTTGGAGAAACAATTTTTTTGTTATATTAAATACTAATTAAGCAGTATTCATCGAACTTTACAATAATTGAAACTGACTGAATTGATCTCAATAAAATGTTTCTTTATTTGAACAAATAGTGTGTATTAAGGCCCGGTTACATGGTCATTGGTTTGGGAAACCACGGAACGGGCTGATGATGGCATAAATGCCGAAATCAGCTTCGGAATAAATAGAAAATGTTTGTAAAGAGTACCGCGTATTTTTGTAGTTTTATTTGGACATTTTCGAACCTTACAACGTGGGTCATCTGCAGCTAAACTTTCAGGGTTAAGTGTTATGTCAACAAGTATTTTTTACTTACACCAGCCGTTTAAAGAATGTTTTTGTCTCGAAGACAGAAAGCAATTGGGACGCAATAACCACGTTACTTCGCCGTGGAAAGAAATGAAAAGACATAATTTTAACTAAAATGCAGGTTTTTAAAAATTGTAGATTGTTGAATCCGATGCAATATTTTTTCCCTCGGTACTGATTTATATTCTCTTGAAAAAAAAAAAATAACAACCATTTCTATCTAAAATTAACGTTAATTAGATTTTATTCTGGGAACTCAAACGTAAGAATCAAATTTGGAACATCAATTTACAAGCTGGTAATTACTTTTACGCGTACTGAGCGTGGATTTTGAATCACCAGCGGAAGAGGAAGCACCGTGTGTAAAATTCGACGGAATCGGATTCGCAAATCAATTTTACATTGGCCGTAGTATGTACAAGAGGCTAAATTTTCGATTGTAAGTAACTGTAATTCCGTGAACGTGAGTGTGAACATTCGTGTAGAAGCAATTTTTCCACGATTAAAGTGGAACTAAACGCCATTTATTAATTGAGGAAGGAATGTGTGTGAAACTGCAGTTTCAAGTAATCCTGTGAGTATGGTGTCACTGACGAGTACCTTCTAATAAATAAATGTAGGTTGCAGAGACGTTTTCTGTTCGGCTATTATGCAATTTACGATATTTCAGAATATAAATGAGATAGTAATAAATATGCAGTATTAAAAGGTTAATTATCTACCACGTTTCACGCCATCGGATCTTGCTTGTGTCTTGTCTTATCGATCTGCAAGGTTGGGCAAATGATTACCTCCGTTCTGATTTGGAAATTTAATAAGATGCTGTATTTTTGCTTCATGCGAAATTTTTGAGAATTTGAAGAGAGCCTTTCGTTAGGAGTGCGACAATATAATTCCTTTCCATTAAATAGGGACACGGACGAAAAACAAAAATTGTTTGTACTTCTTCCTATTTTTCCTCAATTAGCAGCAACTTTGCTATTTACATTCAATCGACTTCAACTTTCGCTTTTAACTATCATCAATTTTAACTTTCACATTTAATTTCCTTAACTTTTAACAGTGAAGGCGAGATTTGATTCTAAATACTGTATTCTAAGTATTTATCTTTAATGTAATATTTACATAATTTAACTTGAACTTTCTGAGCAAATTCTGAGGATAGTGCGCTACTAGCACAGAGCAGCAGAGCAAGAAAAAACAATGTTAACATTAAACTAATGAAAAGGTCCGTCAGATGTTTAAACTCAAAATTATAAAAAAAAAACGAGTGAATCAAAATTATAATTTAACACAACTGGTTTTCAGAAAGAGTGTTATATACAAAGAATCCAAAAACAACATTCTTAAACTTGTACCATCTTCCGGTATTGCGAAACCTTGATTCATCAAAATTTGATTAACAAATCACTTTATTTTCGCTGACGCGATAAAAACAAAAACAAGGAATCTATAAATGTGGCAAGCATCTTCATCGGACTACTTACGTAGACAGTATTATTTGCTTATGCTTGATTCTATTTCATTATAGTAAACCTTTGTAGGTCAGGCTGTATACGGCGAAACAGCTAAAAACGCAAATACATGGCAATACAAATATTCCAAACATTTTTATTTAATTCTTCGATTGCACTGTTAAGGCCACAGTAGGAACTGTCTTTCCTTCGAATGGAATAAAGATGTCGCAAGATTCATTCCTGTCGCGACTACTAAGTATACAATTAAGGCTGGTTATCTGTTATCTTCGATTTAGAAAAGACATGGAACTCTTGTTGGAACTATCTGTTTATGGTTATATTCTGCTAGTGGAAACTTGTAAGTAATTTGTTGGAAGATAATTGAGTTATTTCAATTCCTTTTAGATGCTTCACCTACTTAATCTTAAATTCTGTGAAGAATACATCACACGGGGGAACTCAATAGCTGAAGAAACGCTTGACCAATGTTGCTCTGACTTGTTGGCAGAATATTATTGATTTATTTTTAATTCAACAAGTAAACAAGTAAAGTGATTATCTTGCTTAATGGTCCATGTATCAATTACATTTTTGCTTCATTACATTCGATTTAATTTGACTATCTAATAAGCTAATTATTGATAACAGGAACCAAGACTCTCTACGGAGGTTCTATTTTTACAAGAAAAGGCAACACACAAGCAAATTTCCCTAATAATATTTGTTGTTGATTTATAGATTATACGATTTAATATTCCTCTTCAGTCACAACATAATAATGATGACAGAGATTGTAATTAACTTCATGTACAGAAACCATTATTATTCGCTTTAGTACGAAGACCTTGAAAACTGGTTATGGGGATTTTTGCCAGTTCTTTTGTAATAAATCGCGTATCCCGAATGAAATTGGACTTTTGTCGCCTTAATTGGAACCATCAAAGCGTATTAGGCTTTTACGTCCAGGTAACTATAAACACTGGTCACACTACATAATTTATTAAGTGTAAAAATATTTCATATTTTTTCGTTCTAATCTCTCAGTTGGAGGTACTTTCGACGAAACTACGGTTGCATTAAGTGGTATAGCTTATTAGAATCAATTAGTTGATAAAGTTATCAGCAAAATCAACTTATTAATGAAAGCCCAAAAAATCAAATAGAAGATTACGGGGCGCATTTACTTATCAATATGTTTATTTATTTACTTATGATTTTGTGAATTTATTCTATTTTATCATAACGATATGATTTTATGAATTTATTCCTACAGAAGCAATACAGACATCATTTTATCAGGAATATTTTTGCTTTATCCATTCGCTAGTTCGTTAAGCATTCTTATTAGCAGTTTAGTTTAACGAATAGAGTAGAGATAACGGTTAGTAATTAAAAGAAATTGGGCTGCATTACGAGAGTAAACAATTAAGCAAAAAAATTTGGTTTTAGTTTAAGCATCTACTCATTTTTGATAATTAGCGGTAATAGTTTTGGTTTATGCTATTTGTAAAAGGAGATGGGTCAAGAAAACTTTAATTTCCGACGGTTGAGGAGGATGATTTCTTTGAATTGATTCTCGCCTACGAATATGTCTAAAATCATTTGTATAACACTTTTATTCCTCCAATAGGAGATAAGATTGGATAAATATTTGGGTTTATTCGAATATGATGGGATTTTTCGTGCTGTAAGAGATTACAAAAATCTACATAGGATATTTAAAATTTTTTTTGTTATATTAGACTAACATTAACAATCCTGTTTCCTTTTTTGAAGTACATTTACCAACATAGGGGGATTGGTGGCAAAATCTCCATGTTTTAAAAATAAGTTAATTGCTGCAAATAACCTTTTTCGTGCTAGGTTCAGTCATGTTGATGATAATCTACATCCCAATTATCACAAATGCCCCTAATTTTCTTTTTAATTCTTTGACGATGGAAAATAATTTTTCACTATCGTTCCATCTTACCTTATAAGTTGGGGATATAATTTGCGAGGCTGATGTATTGCAATTAATTGTAATTTAACCCAACTAAACCGTCCAAGTTATTTTTTTTTTTCATTATTTCATTGAAAACAGCTTATTCACTCTTTTTTCAATGCGACGGTTATTATTATTACAGGCAATTAGTATTTACGTTGCTGTCATGTTTTCTTTAATTACATTAAATTCAATTTTAAAGCTCGCAAACGAGATAACATGCAAACTTATACCGTGGTAGTTGGAAAAAGTCGCAAAGGATGCTCTGGTTACTTTTAGAAAACCACAATGGTAATTAAATCGCACCCAATACCAGTTTTACATCATTCCTTTTCCATTTACACATTGAACAAGGTAAGAAATTCCTTTGTAAATTAAAAATTATTCGTTAAATAATTTTATAAAAATACTTAAAAAAATAAATAGCATTGTTCACAGCCGAATTAAAGCAAAAATTAAAAAAAAATTGAAAACAGCATATTCTGAATTTATTAATAACTAAAAATTATTCGCAAAATAAAAAGTATTAAGACATCACAATAATACTATTTCCAGGCAAAATTAATGTAAAACATTTAGGTAAAACTTAATAATATAGTTAAATAACTAAAAAAAAAGCTATTGACTAAATAATTTTATTAAAAAAATTATTAAAAAATTCAAATAATTCTAGCTATAATTATAGTAAAAATTTGAGTAAAAATTGAAATTTTAAAACCAAGGTGAACATTCCAAGACCGTGTATAGCTTAAAAAAAAATCAGTAAAAAAAATTAAAAAAATCTTATTTTATTTCCTCTAAATTTTATTTTAAATACAGGAATTATATTGGTTACCAACGATTAAAAACTATCAAGAAATAAAAATAAAAAAATTAAATAAAAGGAAGCTAATCCCATACACAAATCTGATTACCATGTTTCTATTGTCTGTTCCAAAATGATTTTCGCCCTTTCTACGAATTGGATGCAATATCCACCACCTTCCGTTAAGTTTGATAGCACTTAACACTAATTTAACAAGTTCGTATTCAAGAAAATAAAAAAAAAACCGATGATACCGTTATTACCGAATCGATTACACCGGGCAAGTATTGCTGCAAAAATCACCGGGGCGCGTTCGTTTCAGGTAGTATTTATTTAAAGGAGCGTACGAGCGATTCTTCATAGAAGAAAACAGAAAAGAAGAACGTTTTCCTAGCGTGCAAAATATACCGACAATATTGAACAGCAGTCAACAGGATACTATGAGATAGCCGGCTTAACTTACCACGTGGCCCATGGCCTCACGGGAATTGAACACTCTCTTTTGACGCGCATGCTTGCAACGTTCGAGAACAGTGCAGCGGTAATCGGACGAGATTCATGGATTTTACACGTACGGGCAATAAACCAACAAACCTACAGAGTGTACACAAAATAACGTGATCGATATATGGATGGTATTAGTTGGATATTGTTGTGGGATTTGTTACGTTGAATTTAGGATAGATGTATAATGTTACGTGTTTTTAGTAAATTTAAAGGATAAATCGAGTAGAATATAGATAGATACGAAGTACTTATCTCAAGTACTAAGAAAAGCAAATACTTATGTTACGTTACTAAGTAGTTACATTAATAGAAATTGAAATCGTAATAATAATATTTATAGCATATCAGAAATGTAAAGAAAAAAAAAAAAAAAACAAACATTGTATAATACGTTGTACAGGGTGAATAAATTTAGATTTTGTAAGCTTTTGATGTATGTACGTATCTAATTTATTTGTAAACTTATGGAAAAGTAATTTTGGCATTCTTCAGGCACTTTGGGTATAAACCAGTGGCGTTGTTATAATATTAATAACATTTTTATTTTTTATTTTAATTTTTTTAATGTAAGCTATGAACTCATCGTTGCTATGCTATGAGTTCATATATGTGGTTTAGAAATAGTGAGAGCTCAGCTTAGGTTGTGCTGATTTTTTTAAATAAATTTTGAAATTGCAGCAAAAATAACTGTCGTAAATTATATCGCCGCTTCTGCCTTTAGTATGTTGTATTAAAGGCACTGTTCAGATCAAAAATGTATGGTAGGGAGACGTCTAGATTGTTGTGGTGTATTGTTAATCTGAAATTATAAAAAAATTAGAATGTTCGCGCCACCTCTACTAATTTTAGAAAGAGAGGAGCTCTGATCGACTAACTCGGTAACGCACTCCTGAAATTATTGATATCACAAACACCCCCACAATTTTTTGGAAATTTAGCTCGTTTGGGAGTCTCATTTTGTTAGTTTACAAAGATGAAATTTGGTACTTAGGTTTCTGGTTAAAAACAAAAAAATAACACCGAAACCTGCTCGTGTAAAATTGTCTACCTCCAATTTACCCCCTTTTCCCTTGCCTTCCGTAAGTAGATTAACATTCTAATCTTACCACTCTTTAATTTCATTTTGCAAATCAAATTTGTTGGCCAAATACTTTTGACAGTAGACAACTTTAATCACCCTGTTTATGTATGAACATAAACTCGATTTGAAATAATGTAATGAAATCTTGACATAAACTTAACTACTGTGAATGAGGCTAAGTCTCAAGCACTTGTCCACAGGGTGAGATCACTAAAATGAAAGTAGGGCGAAGAAACAAATTTTCAACAATTGTAAAATGAAGGAAGGCGTCCAATTAAAATATTTGTTTTATTCCTTTTTGATAATTTAGAGTTGGAATTGCATATACTGGAAATTAAAATTTAATAATAATTATCCAGGCTTCTGCGAAACATGGTCAAGCAAACCAATTTTATGTTATACGTATGCATACGTATTTACCCACATCGGTTCATAGGAAAAACCAATATTATACTAGTTGTTATGGTTGAGAGAACATGTTTTGTTTATATGCAAATACATACCATATTTTATTTATTTTTTGATACCAGCAACAAAAGCGAATAGTGCTGCACTGTGGAAAACATCCATACAAAAACACATTCATGGAACATACACTACGTAGTCGGAAATTTATTACAAAACGAGAAAAATTTAAGTTGCCATTCAAAAGACATTAGAATGGAAAATACTCTTTTTGAAATAGATAGCAGCATCAAGGCTACTAGTTACCATAAATCATTTTAAATTGAAATTTGTCTTTGGATAAAATAATTAGCAAAGCTTACATCTTTTTTTCTAAAAACTCGCCATAATTGAATTAGGTATCATAAATAAATTCTAAAAACAATTTTTTCAAACTAATTAATGGAAGCAGTTCATTTCTCAACAGACGTGATTTTATAATCCGCGCGATATTTGAGAAGAAAAAAGCGGTCGTAAAGGTTATGAATGAATATACTGTTGTACGATTTTACGAAACCAGTTTTAATGGTTGCTATAACAACAATTTAAAAAATGTCATATAAATCGTTTAGGAGAAATCTATAATTAGTACCTTCTAAAAAGTTGCTTGAAAGACAGGTGCTTATAATTTACATTTCCTATTTGTAACGGCATTATTGGCTTGTGTGTTAAATTGACATATTCGATTATTAACTTATTTATTTATACAGTGACGGCGTTACTAATATATATTCATCGTACATAAAATTTCGATTTTCAAAGAATCTAGGCCTATAAAAATACTATTTAATATTCTTCTGGCATATATAATATTAACCGAAATAATATTACTTTTTAGTTTTACAAATTCGTATAAATATAATTTATGCCAAACAATCCAGAACAATTCAATCAGCTGCATGGCCTTGCCTCTACAGTAAATGCGGCATACGTTAAACTATAAACCATATCGAGTGGTATTTGGCAACATTGCTACAACCTTTTCGAGAATCACTTTGGCCCGTCAGCTGAACGCTATTGAAAGTGAACAATTGGGTTTTGTAAATAGGGGTGGGTGTGTATCGGTTGGGGTAAGCCCCTAAGGTATCAGGTTTATGCATCTCTCTGAAGGATCTTTACCACGTGGGAATCTAATATTGGACAGTAGAAAGCTGCATTTGAGCAATTCGTCAGATTACGGAATAAAATTAAACTCAAATAAAAGAAACGGAAAGATTTTGAATTAATAGCTAGTTTACAAAATATATTTGAAATACAATACTAGCATACTGCAAAAAGAAAATTTCACTACTTGAACTAAGAACTGGTCAAATCTGACTAACGATCAATAATTTTTATTCTAATTTTAAGGGGATTCAACAAGGAAAGGTGTCAAATTCAGATGTTAATGTTGAGTTACTGCGCTTTCCTTCTGCCGAAGAACCCCCATATGATGGTAGGCAAAACGACTTTGTCCAACTCCGGAAGACGTTTAATCTTTACAGACTCTGACCGTGGATGCCTACGATTTTATTTCAAATCGAATGGTTTTTAGCTTTTCAGGAATACTTTAATGGTAGTTCATCGATCACTAATCAAATAACAGTTGTTTCAAAAAACTTCCAATTGTTTTGCACACTTGATATTTGAGCCAACTTTTTCATTAAGTTTGCGCAAAAAATGTAGAAAAATCGCAGAATTAAAATTCTTCAGCTTCAAACTTCGTATCTTGAGTATTTTAATGTTTAACAACTTTTTAGATACTTTTTTTACTCTATTTTCGTCACTATGACTTGAAGCAATATTTTAATCATACTTGACTAGATTTAGACTCCAAGAAAAGATAATTCCTAAAAAATATTAATCGTATCTCTGTACTCTGTAATTTAACACAAACACCAGAAATTAATTAAGCTATGACTGTATAAATGATAATATCTACAGATAAATACTAAAGGGTAGATTCCAATATTTACATGTGTAAACTACGTGATTGATAACAACAAATTTAATATGACACAGGTGTTATTTATTCAAACAAACATCAAAACCAAGGTACAAATTAACAATGTACGTATGTATAATTTTTATTGTTCAGCGTACTTTCTCCTGCATGCGCTATCGTATCGTTAAAAAACTTATCTCAAATTACCGTTGTTTGGAGCGTGCTTTTGTAAAAGAACGATTTTTAAATGACAGAAAAACAACATTAGAGATAACATAACTATTTTTTTATGGTCATGATTTTTTGTTGAATATGCGTAATTATTTTAACATAAATATGAATACAGGAAAAAAATCAATTCTGCTGCTATAATAATATTTACAACGGATGTTCATACACATAAGCATACCTCCATTATATTTTGGTTAAAAACAACATGAAAACCAACCACAGGAAGTACGTAACAATTGTCGATTTCCTCTCCTCATACACATAAAATCGTTTTTGAAACTTAGAAAAAGCCTTGTAAAAAGCATTGTAATCTCGTTAATGTACATAGTTTTAAACAACTGAAAGTCGCACTCACCAACATCTGTGACGTAATAATTTTAAATTTAGATTGATGGGTGTGTATCTGAAATGTAAATTTCGAACGGATTTTGGTAGTCTTTCAATGAGAAAGTACATTACTATTTGTTTCTGGGCACATTTTTCTTAAATGTCATATTGCAAAAGTGTCGCCTCGGATTGCATTTTTATGTCTTACTGGCGAAACTCGATTATTTAATAGAATGCAAATATTATGGAGACCTTGTAGAAATTGTATAAAATATATTCGTATTTTTTAGATTAAAAATGTAACCTGTTTAAAATATGTCGTCCGCACTCTATTCTAGAACTCGTTTGAGTACAAGGATTTATTTATTAACTTGGCAGTTCTTCCGGATTGCAATGGACTTTTCTAAAGTTCGTTTCAAGACAATGGAAATTCACACGATTAATGATTATGAAGGTTTTGTATGTACCAAAATTGAATACATTTTCAGGTAGAAAGCAGTTAAAAGTTGATTGATAAGGGTAAAAAATCAAATTCTATGCTTACTGGCTCACAAAACCAATTACTTTTCACACCCATTTAATAGCCATCATTTAAATTTCGATTTACATCACAAAAAAAAAAAAAAATTAGCTCCCTACAAATCTACAGCATCCAGTGTGTTTATGGCGGAAAATTAAGGAGTAACATTATTACAACATTAGCTGATAGAGCAATTTAGTTAACAACGCTTTTAAATCAGGAATAATCGACGAAATAAAAAAAAAATAAATTGGCAACGGTTACCCCGGGTGAAGGACGTGCTGTTTGCTTGTTAAATTTGCTTCAGCATGAAGATGACATTACTCATCAAAATATTCTGTAATTCTTCTTCGTTCTTACACTTTAATGAAAATTAAAGCCGAAATGGATGCTCTTTGCGAAGATTCTGCACCATCATGTGCCACACAGTGAAATTTTGGGAAACGTGGTCGTACCTTGGCTAACGATGAACATGTGGGGAGGCCAAAAACTGCATCCACTACGGATAACATTGGAAAAGTTCACTAAATAGTGCTATATGACAATTGAATTAGTGCTAGAGAGATGGCAGAGGCTGTGGTTTGGTTCCGAAAAAGACGAAGAGCGTTCCATCGATCGGGAAAGCAATGGTGATCATTTTCTTAAACAGTCATGGAGTTGTACTAATTGGATTCTGAAGGCATACATCGCGGGAAAACGCCCCGTTTGCTTTGTTCCACCAACTCAAAATGTTGGTTGGAGGACACAGATTTTCTTCGAATGAAGAAGCCATCGCATTCGGAACGCTTACTTTGCCGAATCAAATGTCAACTACTGTCTTGGACGGATTAAAAAGATGGGAGCATCACTGGGAAAAGTGTTGGACTTGAAAAGAGACTATGTTTGAGAAATAAAAATGAAATTGATAAAGAAATGCTCGTTTCTGTGTTAGGTTGGAAACTTTCCAGACTACCCTCGTACCATTGTTATTTAAAACAATTTTTATAGCGTGTTTACATGAATGTATTAATTCTTAACTGCTCGGGATATGAATAGATACTAATAAATCTTCTGTCTATCTACAAACAAATTCTGACTCACTCAGTATACCATATTTACAAAAAGGGAGCACGAACAAATATCACGGGAAAATATCGCCTGGAAAAAAGAAATAAATACTTGGAGACGAAACCTTAAACACAATCACTAGACAACATCACATATATTCGTTAATTAATGAGAATAATTACGTGTTTTATATCAACATTGTTGAGCTGTTATGTTTACCTAAACCAATTCTTCTAGTAGCACCTTGTTAGCGTAATAGTTAAAAAAAAATCATCCAAACAGAAGCATGTGTACAAAGAAAAGGATGTGGTTAAGTAGATAGGTTGTTTTATTTTTTTTACATTTGCAGTTTTTAAAGCCTAACGTTATTGTTTATAACAATAATAATTGTGTACATGGTGTTACATAGGCTCACAATATATTTTAATAAGATTATTGCAAAGGAAAAAAAAATCAAGCTAAAATAAATAACTCCGAGCGGAAGCCTTTGAAGTACACCTATAATATATTACTAATAAATTAAGAATCGAGACTCCAGAACACTGTACACACCTCAAGTCCAATGACCTAGACGGCCTAGCGTATTAAAACGCGAAAAATAAATTATTACCAAACGTTTTTATATATGTTTAAATAATACGAATTTCTACAAAGATTGTTGTAAAGCCAGTTTTTTTTCGAGCGTATAAAAGTTGTTGCAGTGTGCCACATATGTGTGATGTCATTACACGTAGCGTGTTGTATATACCTACATCACGCCGCATTTTCTTTGCCTAGTCATCTAATGGGAGGTATTCAAAAAAAACCAGCCTATTACTAGAGCTTCGCGTTACGTTTTTGAGATTAATTTACGGTTACACCGGAATATTACTTCTTGCAATAAAGCTACGTGCCCGATTAACTCCATTTAAAAATATTATGTCGACTCTGCGTAAGTAATTCATAACAAGATGAAGAATTTTGTGGGATTTGGACAATTTATTTCCATCTACCTCATTAAAAATATGTTTAATGATCATGTTACGGCATTACAATGGTGGCTTGGCAGAAAAAGTTATATCAAAAATATCAAAAGATGTGGAAATCGAATAGTTCTTGTGTGCAATATTGTTGTTTCTACTTGGATGTACGCGAGAGGAAATCCAAGGATTATGTCATAATTTTTACCAGAAGTTAAAGATTATGGTTTCATTAGAAGCCAATAAGATTATTTTTTAAACAGAATGCCCCATACATGTTTGTATTTTTAAATTCTGGATACAATAAAACGTGGTCAATAATATTCTTGAATGTGAATTTAAATACAATTTTGAGTTCTATAAAATTTACTTGTACTTTGAGTTAACGGCAGATGATCCATATTATAGATTAGAGCTTCGTGAAAACACAGACTTGATACACTCCAAGTCTTTTCAATTTGCTCACATGGTTCGACAGGGTTCATTCAAAAAAAAAAAAAAGATAATAATAATCCTCGTACTATCATTTCGAAATGAACATCAAATGAAAATTAGAAAGTTTCCAGTTTTGTTCTAAATTTGAGTATTTTCACGTAGCCCTTACGAATGTTCAACAGGACCCTAAGGTTCTGCGAAATATTTAGGCAATATTGAGCTTGGGAATTTGAATAACAAGAGAAACGCAATACTTACGAAATAAAGACAATACCATGATGTAGTTCAAAAAGTATGTATTTAATAAGTTAGCGTCAAAATGAAAGCATTCCTTCCATTTCGCCAATTATTAACAAATCAATATAAATCAGTTTTTATAAACATTCCCTCTTATAAAACAACTACAATAAATCACACCTAAGATTCCTAAGCAAATAAGCACACATATACGTCAAGTACAAAATGATATTAGTAATATCGATTTGCCCGAATTGAGACAAAGGTAAATGAACTTGCTCTGGAATGCATATCCGCGGCTCCGCACTGTATAAAATCGCTGCAGAAACGACAAGAACTGTAAAACAGATAAGAGAAAGAGAAAATGTTGATAAAAAGATTTTTCGGTTTTCAGATAAGCTTCCCAGGGCAGTTGAGGCCTTTTATATTACAAAAATGTCCAATAAAATAATATAATCGCAAATATTTTATATACGATTTGAAAATTATGATAAATGCTACATTTCCTCATAAAGCATAGGTTTTCTCATCGTAGTGTTTATAATCATAAAATGCGTGATGTGGGTGGTTCTTATAATATCTCAAAAAATAAATTTGTCCTTCTAAATGGAAAGATTTAATACTGACGATCTACTGATGTCGATTGCTATAATCCATCCTATTAAATTAGATCGCATATATATTTTACCTGCGCAACGTGGAGTTTTTCTATTGCTAAGGAGATACGAGGAGACCAAATCATTTATTAATTGTATACATAATCGTGACAGGTACTTATGATTTTATGATATATTATGATAGTGATAGTTTTACGATATGGTGATAAATTTCAAAGTATGACCATGAAATCCGAAATAAACTAGCATGTATTGCATCTGAAATAATTCTATTTACAAAGAAAGCCCTTCTCCAGGTGTTAAATTTAGAATCGGGTAGATCTTGGTAAGGATGTTGAGACATGCACGGGATGCACGGAAATTCACTTTGAAGAGGTGAAACAACCGTCCGAAATTTCATAATTTTCGAAGAGTAAGAGCCGAAAAGTCGAGCTATTATTTGTAAAATTAATTAAATATCTGTTCTATGAAATTTCAATTTTAAAGAGGAACCATTGTTTTAAATTCTTAAGCTTAAAAATCAAATACATATTAATGTATTTCGTTAATCTGCCAAATTGAAGTTTGTTTATGTGTTTAAATATAGAACATAGCGTTCAACGTTATCAACGATTCGTTCCGTGGAAATCCTATATGAAACATCATTCCGCTTACGAAATTGCATTGTAACAATGCGATGGTGGCCCTGCTAATAACGAAAATCCGTGATTGGATTAGCAGAAACATGATGGACCTATTCCGTAGCCACCAACTACAACAGAATGGAGGGAGCACGTGTGATCAATATTACGAAATGATTTACAGACACCGAATATGATATATTAAAATTTTATTTGTGGATTTTGTTTACGTTGTATCGTAAGTCAGATGAAATAATTGTTTATAGATTAATAAAGAATATTGGGTATAATTTTTGTTTTTACTTATAACTCCAAAATGGCTCGTTAGGGAAGACAAGGTTTATCAAAATATGTTGTTTAGAATTATAGCAAGTGTCTTAGCGAACTGACAAAGTATTATATAAGCCCGTCTCTCAACTAAGAATCTCAAAATATTCATTACCACTATTATTGTAATTCTGCTTGAAAATAATATTGCTTCACACGTACGCCAAAGACAACCAAAAAATATATAGATAGAAACGTGTTTCCTCACAGGTATCCCATTAACAAGGTTGCGATCTCAAAAATACATAAAATAAAGAAATATATCAATAGCAATAGCAGAGAACGTAATCTAAAACTAATTTTTCAGATTCCTTGGCCCACGTCAATCTAGGTAATCTATTATCTAGATGAAAGTTGTTAAATATTGTCCGCTTTTCACAGAGTAATTTAGAAAATGTCATGGGAATATTATTTGTGCAATATCATAAAAAAGCCCAATAAAAACATTCCGAACGTGTTAATAAGGTTATGAACAGAATCAGCACGTCTTTTGCAATCAAAAGAATTAGTTATGACAATAACTACTAAGCATGTAAAAAATATAAATATAAAACTAAAAACTCTGAACTATTACAAGCTTTGTAGCATGAACTCAAAAGACAGTACATATTCCGATATTGTAATCAGCACGAGTTGTTTTTTTGCTGTACAATTTCAGGTTCGGCAGCCGAGGTCAGTTACCCAACTGGCGTAAATACGTTCTGATTAATGTATCCAAGAAAGCACTTGCTGTAACCATCATTTATTACGTGAGCTCATGTTTTACAGAAGGTTACGTCTTGTATTCATATTTTGGTTAACAAGCTCAATTTGTATCTAATCAGGTTTAGCTGGTGTTAGTGAGTGTTAATTTAACTGAACAGATGTGGTACGTCAAATAATGCTGATAGCCATTTCTCATATTTAAAAGAAATATATTTCGCATTGAGAAAAAACAATAGTTAAGGTTTTAAGCGCGTATTAATAACAATGATAGAAACTCGTTGAATATTTTGCTCGCAAAAATAGTAAAGTTTGGATATTGGGGTGGTATCTATAAGCTTTGGAAATGTTGGTTTCTTCATATGTGGCTATACTTAAAACTAATTGATGCATGACAGAATCAACCAAAAGATCAATTGTTTGACAACGTTTTGCTTTGTAATACTTTCTTCGGAAGTAGTGAATCCGTTCTGCTGACGTTTTTAAAATCAGGGAATTATTATGAGTAAATTTTAAATTTATTCACGTATAAAAAATACCTGTTAAAAATCCCCGCTAATAAGATTTCTAATCAAGACTTCTCAGCTCAAATCTGGGTAGTTACGAATATCGCGCAAGTACTTAATCTAGCTTCGAGAAATGCCAAATTAACACCAGTGAAGATAAAATCAAGTTGAACTGCAGAAACCCTTACACGTTTGCACGATATGCGGATCCTTGAAAGTTTTTAATTTCTTATTGCTTTGTAACAGCGTTAAACATGTTTTAATACGCTGAAAGCAACTTGTTAAAACATATCAAGTTTTAGGGCAAGGTTCTCTTAATTTTCATGTGTTTAATTTCATTAAGCATTAAGCAGAGCAAGGTTTTTTTCTCATTTACAACTACATAAATTGGTTTAGTAAAAAGAGTTTAATAAATAATAATAGCAAGTTACAAGGATTAACTAAGCAAATTGTTACTGTAATTGAGATCAATGCTAAATTGATAGAATGGGCTTAAGATTTCTGCAAAAGAGCTTGTTAAAATTTAATTATTTTGGTATAATGCACACGCCATTCTAGTATTTCTTCTTTTTTGCAAAATTATTTCAAGATCGATATTTGATCTAACCTAATTCCATACTTCGCAGAATCAAATCGACCCCACCACAAAATTAACAAAACGAAAGAGTAATAGCTTTCACTTCTGATTGGTATCTCTTGTGTAATAAATTAAGAAAATTGGAGCATTGTAAATATCGCAATCGACTATTAATTACTGATATTTGTGAAGTTTGATTCTTGTTTATTTTTAGCGTAGATACAAAGAATCCCTCTTCTTCCAAAGACAATTAAATAAAATTACAGCTCCATTACCACAATCTAAATTGATTATCGATTACATACGATAATTAAAATGCCCCTTTTAATAAACGTTGCATAACAGCTCTCACCAATTATTTTCACGGGCTTGACTTTTACATCGAAACACAATTGACATTTTACTCAAAAACTTCGCAATAATCGTTATCACCAGGTGGATAAGCTATTACCGGAGTTAACTTGTTTTGCTGTTTACTGTAATTTACAGTTAAAAACCTCCAGCTGTGAGCGTGTAGACGTTAACGACATTAAATTAAAACTACTCCCATACGTATGATATGTGGATTTTCGAAATATTTGAAATACTTCGCGGTGAATGTTAATGTGCCGCCAATAGCTCTATATAATTGTGTAACCACGAGAAAGAGAAACGGCTGTAATACATGCGATTTTTTTTACATCGAGTTTTTGCAAAACTCCTTCCTGATTAATACATAATATTTTTAGAAATAAATGTTCTTATCGAGAAAGTATGGTCGAGTGTTTAATGTCACTAATTGTAAATAACTGCTTGGACTGCATATATACGCAAGAAAATTAAATTATTAAACAAATTAGATCAAACATGTTCAAAATTTCCACACCGACTCTTTTAAAGGTAAAACTTTATTAATTTAATAATTTTCTTTGAAAATAAACATATTACAACGCGATTTATTTATTACGTAAGCAATGTTAATAACAAAACAATAGGGTGTTTACTCTTTCAAATAAAACCACCTTAAGAAAGTTGCAAACACAGTAATCAAACATAATCTAATCGTTAAATAAACGGTGTAAATCATACCTGCATAATACGTTTAAATTTTCTTTATTACACTTATTTATGTATTAGCGACGCATCTTCAGTAACACATTATAATTGACGCCAATAAATTAGACAAACATGACTGATGAGGAGCTAAAAAGACTTGAAGTCAAAGTTTCTGAATTCGGTAGTAATTTGCCATTTATGATTTTCCTGGGGTATCCCCTTTTAATTTAATTAATTCGAAGTTTGTTATGTGCATTAATTAACTCTGTAATTGGCCACGGACCCATGTGGCTTGATGGTTAAAAAATTTATGATCGGAAAGCATGACCATTACATTTGAAATTGTAATTTTTATAAAGCTTAGAATAGAAATTGGAATCTCTATATGAAAAAAGTTGAATCGTCTAATTCATTATTTGGTATCGCCGGATAAACGTGTTCCACAAAATTCTTTACGAGCAATTAAAAATGCGTTATCCGCGGGACGTGATTTCCAAAGAACGCGGTAGGTACAAAACATATTAGAAGCAAAGTTCGTGCGAAATGTGTAAATATTTGTACTGAATGCATATGAACTTTTAGTTGTTCCATATGTGAACTTGTATAAATCATGTTTATCTTTTTACTGGATATTTATTTGTATATACTTAAACTTGTCGTTCAGAAGTGATTCGAAATGATAAATACAGCTCTGTACATATCACAAGGTTAAATTGTGCACAAAACACGAATTCCACATACCACAATGTTATTTGGACGACTTCTTTGAATAGCGAAAGCTGATGCTATTAATAGAAACGAGTTATTAATACATTCTCCGCAGTTTACAGGTTTTTCAAAGAGTATTAGGTATAAGTATACCTTTCATAAAGGATGTCCCAACAAGAACTTGGGGATTTAAATTTTATATTATTTGCCTAAAAAGTTGTAATTTTCATGATGCAGCGTTTCACCCTCGAAGAAGGTATAATAATTGTCAAAAAATGCGTGTTTTGTTGGGAACACTGTTCGTCTTGGCCACACAGCAATTAGGAGTCTGGACTGCAAAATCTGAGAGGACTAGTTCTGTTTTTGATTACGAGAACGTAATGTAAGTTCAAGTGAAAGTATCACTAAGGTGCAACCGAAAGTCCAAAGACCTCAATTTGTCATAGATTTCAATTCAAAATCGTTCCTGCAACGAATTATGACAAAAGACCATAGTTGACCCAACAACTGAAGCTTATAGACCATCAAAACCGCCCTGTGGTTGCTGATTGGAGCTTAGACTGCAGTGATAACGAATAAACAAACCGTTAAGGTTTATTTCTTTGAAAATGAGAATGGTGAACGATATTATCAGATGTTGACTAACCTTTTATGGCGTCTTCTGGAAGATATAGACCTCGATAACCTTCTCTTCCAAAAAGATGGCGTTACTTGTCACATTGCCAGGTACTGCAGGGAAATTTTCCTTGCCGTATAATTTTCCGAAATAGTAATATTGGTTGGCGCTCAAGATGGTGCGATCAAGTCTACGCAAACAATCCACAAGCAACTGGTGATTCAAAAAATAATATTCGTGCGAATTCACTTGATTATGTGCAACAAATTGAAGATTTTGAAAGAGAATTACCTTACGCAAAAGGCGTCGCAGTGGACAGGTAATCTCAAGATTCGTGTAAGTGGACAAACAAACAAAACCGTTGGCTATATAGGGCTGCGCTATACATAGACAAATTGTAACGTGTGAACTTATGAACTAAAATTTGATAATTCAGGTAATCAGATGCTTCTATTCGTTTTTTCGTTTTTGACATTTTATATTCCTTAAAAAACGCAGAAATGCAAGACTTTTATATTTGATTGAAATATGTAGCCGGTCACTGTATATGGGACTGCGGCCTTTCTATACTGAATGTAGAATGTAGCTCTATGTAAACAGATAAATAGAAACATAACAATAAATAAGATTTAACACATGCTTCTATGTCAGTAAGTGCAGTTTTTCTATATCGTTACGCAGAAGTGATTTGCCAATACCACAAAACAATACCCAGAATTCCGATTCTAAATATTTGAAAAGTGATATTACAAATCCCAAGTTTAAGTTAATTTCCAAACGCATTTACTTTTAAATAGGAAAGTAAAGGAATAAATAAATCTCTCTTGGGCGATAAATTCCAAATGCTTTTATTTATATAAGACAGCACGATGTCACGGTGAATTATGGCAAGTAATTCTAATTTGGGTAATTTTACAATGAAACGAAAATGGAGCAGCAATAAAAATATATATTACACGTTCAAATGGGAATAACATAAGAATCAACAAAAACCAATTTGTAACAATTGTATTTAATGCTACACAGAGATTAAGTTTTTTACAATATGTCTAGTTTAAACTTAATATTCGAAATTGAACAATTCTGAAATTATATATGGCATAAGGATGAACAAAAACGGTAGCCTATTGCAAATGTCTACTGATCCATCTAGTTCTGCACTAAAATTGCGAATTTACATTTCATGGTTACTGCAAGAAATTCTCTAAAATAAGAGAAAGTACAAGGTTATAGTAACAGCTTATAACCAGGCATTTGCTTCAGTATCTTTACAATAGTGTAAAAACACATACAAACACATTATAATGTCATGTCATAGAATTCGTGCAATCTTCTGACTTCCAGTTAGAGACTAATTCAGTTCATTCGGTTAATTTTCTACACCGCCGCAAAGTTTTGCTATATTAGTCACAGGATAATTACTGAATTGGTCAGAGGAGACAGTAACTAAACATAATTTCCCGGGACGGAAGGAAGTTTGAATTGATTAAGGAGTCGAGGAACATATACCGAATCTGTTTATTACCGTAGATAGGATTCTGGGCTAGTTTTTAAATAGAACGCGGATTATAATGGAAAATTAATAAAAAATAATATGTAATAGGTAGCTTATACATGTTCCGTAGAACAATTTGGTTGTACTTCAGTAGCTGCATGAATAAAGCGTTACCTCAGGACCACGAAACGCTACACTGCGTTTGGTTTGTTTTACATAATATATTCTTCCAACAGGATTATGTATATGAAGTTTCGAAATAAACATATTATTATTTTAAAAATTAACAATCTTTTTTGCGATAAAAAACCACTGAATTATAAAGTAGGCTTTGTTTTCTTTACGTAAAAAACTAGTTGTAACCCTAAAGAGTTACAGTACATTCTCAATGGACTGTAGTGCTGCCAATATATATATTTTTAATTATTAAATATAATAAAAGCCGATTGGCGCGGTTGTCTTAGGGTTACGGAAAATCTTCCAAAGTTTATATAGTAAACGCTAATCGGCAGGAATTTTTCAGCGTTACGGGAACTTTTCGCGAGCGGAAAGGTCGAAAATTCAAGCGTCCCCACAATGATTTTCTTTTGAAGATTCTGCGTGACGAACCGCCGGCGAAATCCCTATCACGACTGCCGAAACGCGAAATTGGCTAGAATACTTTTCTGGAAGCTGTATCACTCGTATTACTTTTTGTCGGAATCTATTACATTCTACGCTCATTTTACGAGGAAATCAAAACGCTTTTAACCCTTAAATTGCCAATACCATAAGTAATGTACACATTTTTTTACACTCCCCGACAAAGACGCGGTAAGATGTTTTACGGGTTTTAAGGGTTACAACATTTCTTTGCGAAACTAGCGAAATATCTAATTAAGTTTTTATTCATAAAAGTAAAATAAACTTAAAAATATCTCCTCCAGTAATATATGAACTAAATAATAAATTATTACTTCGATGTTTAAACAATTTCTGCGACAAAAATTTTGACGCTCTGTTGCAAATGTAAAACAAAAATCAACAAATGAGTGATCAGTAATGCGTAGATGCTCCATTGTTCTTAATCACTTCCAATAGTCTGTTATTAATAGGTTTATATAAATTTAACACATAATTTTGAGGGATATTCTGCCATTCGGTCACTATTGAAGTTTTCAGTTCCTGTACCGTGACATATTGACGGCCTCCGCCATAAACGCGACATGCCAATTCACCCCACATGTTTTCAATAATGTTTAAGTCTGGTGACCGTGGCGGGCACTGTAAAGTTTTAATCTTTTTCTCTTTAAACCATTCAGTAATGGTTTTTGCTTTATGAATTGGCGCGTTATCTTGCTGAAAAACAAAATTGCGCCCGGCCCATTGGTTTCCAAAACGTAGAAGACTGTCACGCAATAAGTCTTTATACGTCACAGATGTCATTTTGTTTGTGCAAAACACTATCTCACTTTTATCGCGGAATCCAATCGCTGCCCATATCATCACAGATCCACCCCCTAATTTTCTGGTCCTTTTCACTTTTGGTTCCTCTCTCAGATCATGATAATAATGCGAGTACCCATCCGGTCCGTCCAAATTGAAACGTTTCTCATCGGAAAATATAACTTTTTCCCATCGTTTCTTCCAGGATACGTGTTCTTCAGCAAATCTCAACCTCGCTTCTTTGTGTTTCGCCGAAAGTTGCGGTTTTCTCAACATTTTCTTCCGTGATATTACCGGTGACGCCTTTAAAATCCTTTGAACATTACGCACCCCCGCCTGTTCTGCAATAACTCTCGCAGACGCAGAAGAATTGGATGCACACCGCAATATCATGCGGTTTATTCCGCTCACTTACAGCTATCGGTCGCTCCTGGCCTTTAGATTTGCCGTAATTTTCCGGATCTTTTAGGAAATTTGTAACGCAATGATCGCTTCTTCGTAACCGACGAGCAATTTCCTTCTTACTAACACCATCCTGGTGCCAGGCTAGAACTTTACACCTTTCTATCAAGGATAATTGTTTTTCTCGACCCATATTGCAAACACTTTATAAAATATAATTTCTCGTGGTGAAATGTGTACACTTTACCGGCACAACCGCTGCATATAAAGAGAAGTATCAAATTAAACCATTTTTGCTTATATTAATGTAATAAATGCACAGGGTCTAAATTTTCGTCGCATTTAAAATTCCTATTTTGATCTGGGAAAATCCCAATTACCCCTCATAAAGCAATAAATACCCAGAAATATCTATAAATGGACTATTTACATAACAAGTATTAATAACCCTCATTTACATTTTATATAATGTCTATAAACTTTGTTTCGTAAATAGAAACGATACCGCGTCTATGTTTTTGTCGGGTAGTGTATGTGGAAAACTATGAGGTGATTGTCACTTATGATTTTAGCAATTGGTGAATCACAGTTTAGGATAATAGCCACTACTCCTCCTCAAGGAAATGAGGATGTGGCGTGTAACTTAAGTAAGGCGAGAATCAAGAAACGCATTTGATTCCCTACCATATTCTTGGAGTTTGAATAACCATCTCGTTTATGAATTTCTGGATGGAATTTTATAATCAATTTCTCATAAATAAAATTATAGCAACGTTCTAGCAAATTACAGCATTTTACTCTACAATCATTCAAGAAGTTCAGCAGGTTGTATTTCTTTTATGCAACCAAACACGTATAATCTACAAAAACAAGTAGGGAATCCAGGCGATTAAACTTTTAAGATAAAACATTGTAAATTATTTAGATTCCATTCTTTACCTACCGCAAGTATAACTGCCGATTTCCTCACATGGCGTAATTGTCTAAACAGTAATTAGATAAATTGCATAATAATACGAATTAAAAGTTAAAAGAAAAAAGGATAAAATATAATATAATAATAAAACAACATATTGATTAAATGAAAATATATCACAGGCAATTATAAATTAATCTTGTCGTTATTATTAATAAAATTACGACATGATATACACTCGATAAAAGTTCTATTAACCAGACTCCTATAAGCACGCAATTAGGTAATTAGTGATATAACAACAGGATGCAGATACTAAAAATTAAATTTCAAAAAACATTCTCTTAAGTACCGTTGTTTTTCCCAGAAAAATTCGTAGCTAGGCAAACTTATCAGTACAGATACAACACAAACGATTTTCCTATTCACCCAAATACAAAACATTCCAACTCATCCTACGGAGCATATGTTGTGGACATATTATGACGACGTAAACAGTTTTCAAATTAGCACTCAGCCTAACCTAGAAAAGGATAAAATGGTCGCGCCGCTTATTCAACGGCAATAAATAACTATTTGACTTAGATTTCCGTCGAAATAACAAATAACATTGTAACGTTTCGTAGGCGACAATAGCGAAATTCGAGCGATAATAATAGAATAACCGCAACAACAGATGCGGACACCGCGCTATGAATTTATGACTAAACTATTTTTAAATAATCGCCTCTAGTTGTCACCGCAGTCTGCATATGCTTTTTAAAAATAGGGCTTTATTGCATTCATGAATTGCAATTAATAAGCGAGAAATAGAACGCCGGTCTATTGGAGGATTGCATATGCACACTCGGCCATTATAAGTTTTTGGTAAAATTTTAAGTGACTTACGGGTAAAAACGGGCTGGCAGTTACTTTGGACTCTTTCTAGTTGCACTTAGCTTCGTATTTCGTTCGATTAACTGTGGTCAACACAGTGTACTTTACTAGAAATTGAAAAAACCTGGTAGACTCTCCACGTGCTCACAATGTTTTCGACATAAGCGAAATTAACATGGCCGCACACAGTCTCTACCAACCTAATAATAACTAAACGCACCATTTATGGTTGGACATAATTATTAATGTAGAGGGTGACATCTTACGTCTAGGTTCCGAACGAATTAATCAATAGCATTATTTATAATTCTCTAATTTAAAAGACACCACAATTCTACAAATTTTGTTTCAGTAGTTAATGGCAAATTTTGTATTTATTAAATTATATGTTAAATACGTTCTCCAATAATTTTGAATATATAGGTGAGACTTTATGTAAGTTACTAGATTATCGACACTTCAATTCCTACTCCTACTCCTACTTCCTACTCCTCAAAGTAGCGTAGAAATCTGTAGAATAACGATCTCCCTATAATAAATTCGGTCAGCGGTTGAGAATCTGGATTATTCGTATCTTCGAAACGGCCGTCCCCGATTAATTAATTAAACTTGTGTGTTGTGGGGAGGTTGCCGATAGTTTTGTGTTGTTTGCTATCATAAATTTATATAAATATTTTCCCCATTGAATAAGAGATGGCGCAACAGGAGCAAATTTTAATTTTTAATTTTTATGGCCAATATAGTAATAATTAATTTAATAATTTTGAAAATAAAGATTTTAAACGTAAATTAGGGATTAAAACGTACACTTATTTGCTGGATAGAAATCTGTAATTAGATAACCAATTAGGTTGTAGTAATTTCATGCAAAATAATTTTTTTAAGCACAATATAAATTCTATAATATATAGAATTATTGAAATATAATAATCAGAAATTCCCTTAAAAATCACCCAGAAAATGTTAAGGATGCCCCCTTTTCCAAAACAATCTCTACTAATTAACATACACTTGCGTTAATAGGGTTGCATAACTAATTTGCCGTTAATTAGGGATTCTCATGGACACATGGGCGTAGCCAGAAGGGTCATGGCTCGCCGTAAATCTTTGAAATAATTTCATGTTCGTTTCTTATTACCGGTCATACAAAAAAAAAGTCTCTAAAATTTCAACTCTAACTGACCTCCCCCTTGACCAAATTCTAGCTACGCCCATGGATATATAAATTCAATTATGAAAAATTTTATATCTCCCATGAATAATCAGTAAAGATAGCAAGGATGTATATTTAATTTAATTAAAAACTTGCATAAGGTTGTGACTAACTTTAAACCGGGTATTGTATAAAAAATACATAAAAATAGATGTTTATTTATTAAAATTCGCAACGTTCGAACATTTTTTTTATCACTAATTATTGTATGTGTAAAGTTTCATATATTCAAATAATATAGAATAAATAGAACGCAGTAATTGCAATTAAACGAATGCATACTTGGGCAAATCTCATGCACCATCTCGTTACCCGGAATCCAGCGTATATTTTGGGCAAATCGCGCTGCGTAGGTTGGAGCCTTGACCCAGACAGGATCCTTGAACTCTACAAACACACGAGTCCGATGACTGCGACCCAGCTACGCAGGATTTCACCATCGCAACGATTTTCCCCAACTGCCGAAAAATAAAAGCGCCGTGTAAGTGCGCCTAAATTAACAGCCTGTACTTTAGCTGTATACGCAAACTGGAATTATTGTGGCTTTTATTATTGTTACTTATCGCTTTGCTTGCCTTGTGTTTCTAGCAAGCCCTAGTAAAAAAAATTTTTGACCATTTTGAAACGTAAACTATGCTTTTGGTGTGGACAATTGAAAATTAACCGTCTAGAGCGAGAATCCAAAGACCCGGTATATGTGGAGCTTATTTTCAAAATGCAACATGCTGAAATGTTTATTTTTAGTATAAAATGCTATTACACTAAATATACACAATTTCCGCTTAGATTTTCTTTGTTATCTCTTCTTTTTCGAAATTATTATAAATTTTGCTTTGAAGAAAAGAAAAGTGGATTTGAAGTTAAAAACATTTTGGGGAATATTTTGCTAGTTAAAGAAGTATCTTAAACTCAGGAAATTTATTTAAATTTTACTTCTCCCTCTGTAATACAAATGCGGATTTCCCGATTCCTCTTGCCATCACCTTCCAAAGAAGGGAACTATGCGGGATATCTTATTTAAAATAAGGAAGTTGGCGTTCCTACTGATGATACAGGAAATGAAATCGAACTATCCATAACACTAAAAGGTAATTAGATAAATAAACAAAAAAATCAACCTTTTTTTTTCCAAAACTCAAGCTTTGGACATTCAAAAGTTAGGCAAATTTCTTCCGAAAAGTATGATTTTACACTCTGCTTTTTGGATTCTCGTTTCTCGCTAATAATGTTAGAGGAAAATTTGACTTGTAAAAACCGGAAATATGTATTTCTCGTCTGCCCTCTCCTCTAAAGCAATTTAATGATTATACAAAGACAAATAAAAGACTCTAAATTGGTGAATGGGAAAGTACTGAAACTGACTGCATCATAATTGAGAAGATAATTTGTATTAAGAACAGAAACCTTATTTGTAAAAGTTCTACAAATCCATTAGATTTTAATGTTCATTATCGCTTATCGCATGGAGCCCATAAATATAGCGGAAATCTCATTTATGATGTCGTTGGTCGTACACATTCGTAATTGAACCGGTTTGGAATGTTTTAGATTATATAAAATCAACGCTTGTAGGTTGTATACATTTAAAATAACTTAAATAATAAGAGGAGTAACCCACAACCATTTTTATTGAAATTACAGTTCCTGAAAATACATTTTTTGCTCTTGGTTGCCGTCATTATATCTGCAGAATTTTCAGGAAAAGTAATAAAAGTTCAATTAACGTTTGGCGTTGGCGAATGAAATGTACTTTTGATGTGCATGCTACCCACCGTAGAAGACATTAACTTCGCGAAGCAGTGCACAATAACATACCATGATTAGTTAGAAAAGGATAGTAAGACCAGCGCTTGTACCGACTTGTTGACGGAAATGTAATTTGAAATTTTAGGGAGCGTAACGCGCAGGTGCCTAGATTCGAATGCTTTTCCGCCCCCCCCCACTCCTATCCCTTTGCGCGCAGTGGAAAACCTGACGGTGGTAACGGGAAGGATCGATATAGTCGTCTCTTTCAAGGTAGGGTGACGCCCGACGCCAAGGTCAGCGCCCTGACCCGGCGTCGGCGATTGACCTTGTTTCCCTCGCAGACGCTCTTTTGTCTTGTCTGCGCAAACTTTGCGCAATAAAAAAATTTGAACGCCTAGAGCCGTTCAGATGTGCTCCATATATCCTTTTTTTTTTAAATAAATAATTATTATAATGCTGCTAGATGTTTAATGTGTGCGGTCATGGATACGGCGTTTGGTAGCAATAACAGTTCAAATGAATCACTTCGCGTTGTCCCTTGTTTTTCTTTACGCAGGCAAGGGCTGAATATAACAAGTGTTGAAGTTTATTATTTTGTTTTTGCGCCCCGTTTTTCTTCGGAGGACTCGAGAAAACATCGGGATCGCTGAAAAACAGAATTAATGTGTTTTTCTAGTAAAGCGGGATTTGACTGTTTTTACATGTCTTTCGTTTCTGTATAATAAACATGGAGGCTTTTTCATTCTTCCTATTATTTAAATGTCACATAATTCTCTGATATGGAACTATGATGTTTTTTTCTTCATTATTTCATTATTTACCAGTGCTTTTACGTACATATTACATGAGCGAGACAAAAAATATTAAATTTCACTGTGGAGGACACAGGATGAGTAAATAATGAGATGTTTTCAGAAATTCCAAGCTACTGTCTAAAATTTTGTTTTTATAGTTATTTTAAGTTATAAGATTTTCAAGACATTTCAGATGCAAGGAATGACCTAAAAGGATATTTTTCTTTACACGGAAAATCCTGTATGTGTTTCTTTGCGGTGTAATCTATTATAAAGTTCCATTCCAGTCATAACACTTCTCGTACAATTTTTGAGGCTCCATCCAAATCCAGCCCCAAAATTGCTGCAGTATACCCGGATATCGAGATATATCAGCCTCGCTGATGTTATAAGAACAGTAAATTTTTTTGCCCATTTGTGGTTATGCTATCATTTAATACAAACCTTCCCTTCCAAAATCCATTTACATTTTTCCCCCGAAATATACCAATTTCAATCTATAGTACTTAGAATATAAATATTACGCATAATGGCCTAATATCCGGTATTAAACTTTTCCTAGACAAATTTTTCTAACATTTCCTGATACTTGATTTGTTCACAAATCTGCAGTCCGTAGCTGAACAACTCAAAATTTCGGAAAATACCTTAAAAAAAAAGGTTACTCACATGTTCGGGGTGGTTTATTAGCGTGAGTCTCGTTGTCTCTTACAACTGATCTATTTTGAAAGATCAAAAAATGGATAATAAAGGTACTTGAACAATTCAAAAGAAAAAACCAGAAAAATCCTAAAGAAAACTTGGAGAAGAAAGTTTCTAACGAAAAAAAGAAAAAACAATAAATTACAGCGAACTGCGAAGCGTAGTCCTGAAAACGAATGTTTTTCTGTGATTTTCAGATTTTACTGAAATCTAGAAGAAATCTCAGGGAGATACTTCCAGTGAAGTTGAAAATTTAAATTAAAGACGCTGCTTAACTGGCTTCACATTTTATTTGCAACATTAATTTCGTATTTTACGGCCATTTTGTAACCTAAAACCTCTTCGAAATATCCGGATGATAGTTACTTATTTTTCGTCTTAATAAATTTTACTGCGTAACTACGAACGTCTGAGTGAGTTCGGAAATAGTTTCTTTTTTGGGTTACGTCTTCTAGTTGCTTTCCTTACGCCTTGAGAATCTTGAATATTGCACAGTTAATTTGAGACGTGATTAATTCAACGATTTTGCTCGCAACCTGAGTAGTCGGGAGTATAATTTAATTTTGTTGCAAGGATCTTGATGCCATCGTATCTATCTATTTTATGAAAAGTTGTTCATAACCGAGTAAGACAGTGAAGCAATTAGAGAAATGCGATTAGTAAAATACTGAATTATGAACGCTTTTCGAGATGATTTACTGAGCTTTTAGGTATAGTGTCTGCTGATAAATTCCGTCCTTTTTTTCAAGAATTTTGAAAACTAAAAGGAGCATCCAACCTGATATGCCTTATTGGAAAACGCCTAATGCTAAGTGATACAGAGAAAATACATATTGTAAAATCGAATAATTTATAAAAAAAAAGATGATTTATATTTGTTGGTTCAGTAACTTTCTTCTCTAATAACGTACCAAGACAAACATATATTTTTTATTTTTCACGCCGTACCTACCTAATGTAAATTTTTCCAGTTAGTTACTTCGCCAATCCGGTAACTTTACGCACAGCCAAATACTCGCCCACCAATTCGTCCAAAAGGCGACCTCAAGGCCTTTTGGGATTTTATCGTAAATACACATATTAGTTCCCGGCTTTAACTTCGGTTGAACGTGGGTCATTGCGAGGCCATCAAGCATACGTTGAACCTGCGAAGGTAGCGAATTATTGTTCGATTTATTAAATGTGCCCTTGTGTTACATCAAAACCAAAGTGAGCAGGTGAATGCCCAACGGAATGCCAACGTTTTAGCGTCGTAACGAGCAAATGTCGGTGGTGGAAATGGCGTCTTTGATTCGGAACAGGACCGTCTTTTTGCAAATATTACATATATGTTATATTATCTTATTTCGAAGATAAGGAAGTTTGAAATGGTGTGTTTAGTTTTTTTTTTTGTGAGGATTAGATTCAAAAAATTTTAAGTGATCTTATCTCAAAAGATTCTTAACGCATTCTTAACATTGCCAATGCTACATTACATTACTTAGAAATTATCGAGGTACCATTCAAACCTTTTAAAACCTTACGCTGGACGCAGCGACTCTTTCGTCCAAAATTGCCAACATTTGGTCAAAGAGTAGTAGAAATGTCTTTCGGGTAATGTCGCATAGTTAAAATTTTACTTGACGTTTCGCTGACCATGCTGCCAGCTTCTTTAGAGTCTCTTGCTCCTCGTTATATATCCCATTTCTGTTCCGCTTTCCTGATCTATAACCGTTCCGCTTTGCTGATCCATAACCGTTCCGTTCCGCTGAATCGCGTCGTTAGAGACAACAACAACAGTCTTTAGAAACCTTCTGAAGAAGCTGGCAGCATGGTCAGCGAAACGTCAAGTAAAATTACGCGACATCACCCGAAAGACATTTCTACTATGGATTACGGTCGTGAAAGCCTACAGTCAACTATTTCGTCAAAGAACTAAAAGAATCGACGGTAGATCCTGGCGATTTGTTTGTCAGTTTTGATGTTGCTTATTCACCAAAGTTTCGTCATTTCCAATGACCAACCGGATGATTTAGCTGACTTGGTTCTTGGTCTTCTATTTATTTCCGGTTTCATGGTAAATATTACGAGCAAGTCTCAGGCGCAGCTAAGCCCTTGTTGAAGGCGTTCTTATTCACACCTAGTTGCTGGTAGATTTCGCCTAAATTAGAAAGTTTCTGGTAACCACTTGCAAACACGTGGAATATGCTTGAAAATTATTGTTGCGTGTGTGAGGAAGATCCATCATTTCACCAAATGTTATGCGTCAAAACGAAGACAAGTCTGGATTTAGTGTCGTGTATAGTTTTATGTTATTTGTGTTGGAGTAGAAGATGAAGAATGGCGCGTCTGATCCCAGCCAACAGGTGAAATTAACATTTCTTATTAAATACTTACCGGAAGATTATTTCTTTTTATCTGAGATTTTATTATGACACATATGCATTAGGCGAAAACAAAGTAAATGTTCAAACAATAGCAATTTATAACTCAATCTTGTTAAAACTTGTTAGAATTTTTTTCAGATGACAAGCAAATTTATTTCCCACTTATTACTGTAACAATGTTTTCATCTCTAACATCTGCTACGGTCCTGGTCTTCGAGACGTCGACGATGGCGAATATTATCTCGTGCTTTTTCTAACGCCTTCGAAAGGCAGTCGTCACTGACCGCTCACGGTCAAGGGCAGCCTCAAGTACAATATACTCTCTCGCGTATAGCGATTCTAGCATTAGAACTTGATTAGATTCTTTGAATTTTCTAGTTTCTTCTGGTCGCTAAGCAATAACTCTTGTAGCCGATGCAAGTCCAAAGCGGTACCGCCTCTTCGCCGATCTCATCTAACGAGTTTCTGCGTCAGCAGCATCCAGTGTTGAACACGTTGGCATCCTTTTGTATGTACTGTTGACCGATTCACGTGCGAATCTGAGCATATATACCTACATAATACAATCGATAAGCAATGTTTAATTCAGATTAAGATTTTATCGAACCTCTTTGTATGGAATAGTTTGGAGCTAATTATATTTCTTTTCAGCTTACGTAACTTCGATATTCTTTCTAATATTCGAAAGACTTTCAAGTGTTACATAGCTGTTACTTACCAATCTGGAATTTTATCGTAAATTGGATCTTTTGAAATATTACGAGGAATCCTTGAAATTTCATTGATTGGACTGGGGCAAGGTATCGATTTTAGCCTTGCTTGATTATAGTAGTGCCTTTAACATTTTGGAACGTAAGCGAAAGAAAAATGAAAAAAAAATAATTCTCTCTCGTGGCATTGATGGAATCACTCATGGCAAAAGATTTGATTGTTCTTTGAAATTGTTATTTTTAGAGTAAACTTTGTAGTTAATAGTTAGTTAAATTACATTTGGTAAAGCATCATAAGTTGGCCTAAGACCTTGTAAAAACTCTTATATTGGTCATTTAGATTGTTTTAATAGGTACCTACGACAATATTCTCGTTGAAGCGGTACACGGCACGAAGGAAAACATTTTGTTTGGCTATTTAACAATATTTCCTTTCCAAAAAGCAATTATTTGATTTCGCTACCGCTTCCTTTATACCTCAACAACACCTCTATCGATAAGTACAAACAGCTAGCGGGCAGAGCCGGTTCCGACGCAAAATACATTTATTACAGCACAGTTGTATAATTTTCATTGTGGAATTTCGCCCGTCCTGTCATTGACCGAACCTCAAAGGTCCTTCACATCGCGAGCTCTCTTCTGAATGTTCCTCTTATAGGTTGGTGGGATTAGCATTTGTTATGGGTATCACTGGCACTACGCTTCTTTACCGGGCGACGACGCTAGAGTGCGGCACGATTGGATTGGTTGGCACTTGGTACCCACTATTATACATACATACGTTGTGCATCTAGAACCCGCGACCACGTTCGTATACAGTGGCAAAAGAACGAGAATGATAAATTTCATCATGGAGACAATATAAATTGCGAACATGTGCAATGACCAAGAGAAGTATCTCCTTCATAACCTTTTATGCTAGTAAGAATAATTTTCTTGCACGTAATTCATTTGCCAGCGTAGAACAGCTTTAAAATGGTCTAATGCAAGTGTTTTAGTAATCATTTATTTGTGGCAAGCAATGCGTAGATTTTCAGCTGCTTCGGATTGGTTCTAAAAATTCTCGTAATTTTTTTTTTTATATTGTATCATCGCAATAAAGATTATTATTTACGTCAACGCAAGCAAATTAATGATTTTTACTCTTTAGATCACGTAATTTTTAAAAGAAACAGAACAGAAAGATAAAAAGCTGCGTAGCTTAAATTTTTTTATTTAATTTGCCAATTTTTCCATTTTGTATAGTTTTCATCAGGGTGAACATCAATTGAAATATTTTGTTGGTAATCCTTGAGCACTTTCAGGTCGTTTATTCAATTGTTTTATTACCAAAAATGATAAATTTTTCGTTTGGATTCTTTTGGCAACAATTTTCCACAAATTCCATGAAACGTGAACAAAGTACATCGCTTCTGATTATAAATTTAAAGGAATTACGGAAATACATTTAAATTTCATGGGCGAATCGAAGGATTTGCTTTAATTCATGGAATGCGGCAGTTACACCATGAATATCCAATCAGAAACTAATTTTATAGTGCAAGGATGTGGTGATGGTGAATCTTTTGAATGCGATCAGTTAAAATAAGTTCAAAGCATTTAAATCGGGAAATATTTCATAATGCAACAGTTTAGAATGCTACACATGCGGATTTTTGGCGTTTGTCATGGATTTTGTTCTAATTTTGTTCTTTTCATTTCGTCAAAGCTTTTCTTTAGAAGAATTCATAAAGAATTACCAAACCGTCGATGGCTTTCGGTAAGTCGTTGGAATACCTAACTTTAGTGACAAGAGGTAATTGTGACAATGCAGCATATGCATCTCATGGTCCAAACAAGATGCTTTTGAGGATTAATTCAAAGATATTCTAAAGAAAGTAGAGAACGCAAAACCTTTACGTGGTCTTCAAGAATTTATTTACTTGCCTAGTTTGCTGTACACCATAACTACATTGACGCCCGTAGGCCGTTCCAATATGGACAAACTATATTAGTTGCGGAATCATTATTGAAATTGATCAATTACAGTTGAATATGCTGGAACTGTAGATGATAAATATGCATAATTAACTAGGAGGTTGAGGTCCTATGTGGAATTATTCAATGATCTATAGAGCGTTCATAAAACGTCATCCGTTTGCATTAACTGCCCAAGCCATCGGGATAACATTTATTTTCACGTAATTGTAGCGAAGTTGTTTACATCTTATATGGAAATTGTGAGTTTTTCATGCAGCTATAAAAGGTTATAAAAGAAGCCTGTTTGGGCGATATATTTACATCGATTCATCCCGCGTATCTAACGAGGTTGTTAATGAAGGAGAAAATTATCAATTCGGAAAAAAATTAATTACATTTCAGCGACGACGCGGTATAATAATGTAAACAGAAGTGAGAACACCGTGGAAAACGATTATTATACCTCTTTTGGTTGACTTAACCGGGTCGTCGCCGCTGAACTACGAACCAAAAGCGTACCACCGCTGCGCGAGCCGACCTACCAGCAACGCCCGCCCGTTTCATCGCGCTAAAAATCTTCGTCAAGTACGTTGACTCAGCCTAGTTCAAGTTCAAGGTCAGGACGAGTTATTTTAGCGAATGTATGTACTACTCCTTGTTCCGTTTATCTCTCACTTGCTTCGTACATCCATCGCCATAGTACAAACTTTCATTCGCGGTTCGCGTTCCTTCGCCTATGGCATGGCGTTTCGTTTTGTTGTAGCTGTGTACATATTTAAAATTTCGCTAAGATGCAAATTCGCGATTCGATCTTATGCTTTTGTTTTCGATTTCGTATGGCGTTTACTGTGTTATGACGTAAACGTAAACACTGATTTTATAATGTTTAGGATTGAGGTTGAGGTTTGCATTTTAATGTCCTACCATGAGCGTAGATTTTTCAGAATTACAGCGGGCGCAGGAATAAACTTTGATTATATTGGTGAAATAGGAGATGTTAGTACGGAAATGAAAGAGGAGGAATCGGATGAGGTATAGCTAACAATGCTTCTAAGCACCACACTGGAATGTGTACATAACTACGTTACATCACAGTAGGCCCTAAGAAACTAACGGATCGAAGGAAATGAAAGAACATATAAGTTGGCCAAAGAAGCAGCAAGCATATCTTGGTCCTAACCTCTTTTGTGGTCTTTTGTGGTCCAAAAGAGACAAAACAAGCAATAAGGACACGAGGAAACATACTAGGAAAATATTCCAGCACAAAAACAAAGCGCGAAGGCACTCACATCAACTCAAACAAACTCGCTAAAGACATCAAAGGGTACCTTAGATTACTTCAAACTAGGAAAAGCTGAAGATCAAACGTGTCGTCTATACCAAGAGGAACTGAAGACGGCAGAACACATTTTATGTAAATGGGTTACCATCAATTGTACAGGACACCCAGATTTCAGTAGGCCATTACCCATACTTAAAGAACTGGAGGAAAAGTATTTCAACTATTCTAGCACACACGAGGATATTTTGCTACTTAGACCTATTTAGGTCGCAGTGACTAAAGGCATCTATGCCATGTCCCGACAATAGTTATAATAATTATAATTTCTTTCTCAATGAAGAAGCAAAGCCAGTGGCGTAGCTACAAATTTTGGGCCCCAATGGAAACATTATTAGTTGCTCTTTGTAATAGTGTAAGATTTTAGAAAATGATAAAAACTCATTGTAACGGCTCCTTCTTGACTTGAATTGAATGAAACTCGTTGTATTTCCATTTGTTTGGCTTCATTGTTGAACATAGCCAACCCAAACAAACGTTCTTGTGCCATGGACACGCACACTTGGTATTCATAGCAGAAATCTAAGTGAAATTGCATTAAATCAAATAATCGCAACAACGCTTGTATTAGAAATCGCGAGGTGAGATGGACGCTAGAGAACCAATTTATTGCAGCATACAATTTCGTCGAAGAACAAGTTACGAACTGCGAACTGCCACGACTGCCTGTCGTTGTTCCTTCGCTTGTGCGTTATACAGCGCTCAGACCCGCACTATATATGATTTATAACTTTTCCGTTTCGACAACTCATTTATTTTGCAAAATGTCCTTAAGGGTCCAGTTTAAGCACTTTACCATCGAAAATTGAGTATACTGCACGCAATTTTACAGGAACTTTGGCCTGGGACCCACGGGGCTTACTACGTGAGGCATATCTTTGAGATTCCGCTGATCCTAGTCATAGACTGACTCATTATTTAAAGCCTTTACAGCACTTGCAGATACTAATTTTGTATACGGTTCAGCCTAGTAACAAGTGTCTAATTATTCAAGATTAATTGAGAGGAACGTAAAGCGAATATCAATGGAACGACCATTTGCTTCAATGTATTCTTTCGCGAAATAGACATTTCGACTTTACTGAGCGTTATCTGTACAGCTTGAATACCAAATAATGAATAATTTATGTAGTTTGGCTTGGTGTTTGGCCACCTTTACCAATTCACCGAGTGAAAATAAGAACGAATCTGTTAATGTAGGCGTATTTATAGAAAAGCGAGAGGGATTCTATATTTAAACAAGACGTCGCATCAGGATAACCTTGGCCGACGCTGCGCTTTTGTCTTTGCCCGAGATTATTTCTAACGCTTAAACTTGTTCTGCCCTCTCGCTCTCTCTATCTACATACGCTCTTCAATTTTTTCTATTCGTTTTCCTTTGAGGTAAGACGCAGAGGTACGCATTAGACTCTGGGATAGATTCCGTAGATACCGATCGAGGCGACGCTGTAGCAGCAGCTTCAAAACTCGACAAGAAGAAAGTTTGGAAGAGAGTGAAAGTAAATAATTGAAGATAACCGAGACCCACATCTAGGTACTTGTAGTAGCGAGGTTGTGGCCGTTTGGTGGTAAAGCGCCAATAGAATTTGCTCTGATAGTGAAAGTGTACGAATCTACTGACCTTAATTCTTGAAACCGGCGTTTGTTTTGTTTCTTTATCGTCAAATGCAAAAATAAGCTTTCTACGTAGTATAGTTTTACTTTATATTTAGTTACGTGGATTCTTTTATTAATTTTCCAAAGATTTTATTCAATAATACATTGAAAATTGAAACTAGAATTTTATTTAACCTAAGTGTAGATTAAATAACTATTATCCTTATATTTTAAATGAATAACTTAAATAAATAAATAATACAGTATTGGAACGTTTGATTTGTACCCAGCCAGTGATCTGAACACGGAGTTACGGAGTTACGGAGTTTAAATCTAAATGCCACGTAATTTGTTAAATGAATAACATGGACAACCGGCATCAAATTAAGATAATTCAATCGCACTTAATTAAGGATTCACGCGGTTTGAAATTAAAGAGATACTTATCCAACGGCATCAAACTACAAATGAAGATGTGATTTGTGTTACTCTGTATTCGACATAGGCTTAATAAAATTACAAAATACGTTTTAACATCTCGGCGGCCCAGTGGTAAGAGGGCCTGGGCTCGACTGGGCAGTTCCCGCTAGGATCAACAAATTTTTTTAGTGGGTCCGGTATACTCCCGAGTCATCATTCGTCGTTGGGGTACAATTAACTGCTACACCTTTACCGATACTTGCCCGAAAAGAACAAAGGGGGTTTCCAACAATTACACTGCCGTTCAGAGAAGTTCGGTCGGTTGGTAAAAAACATGAAAAGGTTACAGAAACAAACGAAACTAAAAACAAAATGCAATTTTATTGTATGTACAGGTAAACAAGTCAAAAATAAATAAATAAAAAGTTATTCTGGCCTAATATAACATACTGAACATTATTTTTTTTTTTATCGAAAAAACCTCCTTTGCTGTTAATCACCGCTCGAACTATTCTAGGCATTCTTTCGATAAGTTTTGTTAAAACGGATCGTGGAATATTAATCCATTCGTGTTGCGGAATATTGCGTAAATGTTCTTGTGAAGTTGGGCATATTTTTCGGATCCTCCTGTCCAGTTCATCCCACAACAACTCTATCGGGTTCAAATCTGGGCTTTGCGGGGGCCATGTGATTACTTGCAGGGTGTGCTGTTCTTCTTGCTCCTTTAGATAGTTCTTACACACTAACGCAGTGTGCTTTGGGTCGTTGTCCTACATGAATGTAAAGTTACGGCCTATTATACGCAAGCTTGATGGCACTGCATGATGATGATGAGAAACATCCCCACACTAACACAGAACTACGCCCTTGCTTCACTGTTGGCACAATGCAGTTCGGGATCACTTTTGGGTTTTAGATCTTCGGACATAAACTCGTCTATTTTGCCCAAAAACCTCAAACTTTGACTCGTCACTTCAAAGCACGTGTTTCCAATCATCTAACGACCAATCTAGATGAGAACGGGCCCACTGTAGTCGTCTTGCTCTGTTGCCCCGACGTAAGAAGGGTTTTCGAATGGCAATGCGTCTATGAAGGTCCGCTTGTTGAAGTCGACGTTTTACCGTACTCGCCGAAACTTGTTCTTCACGGCCGCGATTGACTTCGGCTGCTATTTGTGGCGCTGTTAATTTTCTATTGCGTTTGCTTAATAATACAATTCTCAAATCTTCAGCTTTTGTTGTTTTTCTAGATGCTCCGGGACGAACGCGATTTTCTATAGTTCCAGTTGTCCGATATCGCTTTATGATGTCATTTACTGTTGAACTTCTCATATTTATTTTTTCAGCAATTTGTCGCCCCGAATATCCTTCTTCAAACAGCGTAATAATGCGTGAACGTTTTTCTACACTGGTAGGCTTGCCACGTGCCATTTTGAAGTAAATTTTCTTAAAACTTACGCGCAAAAACAACAGATGCACACCAACACACGTTTAACAGTAAAACGAAGCAAATTTATATCTTTACGCATGTGATAAATAAATAAGAGTGATGCTGCGGTATATTTCCTAAATGTATTGTTCGTTAATAATCCCCAAACGACCCGTTTCAAAAGATCGGTACTTCCCAGAAATTCTCGGAATGATAATAAAAGGGACTTTATTGTGGTTGTCGCAATATTTCTACTTTACATAATAATTTATGGCTTTAATCCCTTAGAAAAGAGTGTATGCTTAATATTTTTCTAATTTTATGTATTAATAATTGTATACAGTGTGATGTAATAGATTTTTATTGTATGTCCGAACTTCACTGAACGACAGTGGAAGTATAATCTCTTCGATATGTTAGAATTGAACCACATGCTTTTGTACGACGGCACAGATCTATATGAAGAAGCAGAAGCTAATAGAGACGTGGACTTCTTTGTGTATGGTCGAATTATTTTAGAACTGCATTTGAGCGAAATCTTCAGTTCTGATACTCAATCACACCGCTGTACGAATCCACTATAATGTGCTAAGTAGGTATTTCAAATTCAATGTCGCATTCGCGCTAATGTGACAGAATTATCTATGTTTGTGTGTGTGCGTATGTGTATATATATATATATATATCGGATTACGACTTTTTAATAGTAACGTGCTGACCTTGGCCTTGTAACGCCATGTTTATTATCTAAGGAGATAAAATTACTTGGAATATTTGGCCATCAAACAAACATGACGAGTATACTATGTACGTACATTCACCAACAAAAAGATCATGCAATACGTTGCGTTATTTATAATTTATGATGGTGCAATTATAAGCATGTATTTGTGTGGAATTGCAATTAGAATGTATTCGTTTTATATTACTTCGCCATTTTAATGGTCTTACCAGAATGTAAATTGGAAAGATGCAAAAGTAATTGATTGCATGGAATGTTATCTGTAATTAGGCATTAACTCCAAAGGTGACCTTATAAATGAATTTCTTGGTTTTTTTGTGGTAATATGTTAGCTTATAACGATATTAGTCAACAATATCTGCACTAAAATGAAACAAATTGAAAATATCAAAACAATTTGCAACTCTTGTTGTATTACATTAATTTACAGCGAAACTAACGCAATAATACATTTCACAATGTCGTAAGCGTACTGATTACTTACTTAGCAACAATAATGTTTATTAATAGTATTAAACAGCTCTTTTAACGACATCTAAATAGTTAAAATATTAAATTCCTAAAATAGGGTAAAGCGCAGCGGTTCTATTTTTAAGGCGACCTGTAATTAAGTGCACTATATTTAAACCGCACTGTTGTCTAGGCGTAGGTTCTATACATATTTCTTAATGCGTCGTATGTATGTTTCGTGTAAGAAATAAGACGTATTCCGTGCTGTACGAATACAAAAAGTTTTAGGAACTTCTGCCGCAATTAAAATTGAAAAATAGCTCCTACACGCATCTTAACGTTGGGAATGTGTCTCATGGCTGCTTTTTCGTCAACTTCCTGATAGACAGCAGCAACTGCTTATTTAATTTAATTTAAGTTTCTATTCTATTACTGTAACGAAAAGTTTTTTTTTGTAGAATTGTAGAAAGAATCATTTTTTTTTTTTTTTAACAATATGCAACAATTAATTATTAAAGATAAACATATTATTCAGTTGTTTAGGGGCTAATTTACCCCTGTATGTACATATTTTAAATATATATTGCTTTTTAATTCATCACTGTACGTTGAGTGCTTATTTTTTAGATATGTTACATGTAAAAACTAGCCAAGTATCAAATAAAAAGTCTTCCCCCAGCGACCAAGGCGATAGGACGTGTGACCAGCGTCTAAGTGTCGGCGCCGACGGTTGGCTGTATCAAATTCCAACTCCTTGAAAAGTGGAATAAAGGGTAGTAAATCCCCTTCATCTCGCGAAAAAAATATATATCGTGGGCAGAAGTGCCACAGAAGAAGTTTAAAAGAATTACGTACAAAAATACGCTAGGTGCCCCACGAAGTACAGGCGTTAACCACAGCCTAAATAGGTTGAACTGAGTGATATTAGTGCATAAAGTAAAGTGATTGCAGCTTCTGGCCGAACGTCCCGAATGTTAATTGTTAATCAAGCTGATACGACCACGTTTAAATTTAATATAAACAGCGTCCATCTCGTTAGTGTATTGCTTCCCGAATGCAGAATCTACTTTTTTCAATTTTTACAGAAACTAGCATCGACTGTTGTTAAATATCAATAGAGCGCTCAACACAGCTAAAATTTTCAAAAATGTCTTTCGAAGCATGCTCAACTATATTTCCAGAATATTCTCGAGGAGTAAGGCCATCTTCAGTGTTGAGGTTTGAAACTACTCTCGTAGAAACTTGATGTAATTTTTAATATGAACGGATTACGCAAAATTTGGCCAGTTTGAGTTAACCTTGCAAGCTGTTTATCCAAATCTAAAATTATCAACAGGTAATGTGTCACCTAATTAACATTAACATAAACGACCTTCTTTCACAATGCTAGAATGATCAATTCTTCAAAAGCGACAAATACTTGTTACCCGTGAGTCATAGGAAATAATCGGTTCCTAGAACATTGGTGGATATTATTTATATGTGCGCGCACGATGGAAATAGTCGGTCAACTAAGTGCGCAGGGTCGCCGGTATCGAGGTCAACCACCTGCCCTCTACTGAAAGGTCGCGGTCATGACTTGCCGCGGTGCACAACAACCCCCAAACCGAGCTCCTTCGGTCACTTACCTACCCTTCGCATGACTACGGCGGTAGCGGAAATCTACCCCATCGCACGTTTCCGTCTACCCCCGTTCCTAGGTATTCGCCGCAAATACGTACGAACAAAAGTTCATACGACCGACCATGTAATTTTGTATCGTGCGACGGAATTGTTTGTTCCGTATAATGGAAGTTCTCGTTTACTAACGGATTAAAAAATATCGGCTATTGTACAGGAAACGAGAATATTGCTCTCAGAAATGGTGGAGGAGCTGGGAAATAACAAGGATCAATTCTTCCATTCCAATTTACGATTTTATGGGTTTGAAGCTTATGTAAATACGAATATACGCGAAAATTTTTCTTATTGCAACTTGTTGCGTAGGCGACTCCGTTTTCGAGTGGTATCTTCGTAATTTTTCGATGAATTAGTGAGATTTTGATTCTTCTTGAGATTCTTAGATAAATTTGAGCATCAGGGTGATTATTCAATGGAAATAACAAAAATGCCTTTAGCAAATGAAGAAATACGAAAAGAGACCAATTTTTTAAAACGGTAGCTACAGCAAAAACAGCAGGAGAAGGGTAACTGAAATGGTTTGTGGAAAATGGAGAAACAGAAAATGATAGCGCGGAGGAAGATCTAAAGCAGGAGTTAATTAAATTTTAAAGGGAGTCAATGATGCACATTTAATTTTAGCAATGTCCCTCTTCATGGCACGTAAAAACCGTTTTCTCACAAACATCCCCTTACTGTGAAACTATTAATATTAGGATTTATTTCGCCACTACTAGAAGTTGTTACAAATGGATCTCGCAAGCTTTACAATCCATCAGTCTTTTTGCAATTTTTTCAACTGACTAGCTTAGCACAATCTCTTTTCGTTTGTAATTTTAATCTTCTTTCATAACAGTATCGATGTTGAGATTATTCAACTCTCTCTAAGTTGAAAAAAAAAACCGTAAAACAAAAAAAAAATATACACAGTCAAACTACTTTTTCTACTTGGCATTGCATAGATTATCCGCTTTGTGATGCAACCCGTAGGCCTCTTCGTTTTATTCGTTTATCTTCATATAAATATTGTTGTGCAAGGTTCCAATAAAATCGACCGGCTTAACAACAACGAAAATATAATTTTCGCAAATATCAATTTTTGAATAACAAATGAGGCGAGCCGATCGGTGATACCCTTGATCATTGACGTGCGTATTTGACATTACAGCCCGATGTAGGAGAAATTCGCAGACTTGCTCATTTCGCATACGCTCGTTATTGTCAGTGAAGCGGTGACCGACCTTCAACTTGTATGGTTATGCATTATTTTTAGGAGATCGACAGCGTATGTGCTGATGAGTTAAAACGAGTTTAATAACGACAATAGAAGAATGTTAACGAATCGAGCGTTTGGCCGAATTGGGTTGAATGATATTTGGAACAAAGAAACAATTCATAGATAATATTGTGCAATTTCGTTTTGTAGAGTTTAAACGATTGTTGTAGATAATATTTGGTATCAGTTTCACTAAAATTTTATTTATATATAAGAAAATACGTTATCAAAGGTCGACCACACCTTTTATCTTTTTAGTGCATATTCTTGCCTTTCTGATTTATCTACACCAGACTGTAGAAATACGCATTTTGTGGTCAGACATGCAAACATACTGAAAATCGATAAAACTGCAACTGAATTATTTATGAATGCCACGTATATCCAGGTTATATAGCATTGTTTTTAATATACGGATGAAGCTATATTTACTTTTGCATGAGTAATACGCCGCAAGGGTTATATTCAAGAAATACAGTGCTAATCCGTAGAAGCTGAATTGTTTGTCTATTTATGGAATGAGTTAGGTCGTAAGCTTAAAAAAAAAATTCAGAAACTCAAACACCGAGTGGCACAAAGAAGAGATAAACAAATCCTGAGCGTCCAACATGGCGTGGCTTGAAAATCTTCAGATTATTCTTTTTATTGCAGTCGAATGATCAATGAAGTGCAATTATTGGTGCATAGCGATCAGGAGCATTATCTTCTTTTAAATATGCGTAAATAATTGGCACATATTTAAATGTGAAATATATTCAACCTGATTCGCGCAAATCCTTTTCTTTCTTTATAAAAATCCTTGCACAATTTAACCTGCATGCCAGTCAATAACATTTCTCTAGTTTGACTCATTAGACTGAAGCATTAAATTTTCCATCTTAAAATTATAATTGCTTTTGCGCAATAATCGCTGTAACACATCAAACGCCGGCAATGCTCGTTGCACCAATCACGATTTCATTTCCCTATGTGGTTGTTTGTTGTTACTGCCGCAGGCATGGATCGCCGGCTGCTTGGAGTTCCTTAGCTAGCGGGTGACTCACGCGAAATAATGGGGACATCTAACCTACGAAAGCTGCCGTTCATCTCCTCCTTATCGGGAGAGGTCGTTAATGGTGACTGTTCGATTTCAGTTCTCGTCAGGTTGAAATGACTTCGATAGAAAAATGTTGTTATATCTTCATAATTTTCTTAGATAATGAGTTGTCCCATTCCTCACCGAACACGCTGTATTATGAATGAATTAGATTTTTTAAATCAAACATGTTAATTAATTGAAACAAACTTCAGAAGTTCCACCGTTTTCCTTAAATTAATTCCCTTTGCTATCTACTCCAGGAATAATCGTGCTTTCCCGGCATTTTATTTAGTAATTGCCCCGATAAAATCTGAATAATTAAAAGCTGAGCGTACATAGGTACAATGTATGAATGCATGCGAGCGATAAACAAAATCGGATTCGTCGGTTTTTGTTCCTGGAACGCGCGGCAAGTAGACGCGCCCGAAATGCTTTATGCACGAATATCGACCTGATATTCCTACCTGTGTGTGTTGTATGCATGTGCATGTATGCGCGCCACGCGACGGGAAAGGGAAAAAGAGGCACACCACCAGAGAGAGTGCAAGTGAACATAACGGATAGTGCTCCCTTGGTTTCGTGGTATGAGGCCAGACGCCGTCCGATGACTTCGACGCCGGGGACGCACACACGTACATAGTTGCCTCCGCCTGCCGTCGCATTGATCTGCACTCGAGACAGGCGGGTTGGGGTGTTCCTCCACCACCGACAAGAGAATGCAGGTCGACGTCCCTGACTGCAGGACGTTGCCATTCTATCTCCGTTTCTGTCTTTCTAGAAGTTCGGTCCTCCGTCAGACGGTATGAACTCTGTCCAAGTGCCCCTCGACGGCTTCATCCCCACTTTCCCTTCTCGATGCTGCTTCTTCGACGGTCTTCGCGTCGTCCTTATGCGTTCTGCTGTTGTTGTCCCGAGGAGTATGCATACTTCATGTGGGAACGATACGGGGGTAATTTGGAAAGCTTCCGGACCGATGTTAGTGACACGTCAGCAACGCGGCTTAAGAAATAGCGTAGGTATTAAGTGGTTGGTCGTCTGCAAAATTGATAGAAAAAGGGAGAATTTTATTTTGTGTGTGGGCAAAATAAAAGCAGCCTTCACGCTATCAATTTACAGCTTTGGCTAATATTAAATACCCTGGAAATATGCGAGAATAACAATAAGTAGTAAGTTGGGTAAAAAACACGAATTAAATAGAAGGGTTACGGCAGCAAAGACGCCACCCTGACCGGAAGTGCTGGAGTCACAATTGCGACTCCTACTGCTTGATTAGAAGCTAAAAAAAAATTATTAAGCCTATTCTATTCTTACTTTTGTAACTAGTTAATAACTATTCGAAATACCCACGTATACCATGCATTTTACCGCGAGAGGAAGAGTAAGAAGAAGAACACAAAAAAGAGGTTAAGTATTATGAGTACCGTATCAAGAATCAAGATCGTGGCTTGTCTCACCATCGAATACTGATAAGCATCTGAAGAGGAGCCGTTTCAGTTTTAATACCAGCCGTAGAAAGCAAGGATTATTAGCTCTTACATGTCGCATATTTTGGTATTATGTTTCGTACGCGTCCGTATGGTTGAACGCATGTATTAGCACATGTTTAAGCAGGATGAAGAATAAAAAAAGAAATGATTTTATTATTTCCTTTAAACGTACCGCGTTAATCTCGACGGAATAACATCTTAAATTGTTAATAATTAATTATGTTACGATAGATACAATAAAGTCTTGGTTATAACTAATAAGCACAAAGATCAACGTTACTGGCGCTTTGAGAATTTTTGCAAAAATAAGGTATCTACCGCACATATCTTGTATCAACTGTAATAATAAACGTGATCCGAAATTAAAGAGTCAAACATTACAAATGCTAACTAAATACACTGAGACTGATATTCGTAATCGCCGTGATGTGCAGACAGTGTAAGTTATGCTCTGTTATTCGGGGTCAATGTTTGATAAAATGATTTACTCAAGCGTTAACGGTTAAAACAGCTTCTTTTTTTTACGAAAACGTATAATTTTGGAACTCGAATCTTTATATTCGGAAATTACATGGATGCACAATTATAACAATATTGAACTAAAAACGATGCCATTTAATTAGATATATTTTCCATCCCCTACTAATGATGCATTTTATTTATTGAGGGGTTGAAAATTTACCCTCGTCCAATTTGACGCATTAATATTAATAAGCGCGAGCCCAAGGTTGAGCTTTATTAGTTTCTCCTGCTCGTCGGGAATAAATTATAGCCTACCGCTTTTTTCTTTCTCGACTCGATTAGCTATGATCGATTCACTTTCGATTTCATCTTGTCTTGGTTGATTGAGAGAGTCCGATTAATGAGTTGTTTATAGCGATTCCATCCCGTAGAATCTATGCCACGTCGTTATTAAGTATGCCTACGAAGCTTTCGTTTGAGGTATTCGAGAGCAGAACGGGGACACGTTAATTGCGATCATTATGGCTAATGTAATTTATAGATTAGCACTTATCGGAGAATACTTTCGATTTCTTTGAATAAATCGTCGTTTTTTTTTTTTCGTTATAAATACGCGTGTTCGTTAAGTAAGTAACTTATTTTGCTTTAATAGGAAAATTTAGCTTTTTTGCTTTGCATCATCTGAAAGGTCTCCCCTTTTATCCAAGCATAATTAAAGCTGTAGTTTTTGCAATGAAACCTATGTATAATGTCGCCGATTTCATATAAATTAAATTAGTATTCCTTGGTAAAGCTATATCAGTAGCGACTCGTAACTGTTATTTTTGGGATGTTTTTGTAAAAGAATATTCTTTTACATACAATGGGATATGATTCGAAAAGTACCTGCAAAGCCAGAGAAATAAACGTATCCAGTTAGTAGCATTTCGGAGATATAAATCTTAATAAAAAATATTTATTTTAATCAAAAATAAATATTTTTTATTAAAATAAAAGTCACGAATATAAAATATCTAAACAAAAAAAAAATATGTTGAGCATTTAATATTTTTATATTAAATGTTGATTTTTTTTTTTTATTATTATGAAAATAACATTTTTTCCAATTAAAACTAACAATACAATATATTAGTTACAATTGTAACTTTTCTTTATACAAAGAATGCCATATCCTTCAAGTTAAAACAATATTTTTTGATATTAAATAACAAAGGGTTTAGTATTAGTAAAAAAAAAAATACACAAAGTCACGTGTAAACGTAAAAATATTTTAATACGTATGAAGCGCTCTAGACCAATGCATGCTGTATCTAAAAGCATCAAAAACGGCGTTTGGTCACCGATGTTTCGTTGTCTTTCATTAGTATACGGCACTGCAGATCAGCCTACCAAACACTACGCGGGAAAACCTACTTTGGAATTCAAGAGATCTACTAGCACAACAAAAATGCACCAGTAAAACACACGACAAAATCTTCAGGAAGGACCTTATCACTGGGTCTGTTGCTTTCCGTGCGCTTCTTGAAATTAGTAGAGACTATAGAGATTCGAGATTTGTCGACTCTCAGGGAACCAGTAGGCAAGACGAACCCATTCTCATGAGACGAATAAGCACGAGTCTGTCTAGTCTCTGCTGATTTCCTGAAGCGCAACTCGTTTCTGCAGGCTTAGCTTTTCTCAGTAGTTGCGTTATCTTATAGTGAAGAGTTGCAGAGCATATATTAATTCTCTTATCTTCTCGCAATTGCCATACCACGCCTTGTTATGGGGTTATTCGTACATTTATCTTACAGAAGCGCAATGTTAGGCTGGCATTTAATTTAAAACTTACTTATCGGGACAACAAAATTATTAAAATGATTTTGAGACTCGAAAGGATTGATATCCGGCACGTCATATGCGAGCAAAAAAACAATTTTTAATGTAGAGCACACCTGACTTTTGTTTTTTTTTTACATGGGTAGCCAATACAAATATATTCTTATTTTATTTAAGACTTGAAAACAAATAAAGATGTGGATCTTTTAACTTGAAAACAAATGAAAAACGGATAAGAACATATGTATGTGTGATGTAATCAAATTGTTTCTGTTAGGAATCGCACGAAAAATATATAATTTAGTCATCATTTGCAAATAAGCTCTAATTAGAAACGCATTAATGTTGTAAAGTAATTTGCAGATAGAATTGTTTGAAAATATTGAAATAATTTGACCTTGCTGTAACGTGCTAGGTTATATTTAGTACTTTGCCTTTTATAGGTCAGCCTATTTTTAATCTGATATTTTCTAACATCAACGTAGGCTGTAATAAAGAATCCGCTTTTTTTTCCAGTTATTTTTACACGAATTGTACCCCTAGCGTTGTGTATATAGGAAAAAGTAAAAGTGATTTCGAGCGACTGTGAAAGTGACCCAGTAACCAGCGGATACCATAAAAAATTTACGAGATAGTAAATAGGATATCGCAATCTGAAATTAAGTGAAAATAGTATTTATTTCAAAGAGATAAAAAGAAAAATAGATTCACAAAGATACACAAGTTTACCTGTTTAATGGGAAAATTATATTAAAACAGATATTTCTTTAGAGATCACAAATGATGTTATGTTTTTTTTTTTATCCTATCATCGTGTCTGGAATATTTGTGATCGAAATTTATTTTGATAGGCGCTTATAAATACATCATACAAAGTTCAATATTTACGTCAAAATAACTTTCGAAATAATTCAAGAAGCTTTTTTTTGTATTCTTAGAAGATGGCCAGGTTGTAATTCCCATATAATACGCCTTTGTTTTCAAATTTTCACAGCTTACATAACTTAGTACCGAATAGCGCATTTTTAGTACAGTCAGAGATTAAAAATAAACCTAAAACACACACATCGGGACCAATATATGCTCGCGTATGTATACAGTAGAAAAAAAACCGTCGAAAATATTTTCGTGTCGCGCAAAAATTCAATGTCAACGATAAGACACGCGGTCATTGCCTCCTGTGATTCCGAAGGCTAATCTACGAGAAGATAACTTCTTTTTTACACATATATGTATCAGATTTTTTTTTTAATTTCGGGAGTAAATCGTCCTAAATTCTTTGGGGATTTGCGCAGCTCATGGCTTTCCTTTATCATTTGTAAATATGTATTTCGCAAATAAAACCTGAAGAGTCACGGCATCGGCTACCCAATAAAAACAGAAGTTCGATTTCGTGTAAAAATGTTGTAAACAGTTTTGCCATAAGAATTAATTAACAATACATCCAGCTGGGAATTTGTCCGATTTTAATGCTCCGTATTTGTTACGTGCGGTCTCTGTATTCAGTTGCAAAATCGTGGAATAACAACTTATCATGTGATTGATAATTTTGACTGTTTCTTTTGAAATCTGTGACCTAATTTTTATCTCTTCGCCTTTAAATTTGTGCTACTCGAAATGTTATACGTCTAGAATGACTTTAACACGTACCTCTCTTATCTAGTTAATATAAAAGACCTTCACTAAAGGACGTATTTCACATATTGTTCTATATGTGTAATGTTTTGGTGGCAGCTCGTTTTCGGTGAAATGGGGGGTCGTATGTTTCATTCATTTTTTAATTTAAATTGAACATCAGTACGAAGTTTATGGGAGAAGATGCAGGAGAACAAAAACAAAAATAAGAATTAATACTAGTTGCTGCGTAAAAAAAAAAATAAAATGATAAATTTAACTTAATAAATACACGAAGGTACACGAACGTAAAAAAACACACGAGCTCGTTTTCAAATTTAAATTAATTTTGGTATAACGACACTAATTCATTCTTATTATATCTCTACCTTTTGATGTTTTGATGTAGGAGAGGGGACTACTGCATGATTGAAAACTAAACTCATCCAAAAATTAAAATTTTCCATTTATTACAATGACAAGCGTTCCTTGAACACGGTCCAAACGTTAGAACTATTTCTCAAAAATCGAAAAGTATAAATTTCGCGAAGTTCCATCGTAAAATTCCGTTTTAAATACCTCGTATAACATATTCTCTTCAAACAGCGCATGATTGGCGTTTCGCTTTTCGAATAAAACGGCAATTCAAATAAACTCCGAAACGTAGGTACACAAATACATACAATTTCCATATCTTTGCGGTACACGCATACACGCTCGCGATAGAGGAAAATGCGTGTATATAAGCGAGAGCATTGCGCATCGCGGTCAAAAATAGCAGTGACCGTTCTTGTCATTAAGATGTTAGCCTACAATCCTGTACAAAATACAAAATCGTTGGTAATTCGCAGTTGTATATTACTAAAACAGTTTTTTTTCGTTGGGAAAAAGTTCTAATATGTTAAGTTTATTTTAAAAGTAGGGAGAAGGCACCGAAAAGTTTCTGAAATTTAGCGATTACGAAAGGACTCCTCTATTGCGCCTTCTTCTTTCGCCTTCTTCATTCCAACTTGATTTTTTCATCTTCGAGAAGAGGAAGAAGTTGCAGACGAGTACGTTAGATAAATAACAACGACCATGTTGTTTTTCGTCAAAAACTACCGTGTGGTTTCGATAAAATCCACCAATATCGCATCATCCTTCATTGTGATAATGATGCGATGTAATGCCAGCTCCCACACCAGGGTTACCAGGCGTGGCAATTTGTGGCTAAAGTGACGACTTCGTTAGAACAAAAAAAAATTATAAAATCATTATATTGTCGTAAATGTTGAGCTTATGAAAGGTTCAAACAATTGGTAATTCTATCATAAACAACTTGATGGTTCTTTTCTTAATTTTATCCCATCGAAAATCCATCAGATCAGTGACGTCGGAAATAAAAATCCACATTATACTCATTTTTTCCCGATGAATCTAAAAGAGCAACTGTAGCCTGGAAGAATAACTGGTTCTATTCTTCCCATTGGTGGCGATTTGGTTGCTGAAAATTGACAACACAGCATCTGTAAAACCTGGGAACCTTGTCTCACACAGTAAGTCAAGCAAATGATTATTTAAAGGAGAAAAACTTCGAATCAATATCACATTGCCCGTATTCACCAGATTTATCGCCTAACGATTACGTGGACAGCGCTATTTATCGACCCAATCCGCTGTTGAAACCTTCAAAAACCATGGTTTGGAGACACCACCATGCATGCAAAAACGTATAAATCTTAATTGAAAAACAAAAACAATTTCTACCAAATTATTTTTTTCTTTCATTGTTTTTGTAAGAATCTTAAAAAGGTGTCCCTGAACGTCAGAAATAAAGCAATTCGATGGAACTACGTATTCCGCTTTTTTAGCCAAGGTTGTACCGAGTGCGTGGAGTATTTTAAAATAACTCGCAGCTATATCGGTAGACAAGGGTGTTATGCAATGATCTGACTTGCAATCCACGACGAAATAAAAATATTTCTCGAGTGAGCGGTGATGATGAAGAAGAAGAGGCGGAGGAAACGGAGGTGTAGCGATGTTGGAGGGAGGACTAGGGAGAAGAAATGGAGAAAGGTGTAGGACGGACGCGGGCGTCGTCGTTCGCTAGCTGACTGCAAGGCTGCCTGTACCTCAACGCGCGGTTTTGGGTAAAAGGGAAACGGAGAGCATCGTGACGCTGAACGCCCGGATCGCTGGCGGCGCGATGGAAGGGAGAGCCGGGAAGATGCGTCCTTGGCCGAGTGTTCGGGTGAATGGCCAATAGTTCTAGAGAACTCTGCAAGCGATAGATGGACGACGGTATGGTCTTTTTCAGATTTTGGGAAATAGATAAAAACTGGGTACAAATATACAATAAATCATATGCACAGGTACATACGCATAAAAGCTATGTAGTACCATACGAGAGTTTACTTAGGTTTTTCTCGATTCCCGTAGAAACTATTAAGGAGAAACATACGCTAGTCTACCACCATTGCATTTACATTGATTGATTGAGGAATCGTATGCCATATTTCTGAAACGTTACCATGCGACTTTACCAAAAGACTTTATAAATTCTTCCGTGTTCGAGTCCAATAATTGGGCGTATATTTATTTAGTACGTTAAATATATTTTTATATAAGGCCAACAAACTACGCGAAAGTAAATGTATATTTTTCCGTTTCCCCTTCCGAAAATTCCGCGTTCATTTCACCGTTTCCTCAAAACGATTACACCATTTTAGCGAGGGAAGTTAAATTTAGTTGCACGTGTGTATATATATATTGTGTTTGTGGACCACTGTAATGGGATGCATGCATGCAAGCTAATGCTTCGTCGGGCGAATGAACGCTACAGCCGGAGTCGGACAGTTCCATAGGGAAGTATTTGCATGTTCAGTGGCCGACAGACTGGGTTCAGACCTAGACACAGACGGATGTATTGATTTTTCCGTTTGTAGCCGCACTACTACTATTACATTTGTAACGTGCATGCATCGGGTATGAGTACTCCAATCCCAGTTTTGGGACGAAAGTGAGTGCAGCAGCATTCGCTTTTTACCAATGGCAAGGGCAGAAGGAAATTGTAATGATTTATAATCAAAAATTTTATCGAAGAAGGTCCTTTAATAGTTAGGTAGGTGGTGGTAGTAATTTCTTAATGATTTCATCGTTTGGTAGAAGTTAATGAAAGTAAAGAACTGTTTTTAATATAATGCTGCAATATCAAATGAGAGCTCGTGAAAGATGCTAAAAAAATAGTGGCAGACGTTGTTCCAAATTAATTAATTATTTTCCAGCTATGGTATAAGAAAATGTTATTTCGTCATCAGGCAGATTGCGTTAATTAGGTGTTTCCTGGAACTCTCCTGCAGTGCAAGGAGATACCAAGACACTTCACCTCCTTGGCCCTGCTCAAAGAGTCTAATATTGCCTAGCTCGGTCAGTTTCCTTATGTTGGTAAATGCAACCAATTTTGCTTTTTGTGAATTAACTGAAAGTCCTTCTTTGAGACTCCATTCCTTCACTTTGCATAATTTTCGCTGTCCTCCTGAATATTACTTTGGACATAATAATATCATCAGTGTATCCCTGCACTTATACTTGCTCTAAACTGCCAAGGGGTAGATTAGAGACCTAATGAGGGGATCAATAGTGACAACACTTTCCCCTTAGGGCATCCTCAAACATTTGGGGATGGACTACTCTGCCTCTTAGCACGCAGTCAACCCATCTGCGCTTTGTGCAGTTTACATTCCAGTCCCTTAAAGACCGGTTGATTGTCTAAGAATGCTACAAGAGCAACTTCCTTTTCGTGTAGGTTCTTTTCGAGTCCTCCTACCAAGCTCTGCAGAGCAGCCTCTCCTGATTTCTCCAATCATTTTGGATGATCAAAGAACTTCAATATTATCAAGTATTGATTTTATTATGTTAAAGTCATAATGTAATAGTTGAGTGTAGGCTTTCACGACCGTAATCCATAGTAGAAATGTCTTTCGGGTGATGTCGCGTAGTTAATATTTTACTTGACGTTTCGCTGACCATGCTGTCAACTTCTTCAGGAGATTTCTAAAGACAGTCTTTAGAAATCTTCTGAAGAAGCTGACAGCATGATCAGCGAAACGTCAAGTAAAATTTTGACATCACCCGAAAGACATTTCTACTAAGTCATAATGTATTTGAAGACGGTGATAACAAAGAAATAAACAAAAAGATCGTCGGGGGGATGTTCAAAATGATTTTTGCTCCTCATTTCTCATTTCTTCCTACCAAAGATTGAATTATTGAGTATTAGAACAAAATGGAAAAACAATCATCAGACCGGCGCAAACAATACGAAGAAATGGGGGAATACCCATCCTTCATCCACGACCACAAATTCTTGCCTAGTTCGTCAGCTGACCGTCAATGTAATTAAACGACTACCTACTTAATTATTCGGTCGGTTGAATTCCTTAAACGCTCAAAACGAGATACGGTCTTGTCTTACACGGCGTTGGAATTATGCACGTCCAACATACGTACATACACGAACACCGCATACGTACATATGCATAAATACAAATGCCCGTACACAAAAACGGACCGGGAGTTCGCTAAAATGGAGTAGGCAGCTGTAAGGCAAGGTTAACCGTTTCAACAGTGTCGGAAGCGGAATTTTTTTACGGACGAGTTTCAGAAGGTTAAGGAATATATCACGCACGGTACGTTGAACGTAAGTCGATGAAATGGTCATGAAAATCGTCCCTCGCCGCGATGCAAATACCGTGTATAGTTATGTGTACATGCGGTTTGCCCAATGCCGACTCACGGAAATTTTAAAGTTCCTAGGTCAGCGTTAATTATACTAATTCGTCAATGAGTTAGACGGAAACGTAGATGGTTTATCTCTTTTATATCGTTGTATGCTAAATTCGTGGATGTTGTATAAACATTATTGTCTTTGTAGAAGAAGCTTTCATAAATTTATAAAATGTTTGCTTATTATTGACAATCCACCTAATTCGAATCATTATCTTTAGGAAGCTATCAACCCTCATTATATTCATTCTAAACGGTAGATTGGGGTAACGGCAGTAGAATAGCCAATCATTCTCGCAAATGTGAAACACAACCTAAGACTACCTAAACAATATCGTGTTATTTTGTGTAAGCTAGGTGTACTCTGGCACGAACCAACTCTTGTGCAGCTAGTTTTTTAACCGAAATTAGGGCTAAGAACATAGTCAACCTGCTTTCAGGATGTAAAAGATAAAATGCGAAAATGCTAGAAAAGCTCAAAGAAAAGCTCATAGACGAACTTGCCTGTTTACAGGAGCCCATATTATAAAGTACGGTTCAGACTCGTAACTGGTATTCTTAAAAATTCTCAGGTTTTATTAATCTGTGCCCTTCCGCCCTACGAGGGCAGTGTGAGAAGCCAAACACGCAAAACGTATTTTTTAATAAATCCAGTATTATTTCTCAACATAGTCCTTGTAAGTCTTTCCCGGCGATCAGTGGTTGGCATTTTTTTTCTGCGAAATAGGCCCTTACGAATGTGATGGCCTCCTCATTCTATAAAGTCTCTGCCTTTCGAAGAAAATGGAAACAAGTCGCTGGGGCGCCAGATCTGATGAATCGGGTGGTTGGCGTATCAATTCGAACGCGTTCTTTCGAAATGCTCACAGCTTCTGCTATCCTCTCTAAGCTTTATTCGACGGTCGTCACCACAGTTTGGTAATTGCAGTTTTTGGCCGTCCAGATCGTTCATTGTTAACCAAACTGGTGTAAATTTAGCTACCCAAAATTTCACTGTCGTAAGTAATGAAGTCTTGGTAAACAGCGTCACTCTCAACTTTAATTCGCGTAACAATTTGCCTTTCAGAAGCAAGGATTCAATGACGGCTCGAGATTTCTTTCGTTTTTACAGAGACACTGAGACAATCGATTATTAAACAATAACCATGATTGACATTTTCAAAGCAATGGTAATGATTCCAAGTCATAGAGGTAATCAAGAAATTTGTCACATTGTAAGCACAATTAAAAAATTAAACTTAATTACGGGTTCGAAATATAAAACAACCGTTCTACCCAGCCATCTACAATATTTCTAACATCGATGGGAACTTGCGTCATTCGCCCTTGCTAACACAAACATAATTTCGGCGTCCACAACTGAAGTCACGGCCAATATGATCTAAACGAAATTGAAGGTGACAGCGTGTTCTGCCGCTGCTTTTTCGCGAATTCCGAATACTTGTGAGATGAATTATAAATTGCGCTATTTCGTGAAACCTTTCCATGAACATTTTACCATAGTTCGGTAGTTGCTCAACACTATCGATTAGACCTTTTTTTTTTCGATCTTTCTAATTTGGCAAACGGTATTCCCAATGGAGTATCTATGTGTGTCTAGGTCGAAAATATCTATCTAGCAAATGTTCGAAAAAATGTGAAGGCTCGTTCAAATTAACTTCGTTTATTTAATCTTGATATCCTATTGGCGGAAGTTTGGCAAGTACGATCGTAAAGGATACCGCAAGGTTGTCTTTTTTTCGATTCGTCTGTTAGGTGTGAATTTGAGGGGAAAAAACCTAAGGTTAAACACGTTATTTTGCTGTTTAGTGAGTATTTTAATAATTATTAGCATTTTCCTGATGGTTAGAACTTTAAATAGCCCAATTTGAACTGAAAATATAGTTACCAACCGACAAACTTCTATGCTGAGGGGTTAATGAAGAAGCTGGTGCAACGTTACGAAATGTAGCTTAGAAGTGAACGAGGGTTATGCGGAAAAGTGTAATAAGTTAAAATTGTCAATAAGCGTATATAATTATTGTTGTTAACGGGGTGGGGTAAGGTGGAAATGTATTATATCCACTAAATAATAACTTCAGACCCAAGAACGTTTTAGGAAACCCCAAAGATCACGGATAAATCAAGGTATATATTGGGCTGAACACATCAGAAAATGCCTAGAAACAATAACCAAAAAATAATGCTAAGATAACTTAGCTTCCTCATGGTATTGATGGAATAATTCACGGCAAACGCAATAAAAGGAGAGAGAGAAAAATACACTAACACACGGACATGTTTCTGCCTACCCGGCGTCATCAGCGTGGTTTCGAGAGTAATTTTTTGTCTCTACCTTCTATCGCTGTTGCCTCACAGTTAATGCCACAACTTTCAAAACGACAAACTCGACATTTCTTGGCGCCTTCTAGTGCCAAAGAAACGCATACCATGAGGAAGCTAAGCTATCTTAGCATTATTTTTTGGTTATATATTGGGCTAAATAAAAGATCAATCAATGTTATAGCTGAAGACGTTAGCTTAGCTATTGAAACCTGTACACAGTAGTAGTATTGTGGTAAGGGTGACAGTGATATGTTTCAATTGTTCCACCGTCCCAGTCGCCCAGTGCTACACCATTTTGGTTGAAATTTTAAAAGTAAGTACATAGATATCAGACCAACGTCAATAAATACGCAGCCAAATACTAAAATGTTTGCCCTGAGATTTTCTCAACAGACTAGATCTCCTACCTAAACAAATCGGTTTATTTGGTTTGGACAAATACTCGCCTCTGAATTGAAATCTCTACTAAACAGCGGGATTATATAAATCAGAAAATTCCGCTGCCACTAAAAATACGTCTGCGTCCTCGATAGATCACGCGTGAACCATTAACTGCGAAATAATAATGCGTCCTATAGTTAGGCTAAAATTAACTCGGAATTAATAATGGTTTGTGTACACCGACTTTTTTGATCGTCCGAGGTCCGAAAATAGTTCAATGTGAACTTGACCCACCGAGATTTCAATCCAAAAGTTATGTATCGACATCGTTTGACGTTATCCTGCGCGTATATTTAACGGTTCGTCGATTATCGATTAGTTTGTTTGCTTATTTTTTTTTTTCTTGTTCTCATCAAAACAATCGGGGAAATAAAAACAATGGATTTGGAAAAGGGTTAGGTATTAATAGATGCGGTAATACGGTCGGGGCAAGTGTTTCATGAAGGAAGGTAGGACATCTTATAGATATAGTATACAGGGTGCATTTCAAATGGGATATTCGAATGCTACTTTAATATAGCTCAAATTCTTCTAACAGTAAATGCGACAAAAATTTAGACCCTGAGCATTTATTACATTAATATAAGCAAAAATGTTTTCATTTGATACTTCTCTTTATATGCAGCGGTAAAATGTGCACATTTCACCACGAGAAATTATATTTTATAAAGTGTTTGCAAAATGGGTAGAAAAAAGTTATTATCCTTGATAGAAAGGGGTAAAGTTCTAACCTGGCACCAGGATGGTGTTAGTAAGAAGGAAATTGGTCGGTTACGAAGAAGCGATCATTCCGTTAGAAATTTCCTAAAAGATCCGGAAAATTACGGCAAACCAAAGGCCAGGGGCGACCGAAAGCTGTAAGTGAGCGGGATAAACGCATGATATAGCGGTGTGCATCCAATTCTTCTGCGTCGGCGAAAGTTATTGCAGAACAGGCGGGGGTACAAACGCACGTGCGTAATGTTCAAAGGATTTTAAAGGCGTCTCCGGTAATATGACGGAAGAAAATTTTGAGAAAACCGCCACTTTCGGCGAAACACAAAGAGGCAAGGTTGAGATTTGCTGAAGAACACGTATCCTGGAAGAAACGATGGGAAAAAGTTATATTTTCCGATGAGAAACGTTTTAATTTGGACGGATCGGATGGGTACTCGCATTATTATCATGATCTGAGAAAGGAACCAAAAGTGAAAATGACCAGACAATTAGGGGGTGGATCTGTGGTGATATGGGTAGCGATTGGATTTCGCGATAAAAGTGGGATAGTGTTTTGCACAAACAAAATGACTTCTGTGACGTATAAAGACTTATTGCGTGACAATCTTCCACGTTTTGAAAACCAATGGGCCGGGCGCAATTTTGTTTTTCAGCAAGGTAACGCGCCAATTCATAAAGCAAAAACCATTACTGCATGGTTTAAAGAGAAAAAGATTAAAACTTTACGGTGGCCGGCACGGTCACCAGACTTAAACATTATTGAAAACATGTGGGGTGAATTGGCACGTCGCGTTTATGGCGGAGGCCGTCAATATTTCACGGTACAAGAACTGAAAACTTCAACAGTGACTGAATGGCAGAATATCCCTCAAAATTATGTTAAATTTATATAAATCTATTAATAACAGACTATTAGAAGTGATTAAGAACAATGGAGGGTCCACGCATTACTGATCACTCATTTGTTGATTTTTGTTTTACATTTGCACAGAGCGTCTAAATTTTTGCCGCTGAAATTGTTTAAACATTGGAGTAATAATTTATTATTTACTTCATATATTACTGGAGGAGATATTTTTAAGTTTATTTTACTTTTACGAATAAAAACTTAATTAGATATCTTGCTAGTTTCGCAAAAAATGTTGTAACCCTTAAAACCCTTAAAACATCTTACCGCGTCTAAGTTTTTGTCGGGAGTGTATGTTGTTTTTAGACTGATGCTTTTATAAATTTAGTGATTGAAGGTTTTTTTGAAACCAATATATCTGGCTGTAGGTTAGATGAACGTTGTAAGAAGAATTCGAGAAGGACATTGCTCTTCGTCCACTTCTATAAAAATTAGTGACACTCAACTTATTTCATCCTGCATTATTGCTGAAGAAGTGCTGCATTACTTCAGCAATTATCATATTAGTCTTACTAACTGTAAGGAAAATTCAGCTAACAATGCTTCCAATATCAGTGTTCAACAAACTTCGATTCTGTCAACCTTTGTACCTTGTATCGCGCACTTCCAATCAGTACATGTATATTACAAAAAAAAATTAAACACATCTTATATTCAGAACAATGGCAACTACTTCAAGAAAATTATTTATCCAGAGAAACCAGAGGTCGTTGTATTTTGCTGCTAGCCGTGAATCCTTAAAAATCAATTGTTTGTTTTACAGTTCCATAAATGAGAATACTCGTTGTTCAGGTTTCTGCCTTAATTAAGGTTACTGGAACACTTTAGTTTAACTTAAAAGTGTATTGATGATCGACGAAATAAATTACTGTGCATAACGCGTCTGGTATTGGCAGAATTAATTTACTTTTTGTGGCGTTTAAAGGCCATCATTAGTCTGAGTGGTTTTCTGAATATTGCCTTCTAGAGTCTTAGTGTCATGTACATTTTCGGCAATGTTATTATATCTTGCGGAGAATCTTCATATTCACTAAATAGCATCTCGTTCCGAAGGATTACCTCAGATCTATCTACATACAACCATCTATATCGCTTTTATTCAAACAAAGGACACGCATACATACGCACGGCCACCAGTGGAATAACCCGATGGATGCCAGACAAACGGCTAAAACTCGACCTTTTAGTAATTCAGAGTTCCCATCTCGTTTCCTGGCTGCGCATCTCTCTGTTCGATTCAATACAGTCCAGTTAATAGCGAGTCCGGTGTGACATGACGTCTGATCTGCTGTGATACGTGAACGTGGTGTAGTGATGATCCACATGCTCCGGAGTCGGTCATTTTTGTCTTTATCATCGACGTAGTTGATGTACTGGGTGTCACATGTCTTGTTAGATTTATCGCTTTGCGTACGAATTGTATCTCGTAAATGGTAGTTTTATTAAATGGTGTAAATAGGAAGTTGCTTTTCTTATTTTTTTTTTTTTTTGAAGATTGTTGCTTCATGTGCCTCCATTAACTTAGAAGAAGAAGAAATACTTTAACGTACTTTTTTTTATTGTATTTACGTACAGTGTATTGTAGATTAAAGTGGAAATAATTTAAATTTAACTAAAGGATGCCTGTTATCATAACTGATTGCTGTCCATACCACTGTGTCCAATGCAAAGCCTCTCGATAATAAAACGCCTTTTTATTAATATAAAGCTGGAGGATTTTGTTTGACTTTATTTCCAACCGACTTAATAATTTACAAAGTACAGAAAAATTAAACATTAACACCTGCCTTTAACAGGTATGTACCTTCTAACATTTACAGCGGTCAACGTTATGCAGTAATTTCCTCTTTCTTAAGACTACAGTTACGGCTGTATCACAAACTTTAATATCAGTGTAATAAAAAATAATCAACAAGTTAATTCGTTATTTTGTAAGTGTACGACCATCAATATAGTACCCGACATTCCTCTATTACAAACATTAATGTTAATTGACGAAAATCTACGCCAGCACCAGTTATTTATTATATACGCGCTCTTCGCGTCGAGCGGCGTTTAACGCGCTCAAGAACGAAAAGGAAAGAAGTAAATAAAAAAGGGAATATATTATCAACGAAATCTCACCAGAAAGGAAACTACTTACGTACATACACGCGGCAGACAAGAATAGTGTACATCTACAACAAAAGGGGAATTGAGATCCAACAGCTTCAGCTTCTACTTTAGACGATCTGTCGGCCGTTATGGGTCAGTCGTCGGTTTTAAAGAGTGAGAGTGGATGGGTTGCTACCAGCACAGGGTCAAGGTCGTCGGTAACCAGTCCGATGGTCTCCTGAGATCAACGCGACAACGACAAAGACAGAGAAAGTATACCGGGTGACACACGCCGTCGGTATACTCTTTGTTTACGTGTCAATTGGAATGGAATTTCTGCAACAATCTCTTGTATTTTAAACGAGAATGAATTTTAGAGATATGCAATTGTCTCTCTGTATCCGTATAGCGCCGATGATAATACGTCAACATGCATATCGTAACGATAGGTTAAATCGGGGATCTGCACAGGTAACTGGTTCAATTTGTCGGTTAGACCGTTGATGGCTTAAATTTTAAACTATTGTTAATGATAGCCTTACATGGTCTTTTTGGTTTCCGTGTGATCAGTTTAGACAAAGGATTTTTGGATAATTTTAAGAAAATGGTGTTGACTCGAAATAAGTCTCTTTGTGTCTCTAAGGTGACCACAGCCTCATGTGGCGCAGTTGTGGCGATGAATTAAAATTAAACTAGTAAACAACACATGTACCGTGTCTTGTCTTCTCGGTAATCCTAAAGATAAACCGAAAATGGGAGAAAGGTCGCGTATTTATAAGATTGAATGTAGTCACTGCAATAAAGCCTATATTGGTCAAACAAAAAGAGCGATAGAAGCTAGATTCAAAGAACATATAAGAAATTATCGCTACGGCAGATTGGACGTGTCGAGTGTGGCACAACATATCAATGAAACCGGGCATAGTATTAAATTAGAAGACTTAAAATTGATTAAAAACGTAACGTCGCCGCGAGAATTAGATGCGTACGAGACCGTTTACATAAAAAGTAATAAAAATCTGATGAACAGAGAAAACGGACCGTTGTCGTACTCTGTTCTTTTTGGACCTTTTGCAGTAGGCTGGCACTTGTTTATATTTTGGGTTATAAAAGAGATCTTCCCGTCTATCTGGCCGTGTTTTTCGCATGTCGTAGTTTAAGACGCGTAGAGGGTAGAATAGGCACTTGTAAAACAATATTTCTTCTCGGAAGAAGGGATAGTTCATGCATGTTATTTTTCGCACGTCGTAGCTTCAAGGCGTGCAATAGGTAGAAATAGACACTTGTAAAGAATATCTGTTCTAAGAAGTAGGGATAGTAAATGCATGTTTAGTTTTAGAAAAAGTTTTTTTTCTCACATCATCCGGTTGATGATGAGGACTATTTGTGTCCTCGAAACGGCCGTCCCGGATTAATTATTATATTACTATATAATAAATTAAACTTGTGTGGTGTGGAGGGTGCCGATACTTATGTGTTGTTTACCATTCTACGCCACAGTCATTGCTATCATTATTTTAAAATTAAAATAAATTATTATTATTACTATTACTAACGTAACGTAACTAACTAACGTAACCTCAACATTTATGAATGTTTACATGAAAAGTTTACTAAATAAAGTTGTCCATTACAGACTTAATCTTTACTTTGCGATTGTGATGGAAAATAGCCGGTTACCCATTTTAGCAACGCTCTCCCTAATTAAAAAACAGAGTATAGTACAATGCCGTTAATTAAGTTTTATCGACTTCTTTTGAATACGAACGCATAGCGAACCAGATACTAATAGCTTTCCGAAGAGAGTGAATGAAAGTAAAAGTAAAAGGCGTTCTACGTTCTACTGACCGAGAGCGTTAGAAATTTCCAATATTCCTCATTGTAAATGCACAGAAGAACGTTCGAATGTAGATTTTTTTTTTTAAATTACATCGTGAGTTACCAACTTTCTACAGTAGCCTTAAATACGCAATTATAAAAGTTTAATTTCAAACTGCATTAATAAAAGATCGTTGTACTATTATTATTACACTAATTAAGGCAGGTAACTGCAATTAGAAATTTTATTAACATCATATTTTAATATTTTTAAACGAAAGCAGTGGAATTTTTTTTAAATGCGGCGGTAGCTAAATTTTATTATTGAATGTCGATTAGTAGGACATAATAATATCTGTCAGCATTGTGCAATATATTTCTTCATTCGGCGTATTACATTTTTAAATTGTTTTGAATTGGGATAGGTCGCGAGATTACCTATATCTACGTTTTTTTTTTTTTTTTTGATAACAAGTGCAGTAAAAATATCAACGCAAATAACTTGATGTATTATTGTGTAAGTTCTCGGCAAATATCATTCAAGAAACGCCACCATGCAATGGCGCATCAGAAACCTGGTGTCATTGCAGTTTATCTTGCATTATAAAGATAAAAGCGTTGCCTCTAAACAAAGCGACGATAAGTTGCATCTCGTTTTTAACTTATTTTATACGCGAGAACATGTGACTCACTTTATTTTAAAATTATCGTGTTATACGCGAAAAAATAAGACGAATATCAACGCCGAGGTTGCATGCATTGCGAAAATTTTAAGGTTGTCAATAATAATGTATTTATCTATAAAGACTGGATATTATGCACCTCTTTCATTTCACTCGTCCACTCAGTTCTACAACTTCAACTCTGATACTCGAATATGTATCTTATAGCGACCGGTGTTGAGCTAATCGCTCATCATTTGGCCAGAGTTAATACATATCCTACGGTAATTTTTGCTGTGTGCTAACTTTGGCCTGATGATGAGCGATTAGCTCGAAAGCGGTTGCTATCCAATATTCAGCAAAGTTCGTGAGAAAAGGCACTATATCTAGAAATATTGAGTTTTGTAAAGTATTTTTATTGAAAGTTATATCTTTGTGTATGTTTGTGACGTTGTTGGGAACAATCGTATCAAGCTTATTAATCCATATTCGCTAAAGAATTACAAATTTTCAATATCTCTTTTGGAGATCTACGAATCTAAACATATTCGGCCAATTAAACCCGTACGCCCCTGAAGTTTAAGAGGAAATGCCGGAAGCGGTCAGATCGATATCTATCCATATTTATTTCTGCCCGATGTTCGCAAATTTTTATGAATTGTCGTTAATAGTAACATTGATGGATAATTAAACAAACAGATAATAAAGGACGCGGTTTTCCGAGAAGTCATCGACCTCGTGCTTGTTATTTAACCTATCCTGCGGAATCTATCAACAATACTTAATTACGATCCTTCGCAAATAACCTCCTCGCTGAACGCTTACAATAGCGCTGCTGTTGGCGTCTTTCCGGGCTAGTTCTTATTGTTAGATCATTGATTATGCTTACCAAATGAGAGATGAAGGAATTGTAAGAATCCGATATGACGTCAATGCAGGAAGTTGGATAACTTTAGAAGTTAGATGTAAGGAAATTCATTGTGCACGAGATAGCGTTATTATTCATTGATACGGAAAATATTGTCTAACGAAACAATTTTTTTTTTGAACGTGACAAACATTTATCCCACAGTTAGTAGCGGCTGATGGTAATGCAGCATTGCCACCAGCCACCGCTGCCCCGAATCATTTTAGCCTATTACCCTAATATTTATTTTACATGACTTATATGCAATGTCGCCAAGTTCTGAAAAAATATATCACCAACTAGTTATATGTAACCAACAAATTTACAAAGTCCATTGCCTTCTTCTTGCAAACGTATTTGACCCGTGCTTCTATGTTTTATTATGAAAAAAATCACAGTGAATTGTTAATATTTAAATATTCGTATTCACATTCTTGAAAAAAATGTAAAAAATTACCAAATTTGCCGCAAGTCGCACGATCTGGTCACGTGATTATGGGTGTCTACGTTTATATTAAATAAATATTTTCAATTTTCCAATTTTCAAAAACAATAACCAAGACAATTTTATTTTTTTTCAACTTTTAAGTAAGCGTAGTAAATATGTATTAGGGTTGGGACTCTACTACAAGTAAAATCGGTCAGAATAATGATTTTAAATGTGGCGAAAAACAAAGGTAATACGTTGTGTTTATCGCATCAGCGCCGGATTAGCAACGTAGTAAGAATAGCGAATGCTACGGGCCCTGCGGCTGGGCGAAATCTCTAATAAATTATTCATAATTTTAGTTTATCTTAGTTTTAAACTTCTGGTTTGCAAAATTCGCTCCTTACTAGGCGAAAGATACTCCGTAAACGTGATTTCTGCAGCGACCTGGATGCCTCTATTGAATTCTTCCGGAAAATTAAGATCCTGGAATAGCCTGGTAAGCTAATCTTCTCGCCTATATATCCTGTAGCTTGAAAACAAAAGGCTTAGGGACTATTGTACAAGATCTTTTTTTATTATTTTATGGTTCTCTATCGCGTAGTACTATGCATTCTAGTTTTCTCAATATCACCCTGTATATTCAATGCAAAAAAATGTTTTTTATTTTCACAAATATGTTCAACGAATCTTATCGATTACTGACGCATGGTTATGAACGGTTCATTTTTCTGGTGTATTTTAAACAAATATAATTTAAAACGATAATAAATTTGAAAAAGACATATTATACAGCACCAAAAAAATCCTTACTTCCGTCAACTGCAGCGAAAGCGAGATCGAAAGTGAATGAAACCGAAACGTCCTCCCTAGCCTTGTTTGAACGTAACCTGCTGAAGATGAGAGTTGGTTCTATGGAAAAACAAGGTGCGTGATGATCAATTCTTTCACGCGTAGCACGGATTTGTTTGGTTAAATTCTCTCAAAAAATAAAAATAAAAAAATATTAACAGAGAGAGGTGCGTGTGTCCCATCGCTGCGGCCCGCTTGACCCGATGATGCAGCCCGTTCAGTCGGTGGAAAAGTGTAAAGTACCTGTATCATAGTACGCGCTTCCTAACTGGGCACCGCGTCTATAGAGCATGGACGGACGACGCGCGTAAAGGAGGCCTCTCTCTGTAATATACGAAATCGATAAGCGCTCCGTGTTGCCCGCGCGCTCAGTGTGTGCCCCGGGTTCAGAAGCCGCTTTCAAGGACAAGGCCAAGCGACATGATCGGAACCGAGGCAGCATGGAAGGCAGTCAGAATCAGAGCCCGAGCGGTCGCGCGACGACCGACATCAGAACAGCGTAAAACGCTCTCTCTCTCGCGATCGTACGAAAATTCGAAACGGTGTGCGGAAAAGGCGCGAAAAACCCATTTCGAATTTCCAACCCCCCATTCCGAGCGGAACTGAACGGGCAGAGAGAGAAAATCGCGCGCTCGTTTATGTACAGTGAAGTTAGATAAGCCGTTTGTATGTTTTAGGGAAAAAAACTATAGTATCTATATTTATAGCCTATATATATAGTTATAATATAAAAGAGAGAGACTTTACCCTCTATATGGGGGTGTACATGTGCCAGACAGACAGTGGAACTCTTGAATACATACACACGGGGTGGTAGCGCAAGCGCACACCCCTTTTTAACAAACTAAACTGCATTCAATTTCACTTTCATTCGACTCTGCGACCGTCTACGAGTGTGACGCAAGTTTGATTCGAATCCCCCTGAATACATGTTTTTAAACACGTTCTTTCTCGCCAATGTTATTACATGGGACTTTGATGCAATCCTAATAACGAAAACGCAACCTTCAAAAAGGAACTGTATTTACTCCATAAAAAAAATGAATCTTATTTTGTGATCAACAAAAAATAAAAACAGTGCAATAAAGTGACAAATTTTGTATTCCCGTTTCTTTCTTGCGCGTTAGCTCCTTCTTTACATTGCTATGCAATCTACAACAATCATCTATAAGACTCAGGATTCGAAAGAGTTTCGTATACCTGGAAGTGTTGGTGCGCTCGTGTCGTCCTCAACGTCTTCACCTCCAGGTGCCGGTGCGTCTAGTACAACGACCACGACAGCTACCGCGACGACAATGAGACCTCCGCCCCCTCCAGGACCGCCGAAAACTAAGGACAACAAACCAGAAAGGGGTCACGAGGAACCTTCCAGCTCCATACCAGATCTCGGTAAGTCATTAAAAATAGCTAATTTTTTTTCAATTCGAAATCATCTGCGTATATTTCCATTTTCCAAAACTAACTCCTGATCTATATTTATTTTTGAACTACATTTGAACGTTGAGGAGATTAAGCTTACTGATCCGTTTGGCTTTCAAAAATAATATTAAACAACAACTTACGTCATCAATTGGCAACAGATGTTAGTATGCTAAGGTTAATGGCCTAATCGTAGGTTAAGTTTAGCATAGTGAATTGCCAATTTTTTTGTGCTTCGTTATGTGAAAACAACGTTAGAATATTGTTTTGTTATTTCTTGCTATACGCCCATATTTGGATATTTCTATTATTCACGTTCCAGAGGTTCCAAAATTGTTCAAAACAAGCAATCATCTTCAAATTGTCTTTATTTTAGAATCTCATTCATATAAATGAAATTTTATAATTCGGTTACTCACACACACGTAATTCGAGATAACTTATTGTTTATTTATTTGAGTCCTGATAACGCACGACATGGAGGTATTTTGGAGCCAGACAATGTATTACTAAAACGCTGAATCTTCAACTATTTTTAAACGGAAAGCAAAAATTTTTTGGGAATCGAAATTTTCACCATTTTATCGAAGAAAATTTTTGTATTCGTACATATCCGTGATTACACCTTGCCTGTAGAGAGAGAGGGGCGTGGATACAGGATATCTATTAATATTTCCTTAAGGTCGAACAATTTCAAAAATAATAATTTAGTAAACCAGCAAGGTTAGTTACGTATCTACTTCACCTTCGTATGATATTTTTAACAAATTCAGAGGTGGATACAAGTTTAAACACATATCAGCGTATTTAGAGAAATCCATAGAATAGTCCTACCCTGTTTCTTATTAGAAGTAAAGCATAAGATAATCTGTGAATATTATATACCGCTTTTAAGATACTTTCCGGAACATTCTTCGCGTGATTTCCGGCTTTTTTTTATTACCCAAATGGTCCTAAACGTGCTTAATTAATCGAGAACTGTACACACTCTATAATTTCTAAAACATCCTAGACAGCTTGCATGTCTAAGATAATTGTTGCGACGCAGTATAAAGCTTTTGTTATTTATAGAATTTTAAGCTTAGATTAAGCGTTTCCGTCTTTTTTAAAGCTTATAACGAACTTCATTTCGAATCAATCGCAAACGACGTAAACATCATCACAATATTCGATTCTGCATTTCCTCAGTTCAACCCCCAAGACGATTTGCATAACGTAAACGTTTGCGGCCATTGCCTTGCTCGAAGGAAATGCTTTCGAGCAGAAACACAACCTAAAATGAATCCTTCCTTTATTAGGCATCTTGCAGATAATCAGATGTAGCCAGGAGAGTTTTGCAGTTCACTTGCCTAAATTTACAAGGGTCCTTTAAACATTGCTGTCTTGTCTTGGGAACTTAGTTCTTAGTGTCTATTGAATTTCTTTCAAATCTCCTTTATTTACACGGTTTTTCTCACTCAAATCTCACGTTTTCAAGTTTATCTGTCGACTATTTTAAATTTTTAAATTTTATAAGTTTTAGTATGTTATGTGATTTATTATTTGACCAGTTAAATGTCCAAGTATTACTATTATTGTTATTATTAATATCGATAATTATTAACTAAATAAAAGGCGTTTAATTTAAGTGATTAAAATGTACCGGAGCTCCATCCATTTGAAGCCACATCGTCTTCTTCTTCTGCCCAGAGCAATTTTTTGTAATAAGATTGGAAGCTGATTTATCCAAAAATCTAGAAACAAGATAGAGAAGTTTTTATAAGATGTATTATCCTTGTATTAATTCTGTTATTGTCTGTAAATCGCCCGATCAATATTTGAATATGTTTTCTTTAAATATTTCAGGAAGATATTGTCCTTTTCGTCTTTCCAAATGTTTGCGACCCAACGAGTTACGTAATAAATCGAGATCAAACGGGGAAATCATCAAATCCACCGCTTATATACATGCTACTAGATACGTATTTTAAACATCTGATAATTTCCTCCTATAATAAGCATCTGACGAGATAAGAAATCATGTGTACATTCTCGTTTTGACCTACGTTTATATATTTTTACGGTTGCGCGTTCGAAAAATCGCATAAACAGCACACCAGTTATCAGCATCCGTATCGCCAAACAGGCGAGCGTCTAGATTTTATTTTCTACTGGCGAAAACAAAAAGCTACTAACCGATGCAGATATTGCATTCACGATTGCAACATAAACGGTGCAATATTTCTATTGTTTTTTTTTGTCACTTAATTTTGCTTATGGGAAATGTACAGGTTGAAGCAATGGTTTAGGAATCTCCTCATTTAAAAATACAATCAAAATTGTTATACAAGGCGTTACGAAACTCGCAGATCAAAAACTAAAGCAACGCCATTTCTCAATCTGATCAATATTTGCAATTTTAAAAATGAAGAATAAAACATTTTTAATATTAGACATCTGAAAATGTATAACATTTGGTCGGAACGTCTTGTGGCAACAGCTAAACATGATCCAACCCCAGATGCGCATTTCGCCGTATTACGGCTCATCAGTGCGCATTTATGGAAGGTGATGGTTGTCGCATGAATACGGATTACGTAGAAATAGCCTTTAAAATTGCAACAAGGCATTGCTGACATCTGCGTTTCATTGTATGCGGGGGGTCATTATTGTAACTCGATAAACATGAAGACCCACACCATCCGGAAGAGCTTTTTAAATGCTGCAAATCCGCTTCCAATCGCTCAGAATTTACTTTGCTCAAAGAAATCTAAAGCGAATTTAAAGCATGGATTACACCGTCTAAATCTGCATCTCTGGCGCGACGGAGGGTGGTGTTGAGTAACACCCGATGGGGTTTATAAACTGTGAAGGTTTCATTATAGGCATGCTTCAGACCTGTATTTTTCCCGTATTCCTTACCACAGCTGAAGTGTAGCATCACTTCAGTTACTTTTTTTTTTATTTCCTTAATTTTGTAATGATTCTTGTAGATGAATTATCAATCTAAGACACTTTTGAAAATAAGCATTAATTTTTTTCTGTAAAAAACGAAAAATGCAATTATTTATAAGCATAGTTAGAGCCATTCGTGGACATACTGTCGCTACATCGATTTACGAAGTTAAACGAAATCGAAATGATAACAACATAACGTACAGGTGCGAAAATAGTACCCTGCAGAACACAAGTTACTTAAACGAAGACAGAATTTTACGATCTTTTAGTGGATTTACTCGTTGACAACGTCGCAACATCGTCTGTTATTATCTGTTGAGGGACGGTCGGTCGATTTGTGCTTAGTACATTAGAACGGATTCGAGACCGTTGTACGCGTTCTCCTCTCGGTCTATCGCCGATACTGCTATACGTACGATTTGATAACTGTCGCGATGTTAAAAACTGTGTCGGACCTGACCCTGACAATTTTATTTGGCTTCTAGTAGCTGTGTTGTAAGCGTAAAGTCCGTCGCGTCATTCCGTATGAAAAATGTTCGTCCATATGTATACAATGGCCATTGTGCATGTACATCTAGTTAGCTAATCGTCGAAAATATCGCCGAATCGCGTGAATTGTTTTCTCTTATCGCTAGGTACGATGTACAGTGAGGAGCGAAAGTATTCTTACAAAGGTATAATGATTTAAAATGGATACGCTATTTGTGGCTTTTAATATATATTTTAATCGCAATAGGCAGTGTTGCCGATCGTGGCGATTACTGACAGCAGATTTAATTGTTAAATGTAGTTTTAGCCAAGATAAATAATAATAATAATAAAAATATGAACCCTTGGATTACGTTCTTTTATGGCTATAATGTAGGTATTTTCGTACACAATTGTACATCTCAATCATCGACTACAACAACAATATCGAACGATAACGAAAGCACAATTGGCGAATCCTCTTAGCGAACCGTTTATCACTATCTGGAGGCTCGTTCGGGTGTTAAAATTCAGCAGCAAACACTTTCCCATTATTCTCGTTATTAATTCAAGGGTAACTCGTCAATTTTTACGCGGCACGTACCAATGTCATGACGATCGTGTAGGCCAAACGTAGGTACTTTAAATTCGATTGTTTCTAATTAACTTCTGTTGTCGCTTATTTCTCTTTCCGTATACGTTCGTATAGGACGTGAAAAACGAGTGTGTAAAATCGGCGTAATTAGCCTTGACGTGGCGAAAAAGAAACGGCTATTTGTTATGCAAATTTCCTACATCGTAAGAGGAGAGAACGAGATTCGTTACTTTGAGGGAATGTTTTTTTTTTTTTTTTTTTAATGCAAATTTGGATTTTTATCGAAATTATTTTGTATCTTAAGTATGAGTTATGAAGAATGCGTCATATCATTATCTCCACGGTAAACCTGCTGATAAAATCTGTGCAGTTAAAAGGAACTTTTATTAGCTCTCAAATTATTTTCAGTGATAAGTAGTAAGTTTGATCCAAATTTAATTTATCTAATTTTAGTTCAATTGATAGCCAATTATTTATATTTATCTCTCAACAATAGTAAGTTTATGCATTACATTTTTTTTATAAAGTTTATAACATTTTTCTTGAATTGTTTCTTTGATGCTTGTCGAATTCCTGACCACCTTGCTCTTTTGAAGCCATAAAATTTCCTCGGTTTTATTATGCGTGTCTCTAAATATTTCAAGAATATAACCTTATTAAAATTATTATACTACGCTTTTGTAGTAAGCAAACTGGAATATGCTGTTCTAATCTGCGACTGTCTAAGTCTGGATCGCATCCATCGAAGATTTCTTAAATATCTCTCACACAAGATTGACGGAATATATACTGAGAAGGATATTCCGCAGGATGGATTACTGGAAAAACATGGCATGGTAACTTTGAGTACGAGAAAGGATGGTGTTTGTGAGAGATTTCTGCAGAGATTGTTGCGGAATGACATCGACTGCCCCTTCCTGCTTCAATGAATAAATTTTCTGGTGCCACGATTAAATTCAAGATTCGATACTAATTTCATTCTTCCATTCGCAAGGACAAATATTATGCGACGAGGTCCTACTTACACCCTTTGTAAGGCGGCTAGGCGGTGTGACCTGGAGAAGGAGGGAACTAATTCCATGTTTTTATTTTTATTTTTACTTTTTCTATGATTTGTGTATCTATCCTATTATTGGATCGAAGCCTGTTGGATAATAAACGTGTAATTTCAATTCCGCCACATTTAATTTTGTAATGTTAATGATCATTAGTGCTAAGGACAAATATTCCAGATTTTACCCAAGATGATTTGTAACTCAGATAATTTTCGTCATTTTGTAATTATATTCTTTCAATTGTTTTTTTTTGTTTTATTCTCCTGCACCCCTTCCCGTATAATTCCTATTGGCCTCCAAATTGATAAAATCTAATGAACATTAGAACCCTCTCCCGAAAACCACCAGCCGCCCAAAAAATCTTAAAAATAGTCAATCAGTAAGCAACCATTTAACTGCAAATTTTAAAAACTGCCCTCCAAAATATCTAAATTGATATGAACTAATAACAACAGCCTTACAACGCGAGGCTTGTAAATATTTTAGTCTTGTTTGCTTCTTTCTTCTCAATGATGACTCACATGAAAATGAACATTATTCAAAAACTTCAAAATAATATTATTGGGAATTTTGCACGCCAGATTTAATTTAAAAACTCCCAACGATAATAAATTATCATTCAAAGCGTTCGCAAGAATATGTAAAAAGCCAGGATGTAAGAGACTCCACATTTTTTCTACCTGCTTCTGAACAAAAACATTAACTGTACACTTTAATGTACATCTCGTTACAAAACTTATTATTATGCAGGTTTATTACATGTTTACTTACGTGGAAACCTTGCGATATTTACATGTTGATAATTACGTAATATGCGTCTGAATCACCTAAATCCACTTATTCTTCCGAATAGGAATAAATACGATTGTCTATGACCCCTCAGAACTGGAATATATGGGGAGTGATTGTTATTTAACCTTGAACATCATTGCACCAATACTAAGAATACAATCCATTTGGACGAATCAATACAACCCTCAGAATCGCTGGAAAAAGATTTCCTAATGGCTTTATCATCGGAGAGACCCGGTGAATCAGCAGTCCAGTGACGTTTACATACTCCAAGTAGTCAATGGATATATCAATTTTTTTAATTTTTGTTGTTGTAATTTAGACGCAGGAATATTATTAAAGAACTTGGTTTAAAGACGAATGTTAAAAAATTTTTAAAATTCGAAAACTGATAAAGGAAAGTAGGAAGAAAAGTTTCCTATTAAGAATGAAAATGTGTGATTGCATTGTTATTGATATTTAATGTAATGTACACTGCCGTTCAGTGAAATTCGGCCATACAATAAAAATCTATTAAATCACACTGTATACAATTATTAATACATAAAATTAGAAAAATATTGAAAGAGGATATTCGGGGCGACAAATTGCTGAAAAAATAAATATGAGAAGTTCAATAGTAAATGACATCATAAAGCGATATCGGACAACTGGAACTATAGAAAATCATGTTCGTCCTGAAGCATCTAGGAAAACAACAAAAGCTGAAGATTTGAGAATTGTATTATTAAGCAAACGCGATAGAAAATTAACAGCGCCACAAATAGCAACCGAAGTCAATCGCGACCGTGAAGAACAAGTTTCGGCGAGTACGGTAAAACGTCGATTTCAACAAGCGGACCTTCATGGACGCATCGCCATTCGAAAACCCTTATTACGTCGGAGCAACAGAGCAAAACGGCTACAGTGGGTCCGTTCTCATCTAGATTGGTCGTTAGATGATTGGAAACACGCGCTTTGGAGTGACGAGTCAAAGTTTGAGGTTTTTGGGCAAAATCGACGAGTTTATGTACGAAGATCTAAAACCGAAAAGTGATCCCGAATTGCATTGTGCCTACAGTGAAGCAAAGGCGTAGTTCTGTGTTAGTGTGGGGATGTTTCTCCTTTGCTGGGGCGGGAGATTTATGCAGAGTGTAGGGTGTAATGAGGAAGGAAAATTATTTTGCAATACTCCAGAATCATGCAGTGCCATCAGGATTGCGTATAAGAGGCCGTAACTTTACATTCATGCATGACAACGACCCAAAATACACTGCGTTAGTGTGTAGGAACTATCTAAAGGAGCAAGAAGAACAGCACACCCTGAAAGTAATGACATGGTCCCCACAAAGCCCAGATGTGAACCCGATAGAGTTGTTGTGGGATGAACTGGACAGGAGGATCCGAAAAATATGCCCAAGTTCACAAGAACATTTACGGAATATTCCGCAACATGAATGGATTAATATTCCACAATCCGTTTTAACCAAACTTATCGAAAGAATGCCTGGAATAGTTCGAGCGGTGATTAACAGCAAAGGAAATTTTTTCGATGAAAAAAAAATATAATGTTCAGTATGTTATATTAGGCCAGAATAACTTTTTATTTATTTATTTTTGTCTTTTTTACCTGTACATACAATAAAATTGCATTTTGTTTTTAGTTTCGTTTGTTTCTATAACATTTCCATGTTTTTTACTAATCGACGAACTTCTCTGAACGGCAGTGTACGTAATGTACCAGATCGTTCCTATAATGTGGTAATTTGGAAATTATGTCAATTTTCGGCGGATTACTGACCGCATTCGTTGAAATATGTTATTACGCGTTTCATATCGACATCGACTTCAATCAACTCGACGCTAATATTCCGCCGAGATGGGACACAAACACAAATGCCATCAATAATTCATAATTAACTGTAATGTCCGATTTGAGCCATCTAGATTGTGGGACATCGATGGCGTTGCTATATCGGCCAGTGGTTATTATTATTGTCGTTGTTTTGATATCGGCATTGTGTTCGGTACGTCGTGGCAATGAAGCCAACAACCCTGGACACGGGTCATTTGCCTCTTGGTTTCTGCTGTGTACAATATGTGTGCGTATATATATACTGCAATGGCTCTTGTCGGTCATGTTGGCGAGAGACACGCAAATACATATTAGCTAGGCCGTATATACGTACATGCACATACGGCATAAATATGCTACGAGTTATTTTTCCGCGTTTATATTCATACGTCGTACACGTATTTATATTAACATTTAAATTGGTGAAAAATGATTTTAGTTTCTGACGTGCGAGAAAGGATTTTCCGAGGATTTCGTAGCTTAAAATTCACAATCGAAATGGCAAAACTTAGCTCTAAAGACCAAGTTCGTGTCAGGTTGTTAGATAACTTATTATTAACGAGAGTAAAATAAGTTGCCTAATATCTCTGTTGGAATAAATACTTTTAAGTTTTAAAACGTAAAACCTGCACGGTGAACATAATTGTTACAAATAAAAATGTTTTACGATTTCTTTTTCAGATTTAATTTCTCAATTCCGAAGATTTAACAAAATTACCTAGTTTATTTTACATGTATTAAATAAAAGAATAAATTTAGACCGTCAAATAATTTTTCTTCATAATTCACGGAGGCCAATGAATAAAATATTTCTTTGGATTCAATTATATCCAATGTATCTCAACAGTCTGTAGATACCTTTCCGTATCGCCAGAGTTCCATTCTACGCCAAGAGATGACTCCACCTATTCCGTATATTCAAAAAGATATTCCCACTTACAATTAGCCACAAATAGAACCATTAGATGAATAACTAAAAGAAATCGACCATTTTGTTTGCCATAAATTTTCTGGAGATTTATATACAAATGCTCACAATTATTACATTGCTCAATCGAATCTTGCGGCCTCCTACGGTTTCTTATTATTGTTAATTTTCGTGTTTTTGTCATTTTTTTTTCAATATTCTTCAGAATTCTTTTGGACTTTACGAGACAATTTTGAAGCAGTAAAACAAATGAATTTTCTGATGCATGTTCATCCACTTCAGGACATTTTCTCCATTTCAAAACTTATATTATCGGATGCACAAATTTAATTAAGCAATCCGGGACTGCTGTGTCTCTGGAGGTATCATTTGTTCCGGATTATTTAATTCAATTCGTTGTGATGCGAAGTGTGCCGATACTTTAGTGTTATTTTCCATGCTATCCCACAGACTTATAGTCCTAGCTTATAATGGGTGTCCCGACAACAACTTGAATTTTGAATCGCTCGCCTTCTTCGTCTTGTTAATTGTTGAGCCAGCCAGATTGCAGAGTTTTTTAATTGATATTTACAAAAAAAAACGCATTACATCTTTGGAGAACGTCTGTTAATAGTGAAAACCCATTACAAACATGGGGGATAATTTTGGCGTGCGTAATCGACCATCACGCTTGGTAAGAAATCTTACCCATCATCGCCCCGAAACATCGTAGCTGTGAGTGTTAGTGTCGCAGAACGATCAAACACCTCCGCCTGGCGTCGTGCCCAGGAATCGAACTTTCACCGCAGCACTCTTCAACGACTTTTGATAAAAGATTTGCGCCGGCAGCTTACCTACCGTAGATAGTGTAGAAACTTTACAACTGGATCTTGGAACAACTGCAAACTGGCGATGCTTTCCACAACGGCTTCATCAACCAGCTGAATTCTCGGATCTGGGTAGGTGAAAATCCACATGCATCCTCAAAAAGTGATAGTGATTGCTAGTATTGCTAACTTAAATTGTCCGCAAATTAAAAAAGAAGATCCATGATGATGATACTGGGTTGGGCCTGAATTAATAAAAGATATTCCTACTGCTTCAAGCGTTTTTATCTGTAATCAGCCTTAATAACATCATCTTTTTTGTTCATTTTCTTTTAGTACGTAAAAAAAACCTCGCAACCGCATTATGGTATTATTAAACTGATGCCCTTTCCCTTTCCTACCTACGCAAAACCCGCCCGCTACCTCTAGCGAAAACGAAATCACGAGCACACGCCGAAATCGAAGGGAGCCGAGCTTCTTGTTATTTTTACATCTCGCCGCGTTCAGGGACGGTCATGAGGGTAGGTGGATGGCCCGATGCGATGGCACGTGTTCCATCATCGCGGGATGGATGGGGATGGAATATACATGTATACGTACGAACATCGCCTTACCGCGGTTGACTGAAAAATGGAGGGTGTACACGGACGATGAACGTGGAGGCAACAGCTGTCTATTACAGCGTATTGCGGCACTGACGGTCTGTTTTCGGCCGAAAAGGTGTTCCATGAATATTCTCGTCGATGTGAATGCCTTCGTTGAGTATCGATAAACGCGTTAAGGTATCTGTTTACATTTCAAATGTATTACACGGCATTCTTTTTTGTATGCCTGCGTAAATAGCGGAGAATTGATTAAAATGTTTGAAGGCAACATGAGCCTCGATTAAATTTATGTAGAAATATTTGCCTACTCGATGAACCCAGAGAATTCAATTTTGTTCAATTTTGGATCTAAATTATAACGCAATTTGAAAGCTATTAAAGATATTTGAAGATCATCTCACTGGAGACACTCAATTTATGGAAAAGTGGTACATGGAAAAATCAAAAAAATTGGCGAAATACTGGGAGCATGGGACTATTAACTAATTCAAGAATTTTTCCATGAGCAGCTAAAACGTATTTTGTACGTAGTTTGTATTCAACCTTAGTTGATGGCTTCGTATTAACATAGCAAATAATTAAGTTATCATCGTGTAGCGCAGTACCTCCACCAAATTTGTACTTTAAAATTTTTTCCAGTGATTATCTTGGCAACCTCGGAAAAAGTATTAACAGTGCATCAAGTTACATAGAAGCAATTCCACTTTTTTCAAAACGAATAGAAAAAGCTGATTTCGATGTACACTGCCGTTCAGAGAAGTTCGGTCGGTTGGTAAAAAACATGAAATGGTTACAAGAACAAACGAAACTAAAAACAAAATGCAATTTTATTGTATGTACAGGTAAAAAAGACAATAATAAATAAATAAAAAGTTATTCTGGCCTAATATAACATACCGAACATTATATTTTTTTTTTCATCATTTTCATCATTCGTCATTACTTTCAGGGTGTGCTGTTCTTCTTGCTCCTTTAGATAGTTCTTACACACTAACGCACTGTGTTTTGGGTCGTTGTCATGCATGAATGTAAAGTTACGGCCTATTATACGCAATCCTGATGGCACTGCATGATTCTGGAGTATTGCAAAATAATTTTCCTTCCTCGTTACACCCTGCACTCTGCATAAATCTCCCGCCCCAGCAAAGGAGAAACATCCCCGCACTAACACAGGACTACGCCCTTGCTTCACTGTTGGCACAATGCAGTTCGGGATCACTTTTCGGTTTTAGATCTTCGGACAAAAAGTAGTCGATTTTGCCCAAAAACCTCAAACTTTGACTCGTCACTCCAAAGCACGTGTTTCCAATCATCTAACGACCAATCTAAATGAGAACGGGCCCACTGTAGCCGTTTTGCTCTGTTGCCCCGACGTAATAAGGGTTTTCGAATGGTAATGCGGCCATGAAGGTCCGCTTGTTGAAGTCGACGTTTTACCGTACTCGCCGAAACTTGTTCTTCACGGCCGCGATTGACTTCGGCTGCTATTTGTGGCGCTGTTAATTTTCTATTGCGTTTGCTTAATAATACAATTCTCAAATCTTCAGCTTTTGTTGTTTTCCTAGATGCTCCAGGACGAACACGATTTTCTATAGTTTCAGTTGTCCGATATCGCTTTACGATGTCATTTACTGTTGAACTTGTCATATTTATTTTTTCAGCAATTTGCCGCCCCGAATATCCTTCTTCAAACAGCGTAATAATGCGTGAACGTTTTTCTACACTGGTAGGCTTGCCACGTGCCATTTTGAATTTTTTTTGAATTTTTCTAATTTTATGTATTAATAATTGTATACAGTGTGATATAATAGATTTTTATTGTATGACCGAGCTTCACTGAACGGCAGTGTACGTAGTTGTGATTAAGTCTAATTTCTAAAGTAATTACTAAAGAAGTTCATAGCAACTTGTAACGTTAAAATAAGTCTCACAAAAGTATAAACAAAAGTCAAGGATTATTGATAGACGCAACTATGCATTAAAAAAATTGAAAAATATTAATTTTTGGTGTGATTATTTTTTATTTATTACAGCCTTTTTCTCAGTTCTTGCCTCAATTTTGTGATCTGGTAACTTGAAGTGGAAGCACCGCCGTATGGCTTTAAGCATATCTTTATGTTGTCCCTTTGCTTCTCGCATTCTTGTTCTCTAAGTGCTTTACGTTTGCGATTCTGAGATTCGTATAACTTCAAACATTCCTGAATTGCATTATTATATAAGCTTAAACTATAAATAAATTAAAAAAAAATTCTATGTATTCTATGTAAAACATTAAATACATCAGAAAGCTGTCCATATTTTCTATTAATATCATTCGACAATCGATACCGTCACCTTAAACCTAGACGAAAGAATGGAGGATACATCGCCCGAAGACGCGCACGTGGGCATTATTCTAAGAACCCAAATGATCAAAACAATACTTAGAAATCTGTCTAAAAGGAAAAAATTCTCAATTCTCATACGACATCGTTTAATATGAGATCTGGTTTCTTAAGAAATTAATTTAATTTAGTCGTTAATTCTGCAACACTTTCTGAAGCCCTGTTGTTGATTGGCTGTTATTGAGACGCCACTGTAAGTAAGCCAATTTCGACGATGATTTAAGCGGAAAATATCATTGCTTCGTTAAAAGGAAGTAAATTTCATCCAGGCATGGCTTAGTATTTTTCCATGAGAAAACCAACGTATTTCAGGTCGTAAGAGGAAGAGTTCGAGAATTTAATGGGCGAGTCTTGAAGCTACTTTATCCGGCATTCAACACGGTTTTTAAGACCGTGTGTATATTTTTTAGATGCATAAGTTAATGTTATTATTATTATTAATTATCTACATTAAAAAATGAAGTGATAGACTCCAGTTTAAGAACCGCTGCTCTATATGACCGCATAAATAAACTGTGTGAAGAAGTTGAGATTATTGATTTAGTCTCCGTTGGAAGTTTTTACAATACCTTCTTCGTTTCCATAAAATTAATATTAGACTCGCCGAAGGTGTATCACCTTCTTCGAAGTACCATTGCATACGCACAAGTTCATTATACATGGCTTGCGTATAGCCATACGCACGGCTTCTGTAATGTGTGTAATGGCCATTACGATCTGCCTCTTGTTATACTCCTCCTAGGTCGTTAAACCTTAGGAACAATGAACGGACAATGAACTTAACATTGTCTCTTTTTGTCAACACGAAAAACTGCGTGAGCAATTTACTAACTACCATTGAATTTTCCATTCATTTCGTTATAAGTACAGTTCTCTACAAAAGAACCGTGGGTATGTGTGTTCAGGTGAAATATATCAACCTATTACGTAACACGTTTCAACGTGAAGTGCGGGAAAATTACAACAACTTGTTAGTAAGATTATATTCGATGTTGCGTTCTCAGAAGGCAGCGAGGGGCGCTGATTATGCAGTGCAAAATGAAGGATTCCTAAAATTTCAATCGAAATGCCTTATGGAAGCGCTATTAATCCTTATAAAATTTTTGGGGAAGCTAAGGTTGAACTGTTAAAGGTGGAGGCGTATTTGCAATTATTTGTATTTACAGATGCTTAATACCCAGCGCATAATAATAATAATAATCGCATAATAATAGCCTCTTTGTTTTTTTCCTTGTTAATCTACATTTTAATAAATTTTTCGTAACTCAATTAAATTACTATTCTTTTATTGTACCTCGTAAAATAACAGACTCTGTAAATTCAAGCTTCGCTTCATATAAACGTTATCTCGAGTGTAGATTCCGAGTTATCGTCTTCCTCAAAAAAAAGAAAATCACCCATCAGTTGAGCGAAATCCTTCACAGACGATCGCCCCTCCTTCACGCTGTCGTTTCTCCCTCCGGAAACTTTATTCCATCTCCCGTTTTCTTTTTTATTGCAGATGTTGTTGTAGGCTTTCGCCGACATTTCTTCCGGGTCTTCCCCGAATGATTTCGCACAGCGACGCCGAACGATGTAAGTCCTTGGCAGACAGGGGGTGCGCAAGGCGGTTGCGGAATTATTGGGGCAGTACGTAGAGAGGGATCGCCTAAATAAAGGGGGAAAGACGACGAACGCCAATATCCAAGGCGAACGATCATTGATTCATTTCGCACTAGACCTTGAATCTTAGCCCGGTTGTCTAAAAGTCCGACCGAATGGGCAGAGGAGAGAGCGTGCGCGTGTTTTTACACGTCTTTCGCTTCGAATATATACCGAGTAGCAAAATTATCTTGTCGAACTCGTAAACACTATGAATTTTCTTCTTAGATAATGTTGTAAGACTAGTTAATCGCAAAAAAATTGTTACATTAGAATGTTTAGTTTCTTCCTTTGATCATCACCATTTTTATTGCTTGCACTGATTCGCCTTCTGTCATTTGTAATATTTTCTGTACAACAATTTCTTGTACTTTGATCTTAATGTCATACTGAATGCTTCCGATCTAATTAAAAATTCAGACATTTAATAATTATTTATTTGTTCTTCTTACTATTTAATGCTAAACTTTTAAACTAGTTTTAGAGACCCTTGATCCAATTTTTTTTCCATCAAAACCAATTCAATTTTTACCCACAACAATAGCCCCAATAACACTAAATAATAACTTGTTAAACCGAATTCGATATCGTCATTATTTTGAATTAGTTAATGCGATGAATTTCGTCCGCCTTGTACGTTCCAAGGGCGAGTTCGCAAACGAGCTAGGAAAGCGGGGGAGTTCGGTAGTACAAGGGTATGGCGTACGCCACCCTCGCACGTATCGAAAGAGAGATTGTGCCGATGCTGATGCTGCCGCTGCTGGGCCAAGGTTAACGGCACGAACGAAACGTCGGCTCCCTCTCGAACGACGCGAAACAACAAGGGATTATTTCCAGAGGTGAACTTGTTTCGTGAACTTGTTACGGGGCGATATTGCCGAAGCTCCCGATCGCTATATTGCTTACTTAGCTGTGAATTATCCTAAATATTGGTTTAAACGAACGAGTCGTAGGTGCTCGTTTAATGGGATTTTAAACGACGAAAGGGTAGAACTGCCATAATTACATTTGCTTAATGGATTTCCAGTTCGGCGTATTGAAACTTAACAAAGAAGATGTACACAATGTAGTCTATAACAATATGCTTGACTGAAAGCTTTTTATAGCTGATTGAGTTACGTGTGGATAGGTCATTGACTCGCAACAAACAAAGAAAAAATCGAAGTATTATACTTAGCGATCATTTTGGCTTTGTTCGTATCACCAAAATGATTACGTTAAATCATTGCAGATTGGTTGAATCATTAAAGGTTCGTTTCTACATTTTTTTTTTTTAATTTTTGTCTGAAATTTTGGAAAAGACATTGTTGAGGAAAGATCTTTGTAGCCAGGAGTAAAGGTGATTACTAGGAAAAAAGGATGTGATCATATTTTTTTTAATTATTTTGCTTTGCCAAATAGTAGTGAATAGTAAAAAATAATACGATTAATTGGATAATTTTGTGATAAAAACAATTGATAGCTGCAGGACATTATTTAATTGAGTCGTCAAACTACGTGATTTTTAACGTTTTCACATCCACCAATTCTTGTAAGTGGCTCTGGAAGCTTCATTAACACGAATTTCGCAATATTTCCGCGTTAATCTTTTCCTCTCGAAATCTTAAAGCTTGAACATAAATTACGTTTTAACAATATAATAGTTTATTAGTAGCAGCAGAATGCTATACGGTCACTTTTTGAAAGCATCTTTTCTCTACGATTTAAAGATAATAATAATAATAAATCTAATCTAATTATATTAATGCGAATTTAAAAGCTTCTTAACGATCACCTTGCCAAAATAAATAAAACAAAAAACCTGAACTTATCGAGCTTGAAACCTTTCGGAATCAATTTTGCATAAAGCGATCTCTCTTTACGCTAAAATCACCTAGAGGGCAGGCACTCGTCGAAACCGTTAAAATGGATGCCAGCGAGAGGAAAATTGGAAGTTCAGGTGACCGGGTAAGATTCAAGGTCTCGCACAGAATGAATCAATGATTCACAGCTCGCCTCCTACTCCTTTTCCTTCAAGGACTGCACGCGGTACGTCAAGGAAGTCGTATTTCAGCGGAGCTTGCGGCAGCCAACGCGATTATCTTCAACGCCGCCGGTTACTTTGGCACATTGCGGCGTGTTTGCCAATCAACAAGATTGAACTTGGAAAGGTATACGCTTCTTAAGTTATCAGCGCTTTTTGAATTTATTGCTTTTATATATTTACCAATATTATCGAGTTAGCAGAAAAGATTTTGCTGTGGTGTGTTGGTGGCTTTTTTAAATTTAGGTTAATTAAGAAAATTGTTTAAAATATCTAATTATGGTTTTAGTAATTTCTTGCAAGATAAGAAGGTTTTAAACTTAATCAGCATTGTTTCATATGTTTAGCTGAAGTCGGAAGTGGAAATAATGGAGTTTTCTTATGCTCAAAAGTTTTATAATTTTTTCGGATCATCTCTTCTAAGATGCTGATCTGTACTTTTTGTTGGAAAAATAATTTATTTCAGCACACCGGATTATTGAGATATTTTGTTCAGAATTATGTCGCGTGTCTCGGGAGTGAATATAGCTAGGCGACACTGGAACACTCTGTATGTATTATGATAATCATCATCTCCTTTATACTCGTATCAATTTGATCCTTTCTCAGTTCCCACGTTGTGCAATATGCAAAAATAATAATTTGAATAAATTATGTATATTTTGTCATTGACTACAAGCATAGTTTCGATTCTTTGGTAATCTATTAAGGAAACTATTTTTCTTCCAATTACACACGTCAAATATAATAATTCATTCATTCGACTTCGGAGTAAGGCACCTGACAACTTATTTTTCAGATTTTCTGATTTATCGCCTCAATATCAAATATAAATATCCGGGTTGTTGCGACGGAGCTCGCTAATAAATTATTAAGAGTGACAGTTCGCCGACTTTTGGGTTCATAAATCCGGGGGTTTTACGTTAACGAATCCGTCGTTAAATAAATAAACGCTCTCTTGCGGTGTATAATAGTCAGTTGAAAGAGAAATTGGTGTCAGTTGCTGTTCGCGATTCTCCATTAAGGGGCAATTAATTAGGCGAATTTTATGTTGGTAAAAGGGAATTCGTCTCTTTAGTAGAAAACATTATCTGCAAGGTATTGTTTTAAAATTATTTCATTTGTTTAAAATTGTTTAAATTTATATATATATATATATATATATAAGTATATCGTGGTCACTTCTTTCATGTACCGAGTCCACGTGGTCAAATTTAAACCATTTACACAAATCATGTTTTATAATCGTGAAACGAGTTATCAGATCTAAATTTATGCTTATGATCTAATATGTAGAGATCTCCCAGAGTTAGCAAATTGTTGAGCAAGATGGAAATCTTTTAGCACCACCAGTTTTTCAAGATCTTTTTGATATTTTTGGCGAAATGAAAATGATTTTAGTCTTGTAATGGCACAGTTTCTTAGCCTACTGGTAAGCTCCAATTATAACCATGGTAATTGTTCTTTGTTTTTCCTGAAACTTGTTTACTCAGTTCCGATTAAGAACAAAGAACTTGTACGGAGAATAGAAAATGGATCACCAACACCCTAGAAGTGTTCGATTGCATAAAACAGCCCACGTGGTAGGAAATTTGAAAATTGTTTTGCTGCGCGTGGCAGCCATTCAAAACATTCTAAGGCATTAGAAATAGGTTACTGAAGTATAATTTTATATCTTGTTAAGGTTCATTTTACGGAATTCTTCCTATGCAGAAGAGAATAGGAAATCATATTTCGCCTTTGACTAGTATTAATAACACAGATACATAATGAACTGTACAGATTTTAATCCACTTATCTAGATGACAGCACAAACTTGTACTCCCTGCTGTTAGCGAAGGCAGGAACTATTTACTATCCTTCATAATTCGATACAAAATACACACATTTGGGGTTTGTTGAACGTAACCATCACACACCTGACGTCACGGTAACTCCTTCAGCTGAGAGGGAAACTGTTTTTGTAGGTATAAAAGAAAACGCAGGTAGAAACAACTGTTCGGCCACGCTTTCGCTTCCAACTCAATAGATACGCAATAAGGGGTTGGCAATGTGCAATATTTCGGATTTAAAGCGACCCCGTTACGGATTTAAAGGGCAGTTGTTTTCAGAACGATTCAAACGAAGTTCTGCAGATGTGGGATCTCTGTTATTTACTCGCAATTCGACAATAGTAAATAACTCCGTCGAGGTGATATAAGCACAGCTTGTAACAGCCGTTTAATGTTTGTCGTGGATTGTAGAATTAATTTGGTGCTCGTTAAAGGTTGGATATAATGATTTAACCCTCTCTATAAAGATACGTTTGTTTGAAATTCGACGGTCTCTATATTCTCCAGATATGATCTATAATTTTAGTTTTTATTTGAAAAGAATAGAGCGGTTGTTTGTTTGAAAAGTTGATATGAGCCCTGAATAAATAGAAGGCATCGCAGATTCGATGATAAATCTACCACGTAGAAGAATTTTTATGACTGTCTATACATAACATTGTTTGTTATTTACTCTCCGCGCTTTCAATTTATATTATTTATTGAAGCTTCTAATTTTATTCAAATGCCTCAAATCATTTCAACCGTGGTTTTATCTTGTGATTCTCAACCTACGAAAAAAAATAACCGAATTTTATTTTATTTTCCGGGCTCCTCCACCATTTTTTTTTACATTAATATACGTCTGTTGCCAAGAAGCTATATTAATTTAAGCACGTACTTTAACATTGTAACCCTTTTTTCCTTCTACTATTTCCTACGCCAAAGCCCTATAATAGGAGATAATCTTTCTAAATAATCGCTTAAACACGAAAACACATCATACAGATCAAACACGAAGCGCGTGTGTGTGTAGAATAATCCGGGCTTCGACATCCCAGTCTATCCCGACTATCGTTCATTACACCGGATTCTTCTTTCTTGTTTTTCGTCCCCTTCCGATCATCTCTTTCGCGGAGCGCTTCCTTCTTTCGCTCGTTTTAATGCCGTAGCACGGCTACGGTCTCGAGGTCGAATGAGTCAACCAAGGTCCTTCACCGGCCCGAACCGAAAAGGGTGTAGGAAGAAACGGGAGAGAAGCGGCGAAATAGGCGCAGACAGGAAGTACATAGAAGGTCGGATTACTCGACGCCCTATTCAATTCACGGACGCGAATTTGAAAGTTCTGGTTTCGGTACACCGAGCCGCGCTGAAAAGCGGTTAATGCGGAGTATAGTCTTGCGCAAAAGTCTCGAACCGAAGTGGCTATTGGAGAGATAAAAGCGAGCGAGGCGATTTATGAGGTATAGTCTGCTTTAACCATTTTAAGCGTATTAAAGGATTCACATGCTGTAAAATATCTTTTCTTTTGGTTATGCTTATTTTATGGAATCGTGCGTGAGGAATCAACAAAACAATTACTCTATTTAGAACATCGAAATATTACCGGAAATTTACATTTGCTGGGAATAGAAGTAAAGAGGACGATCGGTAAGGTAAGGTACAGCGATGGTATAAAAATCAAAGTGTACCTAGATTATTTATTATTAATTTTCGGTAAATTTACTTAAAATCAATCTAAGATCGCGATTGTGCTGAAGAGACGACGTTTACATTCCTCGATGTTGATAAATAAATAAAGAACGTCAATTGTAAATTTAAATGTTTAAATAGAAAGCTGTAACACATAGTACAAAAGACGGTCCCTTCATTTAATTAAAAAAAAAAAAAACAAAGCAGTGAAAAATAAGCAATCTCTACGGTATTATACGTATTTTTACGTTCAACTACAATAGCAGCCTATTGTGGAAGTACCATAATTTCCACTTTCCGGTTTATGTTGTGCGAAACAGTGGACACGGCTGCTTCCCTGTATACAATAGATTCCTTCCCTAGCGTACAAACTGTCTCAAGAGCTATGGATTGTTCAGGAGATGGTTAGAGGGTCTTTGCGAAGTGTTCGCCGACCCCTTTTACGGTACTTAACGCACGAATGTAATTAAAACCGAGTTAATGGAAAGACGTCTTGCACTTGGGTGTCGCACGCGTAAAATTTGTTAAAGAAGGCGTTTTAATGGTTCGCTAAATGCGTAAAAGTACATTGTATTTTTTTCTTAAGTTCCTTGTCATCTTCCTTTACGGTAACGCGGTTATAGGCGTTAGGGCGAAGGTAATGATTTTGACTGATGATTGTGAATAATTTAGCGCTTTTGATTGGTTTTCGATAATGCTTCAGCCTTTTAACATTTCGAAGAAGATTAAGACGACAGTATGTCGATTTCAAGTAAAAATTCTTCCCTTAATTTATTACAACTTTCTTTAAGCCTTGGGATTTTTGTAAAATATTAATTCTTTTGTTTTTCAAAGCTCGATATCGATTTATCATTTTTTGGAGTTCTCAGCAGATTTTTTTTTATCAACCGGATTGCACAAGATAACCATAGAAACAAGTGGGAAATTCGATTTACGTTGTTTTTATCTTTTTTTTTTGTCATTTGTTTAGTGGAGCTTTTAAATCGACCTTGCCGATCCTCTATTGTATTTATAATTGTAAATCAGCTGTACCCTTTCATAAAATAATATATGCGTTAATTGTACTCATAAGACTCGGACTTGAGTAAATGACTATGTTCATGGTAGAAATGGCAGAAGATTTCTAAAGTCTTTAGAAATCTTCTGAAGAAGCTGACAGGATGATCAGCGAAACGTCAAGTAAAATATTAACTACACGACATCACCCGAAAGACATTTCTACTATGGATTACGGTCGTGAAAGCCTACACTCGACTATGTTCACGCTATATTGGATGTTTTCTAAGCTCCATATGCTTCAACAAAATTGAATTTGGACGCATAATTAAGTTGCCATGCAATCAATCACGCTTACTGGATATAAGGGTACTCGCTGTTTCGTCCTTGACACCATATTCTTCGTTACCCAGAAACAATTAACGGTCAATTTCCCTTTTATGACCCTCCCGATACCATCCCGTCGATGAAACGGAAAGTTGAAAGAACGTGCGTCTTGCTTTGTTACACTTTGCAGCTCTCCATATCCGTACATAATGTACATGTACATACATATTATGTACAAACGCTTTTTCTGTGGTGCCGAGCACTCGGCGATGTAGTAGTATTTTAATAAGCGCTTCTCTCTCAAGCTCTCCGGCAATGAGCCCGCAAACTGACCTTGTTCGCACTGCTGCCTTGCCGTCTGAACGCAATAGCGACGCATATCTCTATTCTATGTATTCTATTTTCATCTCATCACCGCAGTTCGGAGAAGTGGAGACTTCTCTCTACTATGTACTACTGCCACCACTTTACCACCACCACTATTACTACTACTCTTCGGTTCTTGCTTATAATGGAATATTAACCTTTTCAATGAACACAGAAGGCCACATTGATGATTATTTTTAGCTTTTTTTCTTGCTTCCTCCGTTTATATCGTATTTTCTGCTCTCGTCGTTACGTTTCGCCCTTTTTGACGATTCTGCTCTCCCTCTTAGGCGTGGATCGATACTCCCCTTGCGTTGTTTCTTGTTTCTTTTTCGCGTTGAATTGTAAAGATATTTTGGAACGATTGATGTTAGGCGCTGATGGAACGAATTTGGCGATTTGACGCCATTAAGGTCTGTATAAATATAGAAGAAATGGGGGGAGGGTGACGATGTATTTATTTTGTCGATGTGTTTTTTTTTTGAAACGCATCAATATCTAGTTACAGCTGCAATTTTTAAAAGAAAGTCGTTTAATATGGAAAGATCACTAAAATAAATAAAGGGACAGGGAGTCACGAATCTTGGTGGATAAAAATTTCAAGTCTTCATTCAATAAATAATTCTAGAATAAGTTTTTGATATAATTCATTAACAGTGGCTACTGATGGTGAAGTAAATAAGAGCTCAAGAACAACGCTGCGACTGCCAGCCACCACTGTTCATTAGCGTGTAGATGGTATTGCTGTGGAAGGATTATTTGCTTTTAAAAGTTGAGAAATTTATAGAATTTTAATTTCCTTAAGATAGTAGTAACACAAAATACATTTTTTTGCATTAACTCAGCTTCAGTATTGTTAACCCGGGTTCACTTTCCAAAAACTGCATCCGGTGAAATTTGAGATTTAAATGTACTTTGTTTTTCTAGCCTGATGGTGCTTATCAAAGTACAAATTTTGTTGTTAAAAAACAAATAACGGTTTGAAAATATGTCTGAACATAAAAGATCTTAACCATCACATCCAGATATCGATTGCAACCTTCTTTACTTCCTTCAAAAAGAGCTACGGGGCGGCCTTGGCAAGTTTCTAGCGTTCAACGTAAAAATTAAAATTCTCCATCTTATTACTCAATTAACATTGTTTGGACCAACCGCAAACTCAAATATACTGCTGGAGCTAGTCGCTCGTAAAGCCATTTCGTTTAATCGTTCGTTATTTCCGGTTTTACGACGGTGTTTAAATCGTTTGCGGCTGTCATTAAAACTCAAGCTTACTCTGATGCATTATTGCGTTAAACTGCAACTCTGTAGTCGGCGGCGGTCTTGTTCAATCGTTGAGACGGAAAGTCTGCAGCGGACGAAAGTGAGTTACCATGATTTTATAGCGAATTTAAATAGTAGCTGCGGTTTGTTCTAGTTATGGTGGGATTAACAAAACTTAGCCTGTAATTAAGTGTTAATGAGGTTGACACAGAAAAGTTGCACGTTCCATTGAGGTTGATTTCATGCCAAGTTCTATATTTTTTGATAATTTAACATGGCGATTTGCCCCTACGCTTCCTCCAAAATCAGCGTCATTGATAACTATTACGTTATCTTTTAGCACTGTTACCGCATCACTATTAAGCCTGCAGAAACGAGTACACTTTCCGCGGGCTTCAATTAGCAGGGATTAAACAGACTCGTGTTTTTTCGACTCTCTGGAAAACTAGTAGGCAACACGAACCCAGTCTCATGAAACAAATGAACACGAATCTGCTAATTTCGTGAAGCGCAACTCGTTTCTGCAGGCTTAATCACTATTAATCTATATGGATGTGTCATTAAGGCTGATGACCGACTTATCTCGTTGGTCGTTTGTCTTAGAAAGAATTATAGCGGTAAATGTGGTAATGCATGATATGATGCTAAAATGTGGAAGCCGGAGGCAAAACTCATCTGTAGATAGGACCTTATCACGTTCTTTTCCTTTGTACAATTTAATCAACCTAAAAAAATGAGAATGAAATAAGGGTATTAAAGACCTTATGCATTTCTTTGTGTTGATATCGCCGTCCAATTGCTTTGGCCAAGATCAGTTGGAATGATTATTTGTAGATATTTATTTGTATTTTAAAGCGCTCTCTTCGATAATTTCACATCAAATCGGATCAACTTATTTCAAAAACTTCTCAATAGTCCATTTAATCTTCACTTTTTCCAGCTTGATTAATTTAGTATCCATTAACCTTTCAACCGTCAGAACATAAAATCGTCAAACGAGATCAAAAAGAAGCGGAAAAAAAGAACCTGTCCCATCCTGTCAACATCATAGCGCAGAGATAATAGTATACATGCTACTAGTTGTCTATCGGCGCGACAAAGAGAGGATATAATTGAAAGTAGAGTAAAATAGGTGAGTCGACGCAAGCACGAGGGAGTCAGTTAGCATGAGGGTTAATAAGGGCAAGAGAGCTCGCTCCAGACGGGGTGGAGAGTGGGGTAGACGTCCATGGTAGGGGTAGCCGACAGGTCCCTGACCTCGTTTAGCTTCGCCTGCGCGTCCCTACCCTCCCCTTTGTGCTCGACACTCGTCCGTACTCGTGAGTGCATTCCACTTGCATTTGTTTTAAAATAGGGTGGGGTTGGATATTTGTATGCGTATGTGTGTGATTATACAGGGCGAAGCAGTTCCGTGGTCAGTTGAACGCTGGACAGAAGATAAAAATTCGCCCGCACTACTGCACTGTAAATATTTTTCATTTACGCGGAGCAAACAATTTTGACTTCATGGCATCCTTAGATTATAAAATTAATCTTTTTATACTAAATTAAATTAAAATCGCTAGAATAATACATAAGATTTGGGTTAAAATTTTAAATTTCGCGGACGATTGTTCGCAGTTCCGACATTAAAGATCCCAGTAGCATGCATTACTCTAACAAACATTGCCGAAACTATGTTGATTACCTTGAAAATTTTACGTGAAGAGCTGCCGAGAGGATTCGTGCACATAAAGGAAATCCCGGACGAGCAGCATGACTTCCGCGAAGGATTATCAACGAATTTTCAACTATTTAGATCCACGGAAGTAATCCGGAATGCAAATAGGGGATCCGCTTACAAGATGGAAGGAGTTGAAATGAATGCTGGGTTGATAATAATCTTTCGAAGCACACTTTCGTGGTCAAGTACGAACATCATAAGTCGAAACAAAGATCGATTCGGGCCGGAGTTCCGCAGAGTTCTCTACTCGGCCCAAAGATATTCAATCTATTCGCGTAAGATATTCTTACACTGTCAGACAATAAATTTGCTATTTACGCCGGCGTCTGCTCATCCTGCGGGGATGAGCGAATGCTGCCCGAGCGGACGCATATCGTAGTTGAACCACCAACTGTTTAGTTAGAATGAAATGGATGCTTCACATAAACGTCGTCATCGGCGAAGTTTGGTTGGCGTGGGATACGTCGGTTAAGCACATGGAACTGGTTCTGGGCAAGAAGCTAACCTAGATGAACCATATCATGGAAGCTTGGAAGAAATTCTTGCGAGTCAAACAACGTGTCCTCCGTGGCAAAAGGGTTCTCAATCTTACCACCCCGAGACTGATATTATCTAGAGCCCATTAGTCCACGATACCAGAATACCAATTAAAGTGAAAAGGCTTAAGATGCTTAAAATGTTGAGACATCTGGTCGGCAGATCATGGATTTAATCGTTTCTTTTTAAGATAATTTGTATACGTTGATGTTAATTTTGCGTTTCTAGGTAACAAAAGAGTTTGTTTTAAGAATTGTAAGCATCGGGTATTCATTATTTTTAATATTGAGAAAGGGCAGCAGGAAGTTGATTTCTATTGAAGCTACACCTTCTCGATAAAAGTGGAGCTACGTCGTGCTTACAGTAAGGCTCTCAACTATTCCTTGCAGAGCTCAGATTATGCGTGGGTAATTCTAAAGGTTAATTTCATATTTGTTTGGAGATTAAGTTGATTTTGCTAAATTGTTGAGTCACTCTGTATATGGAAATGGCGACACGATATCCTCAAAATATTTTATAATTTATGTTTAGAAATTTCAAAAGGTTGCTAAAAGACAACGAAATAAGAAATTTACCAACATTTTAAGTGAAATAATCCGACATAATTTTATATAGTGACACTACACCCGCCTCCCCATTTAACGCGACCATCTCCTCGACACGCCTTGTATCACCATGTCTAGCTTAACCATCTCTTTCCTTTGCATGTACATAGCATTCGTCCGACGTCACATGCTCCACATACACAGGACGCGGATGCTTCTTTTTTAACCATCCGCATTACAAACCTGTACCACATAGAAGTAGATTATTTCAACCTCGCCACCTCACCCCAACGCGTCTAGGCAGCGCAGACAGTCGGGAACTCTCTTATTCATTCTCTTTTCTCTCTCCGAGACGTGTATTGTAATAGTTCTCTATTATTCCGTCACGATTCCGTTGCAGTCATCGACACGGATAGGGGACGCGCAAAGCGACACCCTTGCCTCTCCGTCGCACTTTGTTTATTCATAAACGCAAACGGATTTTCGATTAGCGTGTGCAGATTACGTCGTAGGGGGCGGTGGTTTTTTTTTTTTTTTTGTTATTTTGCCGACGACGTCCGCCGTATTGTTGCTGTTACTGTCGGGGTATTAACGGCGTGCAATCGGTAATTTCCTTGACTTTGACACTTCGCACGTGAAAGGGGCGATTTGAATTTTTAATAGGGGTTACGTGTTTAAGTTAAATGTAAGCGAATACCACGAAGATTTTTATCTTTGAACCAATAATTTTGTCCGCTGCTTTATTTACTTTAACACGATTTAATTTGAGCGTTACCGGTGAAATGCATATATAAAATTACGTAAATTCTTTTGTTTTCAAATTTGGTCAACCCATTTAAAGCCACCAGTTTTTTGGGATGAATCTTAGATTTCTTCAATTGTACCATTAAGTTGAAATAGAAAAACCAATCAGCTTTAGTGCTCTGCTAATGAAACACCTAATCTTAAGCGAAAAACGTCAGACAAGGTTGAATAATAAAAAGCAATGGAGGTAATGGAAGCAGAACATGTTTTAAATCAACCAAAATATCCAGAAAATGCACGCGATTAACTTGCAGAAATTTCAGTCAATGTTTGCTTATAAGCGGATTTGGTCTTTTATCAGAATCATGTGATTGTTAAAACCAATCTGCTGAAGCAAAACATTACGCTTGGTTCCAATAAAATGTTGCAAACTGAATATAACATATGTGCTTCCCGCTTTTCAATGCAATGAAAAAGGTTTTTAATTTAATAAGCATTTACCCAAAAGAAAAGGAAGACCTTCACGGTTCAAAACGGTTACGTAAGCACTTTATAAAAGCTCGATATATAACGCATTTAATTTCTGGAACGACATCTGGTCTTCTCAATCTTACTTATATATCCACATGTAAATACATAGACGTTCTTTCTTTGTTCCAGGTATGTGCCTCATATCACTCATATTCGCTGTAAGAATGTCCCGTCCCTAATAAGAGTAAGTAGAATCTGCCTGACGACCACAAAGACCGACGGTGATGGCACACAAACGTGTACATCAGACAACACACGAAAACACAAATATCTTTATCTCCTCAGTGGTAAAACGGGTTGTCCCCAGACGCTTGTACACGTTCCAAATCAAGGTCTTCTATTTTTGAATTAATCTACATACTCCCCTCGTAAAATAGGAAAAAAGAGGCGAGCTTGTATGGTGGAGTGAGGCCACAAGAAAAATACGTCTATTTAGGGTACATACACCGCGTTACTATGTATTTCACCGTCTTAAGGCTTAAGTTTTAAATTCAGATGCGAAAAAAATGTGACTTGCAAACAATAGATAAATCGACTGACTGCAGCACATTAAACTCTGTAATTCAACTTCTTATTCGTGAATTTGGTTCAATATTACGTTTGCGTAACATATGTGTCGGTTCGTTATATAATTATACGCACTTCTAGACGATTTAGGAGCAAGTGCAAGGTTCTTACAACGTTTCCGTTCTATAAAGATGTTCGACATGCAGTCTGATGTTTCGAGAAGTGTCTTATAGACGCACGTGGTGATTTTAGTGAATAAGACCGCTTTCCCCGTCCCATCTGTGCGATTTGACTTTTACAAATGTTAAGAATCGTTTTATTGTAAACGAGTTTTCGTAATTAGTTCGACATTAAATATCACATTTTTTTTTTAATTTTTGAAATTACAATCTGATCATAACATTGATCAATGAATAATTTGATTCTAACTTAAATTGCTACAGGTTGAAACTTGACTAAGGATCTATTTATTCACTAGTTCACCTCAGGTTCTGATAATTGAAGCCACCGCACAAATACTCTGCTTTGCACTCATTTCACTATACTAGTTCGAAGGGTTTAATCCTCTTCAATCTTCGTGTCAAGTTGGTGTTGTCGAGGAGCTGGAGTGGCTCAGTATCCACGTGTTGGTGAAGTCGTTGTTCGTGACGTCTTGCGATTTTTTTTGATTAACTGTCTCTATTTCAAAGTCCTTATGCAGGTCACAGTTGCGGAAGTACCAAGATGCATCAACCATGTCTCTCAGTACTTTGTTTTGTAATCGTTGAATGATTTTGATATTACTTTCGCTGGCACAGCCCCAAAGTTGTAGGGCGTATGTCCACGCTGGTTTTAAAACTTGCTTATAAAGAAGCAGTTTATTGGGAATGGTTCCTTCCTAGTAACCAATACATTTTTCTATATTTTAGATTAAACTCTTCTTTTTTCTTTTTCACATGGGCTTTCCAGCGTAGCCTTGCATCTAGGGTCATGCCCAAGTATTTCGCCGAGTCAGCATGTGGTATCTGGGCATCGTTTATTCTGATAGGTATATGCTGTTTTAATTTATTGGCTAAGTCTACATGTACAGATTTACTTTCGTTAAGCTTTATACGCCAAGTCCTGGTCCAGGTATTTACTCTATCCATGGAGGATTGTAGCTTTTCAGCAGCCTCTTCATAATTTTTTTCCTATTACCATAATGGTTGTGTTGTCTGCCAATGTTGCAAATGTGATGTTCTGTTCAAGATTATGTAGGGTTTTTTTTTTTTTTTAGCAGCGAATTTATAGTTAATTGTCTTGGATTGTATTAGAATTAATGGAGATAATCCGTGTTTCACTACGACCTTTTCAAATTTACTGTGATTCCTCAGTTTCTAGACCATTTACGTTGGTTTTGGCTGTTTCATCAAACCTAAAAACCTTGTGAACGATCCCTGCTGTCTCTGGATATTCTGAACCTATTTCTGGGAACCGTTTTTTTAGTGGCCAGGTCAACGTAACAAGCTCACTATTGCTTTAACATACTTTCTATTTGTACCTAGTAGATCAGCTGCAAATTTAGGCATGTATCCTATTTCTAATTAGAAATTGCTTGATATGTCTGATTCTAGCTGCTTTCGCATTACTAAAGGTTATTCTATTGTTTGCATGTTCTGGCATTTCCCTTATTAATTGAATGTGTCTAGTCTAACTTGCCAGAAACCACATCTTATGCTGTATCAACGTATATCTCACTTAGAGAAGGTCTCTTGCCAGTGGAACCTTCCATGGCAAGAGACCTTTTGCAAAATATGCCTAATTAAAATCAGAGTAAAGGTATAACCAACATGGTAGAAATTCGCCACACACTCTATTCCATAGCCTGGTCCCCAGCGATTTTGTTCTGTTTCTTAAGTTCAAAGGATCGCAAGGAGAACGGAGATTTTCGTCGAAGGAGAAGACCATTAGCATTCGTACGCACGCCTGGTTTGCGGAATAAGGCGCTAATTATTGCTTGGAGGGGAGGGCATCGCTGGTAAGAGTGTTGACTTACAAGGAGACAATGTTGAGAAATAAAACTGATAAAAAGATACCTGTGTCTGTTTTCACGCTATCCTCGTATAGTTACTACGACCAATGTATAGGAACTAAGCCTGCAGAAACTTTCCGTGCGCTTCACGAAATTAGCAAAAACTAGACAAACTCGTGTTTTGTCGACTCTCGGGGAAACCCATTCTCATGAGACGATTAAACACGAGTTTGTCTAGTCTTTGCTAATTTCTTGTAGCGCAACTCGTTTCTGCAGGCTTAATAGGAACTCTCATTCGGTTATAAGGAAAACAATGAAAACATAAAAGTAATATCTTCTGTGTATCAGGTATGAACCTGATATCACTGACGTATATTTACAAAATTTGTCCATGAACTACATACTACGCACATACACTAATGTAAAGTGTAAGTCACATTGTTAACCCTGGAAACCATAAACCATCAACAATATAGACGACAATAACAAAGATAGTAATACTATACACGTGCTGTTACCTGAGACTCAAACGCATGTATACTAGGGAGCTAAAGAGACGGAACCTGAGTCACAATTTTACGCAGTATCAGCATTTGCAAGGAGCGTATTATTCAATTTTGTTCACAATTTATTACATTTACACTAATAAAATGTTAAAAAATTAAAAAATTAATTGGAACTCTACTCTTCTAAAATGGGTAATTTAAAAAAAAACATTATATTTCCTGATGCCTTCGTTTAGGGTGACAAGCAGCTGAGGGCCGGTAGCCCACCTGCCTATCGATTCGGTATATCCACTTGTAATCATCCTATTGTTCTGGATACGTTTCAGTTTCCTTCCTCCGTTCCTTATTGTACATTGGAGTTTGCGCTCATGTGTACAGTTATATACAAACGTACATATATGAACATTATTTAGTGAAAGTAAGGTTATCTTATTTAAAGAAGACGCTCGGTAGATAAAAGCAAAACATGAGAAGGATGTGGAGTGTAGAGTACGTAATACATGTAAAGAATATTGTTATCACAGTAGCGTATCGTAGGAAAATATTTTAACGATGTTAAACAAAGCGGTACACGTGCATCAAGTTCCTTATCGTACTTTCCTGTGTTAATATACTTTTCTGGTTTAATTTAGAATTTAGGGAAAGGTAGTAGCGGAAATATATTACAACGGCACTTATAACTGGTATTTTTTAAAGGTTTATCGTATTTCATTTTGACGAAGAAACTTTTCGGTTATCTTATATAAATAGAAAACACCGCGCCTCACAAAATTTGCGTTTATTATGTACAAACAAACAATGTATTTTATGAACAAACAACGAAGGCACAAGCTCAAACGTGGCTGCTAGGACCTTTCGAAAATCCCCGCTGTGGTTTAGATTTGATGACATTCTTGACCAATTTGCTTGGGTAGTGAACTTCTCAGCCTAATCTCCTTGTAAGTCACGTTTCCGGGCGAAGGTCTCATCTTATTAATACATCGAAGGAGTCTTATTTCTGCAAAATAGGTTTTTATGAATGCGAGTGGGCGCAGTCGATCCTCCGAACGAGACTTTGAGCCTAAGAAAAAAACGGTGTCGCTGGATTTGGTAATGAAGGTGGGTGGTTCATCAATTCGTCGCGAAAATTTCACTGTGGCAAATGATGGTCCGGACTCCGTTTATCTTGGCTTTAAGTTATGTGTTTGCTCAGACGATTGTTAAACAACAACTGAGCGTCTAACATGGGGGGGGGGGATTTTCAAAAATATCTTTTAACGCATGCGCCATAATATTTTTGACTAGCGCCACCTTTATGTTGAAGCTTGAAACTTTTTGACCGTCCCCATAGAGGCCTAACGTACACTCAAGTTTCCAAATATCCCCAAAGATGAATACTGTTCCTCCTCTGGGTTAGGGCATTGTTTACACGTTCCCCGTACGCCATCTCCGTTGATTACGTTTTACCCCAAGGAATCACAAGAAATGAACAAATATAAAAGATAAATGATTATCGCTTGTTTCTTCGTAAAACGCCTTGCACAAGCTGCTGTAATTTATTTCTCCCTTCGTTAACGTTTGAAACCAATACTACCCTCTTCATATACACGTTACCAACTTAAATGCGAACAAGAGAAAATCAATGCTTGCCTTTCCCTTCGTCCTATAACTGTATATCTCCTTCGTATTGAAAGGAATAGGTAAAGGGGGCGACGATCTTGGAATTTTCGAACGTTAGGGTTCCTACGGGGCGGTGTTGGAAAATGAAGAAGGGACATTAAGCGCTGTTAAAACTAGGGAGTGACGACTTTTTTCGTACGTGTAACCGGCAAGCAATGATTTTGGGGAGGGAAAATTGCAACTTTTGTTCGTCAATGGTTCGAGACAATATTTTTTTGCCGGAATACAATGACAATTTTTTACAATATTTTTTCTTCTTGACCGCTAGAAGATGCAACTATTGGGAGAAATTAGAAAGAGCAGAATTTCTCGAAAAAACTTGATGAAGATGAAGTTTTTTTAACTGCACTTCCCCTTAAACAAAATTAACATTGCTCTTTGGACATGGAATTAAACCATATATCAACTACCAGAAACGAAGTACGATATATTATAAGGATGCAAAGCCGTCTTCTTGTTTTGTTTCTTAGCCATCTCGATGTTGTACCGCCTACGCTAATTGGTTCAATCACCCTATTCACGTAATTTCCTACGTACATCCATCGCGCCGGGGCTGCGTCGGCCGCATCGTGGAAGTCCCCTGTCAAAACACAACCCCACACAACCACTGAACTATATAGATGAGGGCCGGCACCGGGGGTTTTGGGATACGCACGCAAAATCGATTGTACGTGGGTGCATCGTTTTGGGGTCCAGACCGACTAACCGTCGCTATGACAACACCCCAACACTAGTGCAGGCATCCAGACGGGTTGCATCGAAGGCACCCCGACGCCTATAGTTGGCGCATACATACAGGCGCGTGCAAAATCACGAGTGCAATTTGGATTAGAGAAACATGTTTTACTATTGCATATATTTATGAGGTAATAAGGGATGAAATGTTTTGCTATAATGTTCTAAAACAATACTTCCTCCTATTCAGAGTATTAAATTAAATTTAGATACCTTTGAAAAAAAATTTAAAAAAAAGGAAATTTAACAATTAAAAATAACTGATTTTATTCCGTTTTTCTGGTTATAATGTAGGAGTTTTTGACTTATTCAAATTTCACTTAAATCTGTATCTTACAACTGCAAAAAATTTCACTTTTCAACTTTTTTAATTGCCAACAAATCTTAACAAAATTGGGAAAAAATAAATAATTTTCAGTGCTAATGACTTTTTTATGATTTGCAGATTCTGAAAAATGCCCCAATTTCATAACTCCAAATTTTAAAACTACCTCCACTATTATTAATTTTAAAGGAATATCTGTAAACTTTTTGCCGGTCCTGTATTTAGATTATTGTTAAAGATTTCCACGAAAAACGTTTTCCTTCCCTCTTTTTATCTGGTGTTTCCTCGATCCCTTCGGATCTACGATAGTAGTGCATACATACGTACGTACGCGTACACTAAAGTATTTACGCCACGCCGACGTCGTCGGTCCCCTCTTATTGCGTTTCTCGGTCACCCTCAATCGTGCGCGGGGTGTTTCGCTTTCTCTCCCCTGGTAACTCACTGACTGAGTCATACTAGGCGATGTCACGGCGCTTCCAAATGCAGGTGAACATGTCGAAGTAAGTTTTAAAGTGGAATACGTTTTGGCTTCCGGAATTGAAATTGATGTAAATAAGTTTGTAAATCGATGGATCGCTTAAAGAATTGAAAACTGCCGTATTCTTTCTTTGTTGCCAATAGCTACAAACTTGAATTTTTTTAAAAAGAAGTCTCCTTGTGGTTAGAGATCAACTCTAGTGTGATCTTGTGGGACAATCTAAGACAAATGAACTGTAAAACAAAAGAATCTTGAAATCTGAGACAGCCGGCAAAGAAGAAGAGACAGCAGAGACCTAAGCAAATATTTGTTTCTTTGGACGTTTTATAAGCCCACATCCACAGAGTAGACATTCTAGTCGAGGATACTGATGACTACGACAGAGATTTCCTAAGAAATAGGTAAGAAGAGGAACAGTCAGATCGGGAATTTGAAGCGCTGAAAATTTTATAAATTAATAATAATAATTTTTCTAACGAAGAAAAAATGTTGGATTATGTTAGCCAAACAACTTACATTAAAGCTGACGGAGTAAGGGTTGAATTTACAAGAATTAAAGAGAAACGTGGAAAAAGTTGAGTTTTTTATTGAAAGGAGTCATTTATTGAATCACACGCTGCGTTGGAGAAGCTTGCTGAGCCTGATCTTGGACGAACTGGCGAACCGATGTTTGGTTCGTCGGTCTTTTAAGAATTACAATCTTCAGTAATCGTGTTATATTCACTCTCATGTCTAAGGATAGTTTTCATCCGCAGATACTCCTTCCTCAGCATGGTTGTTCTCCCTCACCTGAGCAATGAGCCAGCCTCTGGCTTTGAACGCTTGTTGCTCAGCCTTTGTTCCCATAATGGACCCAATAATTGGAATTTTATTATCCCATGCTTGTCTAAACCACAAAAGGATGCAATCGCCCACATTTGGTTGTCAGATCGTCTCGTCCCTTTTCTATCTTTTGTTTTATTCTCTCATTCGCTTCTCAATATCTTGTCTTGGTTCTTCAAATAAGTCGATAAAGTGTTGGGTGGGATTCCTTTTCTTTTTTTTCATAAATAAAAATTTTTACCTCAGAAAGTAGTCGATAAAGCATTTTAAACATGCTTCCTCTTTTGATGATGTTATTCAACAAAATAAAATAATATGCAGTAAACTGTTGGAGTAACGTTGTGCTTATCCTTTTTTTATTGTTATTTTTAATGCGGAATTTTAGGGACTGGGTCGAATTATTCAAGTTTGACCGTATTATGCAGTTGCCTTCGAAAAAATGCAAAAATTCAAATATCCCAAAAGCTGTTGACTTTTATACAACGCATGTTTGCCTAAATTAATTGCAAATAAGTTCAATTGTTACCAAGCATGTACCTATTGACTAATCCACCCTTGAGAAGAGGGGAAATATTAAAATTACTCGCTTCTTCAATCTAATTTAATCCAATTAAATATTTTCGGAACCGTAAGCTTCCATCCGTTCTGTATTACCGCTACATCACATCATTCAGTATTACCGCAACTCTACGTTACGTAAATAAAACCGAACCCAATCGCGTATAGCTGTAAAATTTATTACAACATGCAATTGCAATCGGCGGGACGGCGGCGTTGACCGACGACGGCAGCCAATCTACGTACTTACGTATAGCTCGCAGCGTACAATTTGCGTAAAATGTGAAAGCGCTGCGCCGTTATCGAACACGCGATGCCGCTCCGCTAAATCGCCGAGCCGATCCTATTTCATTCAACTTTCTCCGCGGTAACAGTTCGCGCTCTTCCCGCTTGGCGGCCGGGCCGCTCGACGCCGTACGACATCTAGCGGCGTTCGCACGTACTCGAAAAAGAGGCGCGTGGGCTAGGGTGGCGGGAGCGTAGGGGTGGGAGAGTCCTGCGCGATCCGCTCCAGGGTCGACGACGAATAGAATCGATGGAGCGCGATCTTGGCCTTCAAAACGATGGTCGCGGGATAAGCTAGCACGTGTTCGCGGCTCAGGGTTGTTTACCCCCTACTATGTCTCTTTCTCTCCCGTTGCATGCGTGGACGTGTACACGCGTAGGTCCGGGTATACCTGATTTCCCGGAAATTCGAATTTTCGTCCTGGGCAGGAGGCGAACGGAATTAACGAATCGCTTTTGGATTTCCGGAAGCGTCGTCGAATTTGTTAGATGGATGACAGAGCAAACGATATCAAGGATTATGATAGTGGAATAGGAATAGGAATGGCTGTGAATAAATAAATTACTTTGTGGATATAATGAATTAATTTGTCCATAATTTATTACCTCATTATTTATGAAGATTTTCATTTGGCTTTTCTATTATAATTTAATCGACTGCCAACCTTGGTTTAATTTTACGTGGAAAATATATTTATTAAAGTTCTGAATGTAATTATATTAAAAACAAAACTTGACTTGGTTATTAAATATAGAATGACCTAGAATTACATTAACAGGCGTTATATTACCAGCTAACTAAAGCACTTTAGTGATGAGCTTCAAATGCACCAAGGACTGAACCAGAGTGCTTGAAGCCCTTAAAGTACTTCTAGCACTTCTCAAAGTGGTCCAAGCAAAAATTAACCGAAATACAAAAAATAGGGCCTCAATTCCTTTACGAGTAGTTCAATTACTTTAAATATGCTTGTATTATTTCGCTTTAGTGCTTTAGACCCTCAAGTACTTAAACAAAGTATTTCAAATACCCCAAAAGCCCCAAGCATCTTGCTTTAAAAGCAATTGAAGCACGGTGCTTGTAGCCCTAAAAGTCCTCTTCAAATCTTTGCTCTGTACTCCGCACCACTCAAATTTAGTTAATTGATCCTCATTTTCAACCGTAGACCGAATGATGATATTTTATATAAACAAAGAATTCTGCAGACTGTAATAGGAACGAAGTGATAACTCGAGATGGCAAAGCCAGGTGAAATTATTACTTTTTTGCAGCGACTAGATAGGCTCGTGTTTTGTCGACTCTCGGGGAATTCGTCTCATGAGAGGGGGTTCGTGTTACCAATCCCCTCTCATGAGACGAAGAAACACGAGTCTGTCTAGTCGTTGCCAAAAAGTAATAATTGCACCTGCCTTGGTCATCTCTAGTTATAACTGATAAATTCTATAATACTCTTGTCAGTGCAGTTTTACAACTTCTGCGTTGAAGCTGCTCTTCATTGCTAGCAAAATAGAGCCTACTTACATACAACAAAGACCGTTTCAATTGTCCTTTTTAGATTTATACATCCCACTGGTGCAGATTATTTTCGGCTTCTTACTTTTGCTTTTTGGTCCGTCAATTTCATTTTAAGCTGACCGAGAATTCTCTTCATTTTATTTTGTGCTTCTACTCGACTTTTATGAATCGGTTTTTTTGCGAAACGGTATGAAAATTTTCCTTAGAAGAATTTATTCTGCATCATCAGCCTTACTTAGATCTATGTGTTCTGTTACGAATGGTTTACCAGTGACAATTGCTATTTTTCCATTAAAGAAACCAAACATATTTCACACTCGTATTTGTTTTTTTTTTCCCTTTAAGGCTGAGACGACGCTAAACAGGGTCTCAGTTACATCGAGTATAAAAACACTTTTCTTCCAGTTATATTATCGATTTCATGTTTTAGAATTTGTCAATAAACTAATAAACCTAACTGGATAGCCAAAAATTATAATGCTAAGAGAGCTTAGCTTCCTCTTGGTATTAATGGAATAATTCACGGTTCTCCTTTTATTGCGTTTGCCGTGAATTATTGTTATTTCTAGGCATTTTCTAATGTGTTCTGCTAACTGGATAGGATAGCTTTATAATTAATAACGCAATTGACTTGCCAAACATTACGTTGTAACCGATTAATTAAAAAGAATAATAGAATGAACGACAACCTTAATCGAAATTCCCACCGAAAAACTGTATCTATACAAAATCTATTTATTCGGATTTTTTTACAATTTCTGGATGATTGGTTACGGTTTCTCTTGCGTAAGGATTTCTCCGAAACGTACAATGTAGTAATAATTACCGAATTTCTACACGAAAATCTGCGACGGCAAAAAAGGACAAAAACTGCATAGGTACACAAATTCGTCGACCTTCGTCGCGCAACTTCGGCAACAAATAACTTTTTTGCGATTTTACGAAATTTTTACTTGCAATAATAATTATAGAAACGATATTTTTAGCTTTCCAACAATTGACAAAATGTATCGGAACCCGTTAGAGCGGATTGGGGAGCATGGCTTAAAATTTCCGAGCGTTTCTCTTACGTCATTACACGTGGTACTTGAGCATAATTGTCCATTCACCATAATCTCTTAATGAATTTGTTACACGGCGCGGTTTTCTAGATCGCCATGGGAACTTTCCTTTTCTCTTTCTTTATATGTACATGAATAAGTCGGTGCGTGCTTGTAAAAAACAAACCGTGCGATAGATGCCGGGAAAAGTGAATAGGTACACTTCTGCTGTTCTTAAATTGAGGATAATTACCAGCATTTAGAATCAGAAGATTGTTTTTAGAGATAAACAAAGAGATACGAGGAAATAATTACTAACGAAACAAAAAATAATGTTTGGAACTTTTAATATTGTGTACTTTGTAGAATATTTATAACTAGCAGCTTCTACCAATAAAATCTGGATGTTAAAACGAATGCAGAGGTTATATAAAAGTTTTATGCATAAATTGCTGTATGTAGTTTTTGTACTCATATGTCGAATTTATGTTATTTAAATTACGTGGATTTTATAACTTCGCTCGGCCAACATAACAGCATCTGTTTATAACGAATCCGGTTAAAACGTGCTTCCAATTAAAGCGAAACAATTTCAAAAATATTATATCCAAGCGATCCTTGTTCTGACCCAATTTCGGTTTCTTCAGGGGCTTATACAGGCTGATTCAATTTCCAGGGAATCTCGCCCATTATTCGAGATAGGAGCTAGGTTTAAATTTGGTAAAGTTGCTACATTTTGTGTTTGTTCAGAACCCAAAAAAAAGTTACCACAAAGGACGTTGGATTTCTTTTAAGAAAAAGAAAAATTATCTCTAGCGTCTTCATTTTACCCTGCAGGAAAAAAAACCTAACAAGGCCCACCTTCGTTCTTCTGCTTGTGTAGCTTCTTTAACACTCTTTTGCAGTTTTATCTGTTGTGAACTGGACCATCGCATTAACTTTACGATCCTTTTTAAAACAAATTTTTGCTGTTAGGCAACTTTCAAATGCACGCAAGGCGGACTCTACTTCCATCGCAATCTACCAGTTCGTATTTCGTGTACATAAATACGTAAATAAGTACGGCAAACATCGTCCATAAATCTCTATAGATATATCTAACGCGTGCGTGCACGTGTTTCCAAATCGCTACCCATTAATCGGCTATTTTCACTGTCACTTTTTTCATCTCGCTCTCGCACCTAGGGCGATAAAGAGATACCCGTTCAGCACGGTTCGTCTCCGCGCTTTTAGTATCACTGACCGAAATCGTCTCGTCTTTCTTCAACGCGCTGCTAGAGCAGTGGCGATGCCATTGCGGAGTTGTAGATTACATCGACCTAGATACATGCACACGGGTTCAACTAACTCTAAACAGGTCTCAGGCAGGCGAACGCAGCATATACGAGCAAGCAACGATGACGTTTTTACTTTCTCATGGACAAGCCTTAAGTATTTCCCAATGAAATCGAAATTATTTTTAACCCTACTTCTTCTCGCTCGGTTCACTCTCATTAGAGGCCCGATGGATACTATCAGATACTGTAGTGAGTAGTATCTTTCAGAATACACGCATGCCTACCTTATGTATTTATCTCGATACATATGTACATGTACACTGCCACAAATAAATGATGCCCCGTCTCCTCTCTCCCTGTCGGCGCTGCGCTTTGGGTATTTTTGGTATCAGGTCCAGTTTAATAAGTTTACGATCGTCGAAGTTTTGTTTTAGGAATCGCGGATATTTAGTTTGTTTCTTTAGTAGGAGTGAGAGCAATGTTTTGTATTTATGTGCTTTAGTTTTTATACAGAGGATATAGGCTAAATCAAGGGTTTGGCCAATATCCAGAACACCTTTGTGTCCTATACTATATTTCGATATTTCTTATATTTTTTCTTTATTAAAAGAATTAAAATATGTATCTTAAAACGAATTCACCGACATACACTTCACCGAAAGGCAATTTATCGAAAACATTTCAGCGAAAATCAATTTTTCGAGATGGCAATTCACCCAAAACAATTCTCCAAAATAGCAATTCATCGAAAATAATTCTTTGAACAAAATTCACCGAATAGCAATCCTCCGAAGGATCATATA
>LR736886.1:1088212-1137390 GCA_902654985.2 Oryctes borbonicus
AATTCATTGAAGGATCAATTCGCCAACATTCAGTTCACCGGAAACAATTCTTTGAACAAAATTCACCGAATAGTAATTCTCCGAAGAATCATATAAAACAATTCACTTGAAAGCAATTCATGCTAGCAATTCGATTCACCGAAAAGCAGTTCTTCGAAATAGCAATTCATTGAAGAATCAATTCGCCAACATTCAGTTCGCCGGAAACAATTCTTTGAACAAAATTCACCGGATAGCAATCCTCCGAAGGATCATATAAAACAATTCACTTGAAATCAATTCATGCTAGCAATTCGATTCACCGAAAAGCAATTCTTCGAAATAGCAATTCATTGAAGAATCAATTCGCCAACATTCAGTTCAGCGGAAACAATTCTTCGGAATAGCAACTCATCGAAGGACCTATTCACCAACAACTGCATGTCGGTGAATTGATTCTTCGATAAATTGGCCGAAGTTACAATTCATCGAAGTGATAGTTCGTTAAATCGGAATATTGTTACTATTGTTAACATTCCTTCACGCTTTATCCAGGTTTATAATTAGCAGAAAAAATGTTGGCGTGCTTGAAAGCTGGAACTTATTTCCTTTGTCATATTTTGCTATTAAAAAAAATTGACGTTTTTAATTTTTTTTAATGCTAATTTGCTAGTTTACAGAAACTAATGTAGTCGAGCGGGGAGCCATTACTTATTTGTGGCGCTGTACATATGTACCGATAAGTCGCTTTGTTTCACAGATTGAGGACAACGTATCAAAGCCTTTTAAAAGCGATACGTCGTGTAGACGTTGTGCGGAGGACACTGCTCTTTGGGCTGGAATTTTATGAGTTTGCCCTTCGTTTTCGTCAGCTTTTAAAATAACTATTTAAATCGAGGAATCTCAGATCGCTTTCGTGATGCATTCTAAATACCAATTCAATTATGCGTTGCGTATGAGCGTTTTTGCTGTGGAATAATTTTCATTGGCGAAACATATTCAAACGGTAGATTAGAACATTTCCCCCTACGTCTTTATAATCGCTAGCGCAATTTTCCAAAATGTTTTAAGATTGGTTCGATAAACATAAAATTTGCCTTTACCTCAACGATCCGAGCTCCTGGTAAAAATCCAGGTTACGATTTATTTTATGATGTTTGTTGACATAATAGGGATGTGTATTTTATATGAAAATAAGTCACCTACTGGAGAAGTATGAAAGCCAAAAATCGGTAGGTTCTGCCACTTCAGCAAACTGTACAAATTTCTTGCCATCATTTTAAATATGACTTTGCTTAACGAGTGTTCCGCTTTATGTATATTGTCTCTGCAGCTCCCAGCAGTATTTATGTTTGTGCAGGTGTTTGTCTTCGAGGAACAAGTGTAATTCGAGACGCTTAAGTACCGACCTTCTAATTCAATGTTTTAGTAAGAAAATAGAGCGCTCATAATTTTCAAAAATCCATCGATCTATGACCATGCATAAACTCTGAAAATGACTGCCTTAGAGCCATCCATATGAAATAAGCTTTAGATTGGAGAAACTATATAATTTGCTTAATAATTGCATCGCGAGATTATCTGTAATAAAACAGAAATTATAACAAAAAAAAAATAAAATGAGCAACTAAGACCGTGTATACAACTAGGTCCATTATTTTGTCTTTGTCGCGTCCAATCCTTATTATTACCTTTTGTTGTAAACAAATTTTCATTGCATTATGCACATAAGCTAACGACTATTCATATGATGTAGAGAGGTTGATCAGGGGGGCTCGATGATAATATTTTTTTAAATAAAACTAACTTCACAAATAATATACTTGTATTTCTTTATTTTTAAACAAGTCTCCCTTTTTGTTCAATCGACGAGCTGCTATATCACTATTGTCACTCTCTTTTTATTTTGGTAACATCACAGTACCAACTTAGTCTTACAATAAAAATTATTCTAATTATTTCCTGGATGAAGAAGGTTGGATACCAACAAAATTGTTATATTGGTGTTAGGACAATTTTAAATTCCTACTGAATAAATTTGCTATTTGATGGTGGGCGTTATATGTTATATGTAATGTGGGCAAATTCGGGTACGCACCATCGGCGTAGCTAACGAATGGACCCTTGCATGCGAAGGGAGTCAGTATGCAGAGATATATTGTCGCGAACGGTGCCGTTCCGGTGCTAGAGACAAAAATGTTTTAAAGATGGTTTTTGTAGATTATGAACCGATCTCAATGAATTATCTCCATGTTACTGAATAAACACGGGAAATTGCCATCTCTACGTATAAGTTGTCTCGAATAAATGGTTTCAAGGGGTCCAATCTGTTAATAATTTATTATTAATTGTATTTAAGTCAAAGTAATAATATTCTCATATTTAAGCTAGTCTAATTGTTTATCTCATTACTTAGAATTGAGATAAGAATCTTTCAAGTACGTACATTTTGCAAAATACGACGTCTATAACGTACAAAAGAAATAAACATAATCGTCCATTGCTTTTATAGAGAACAAGATACACAATCTTAAAGGTTATTCTTGTTATTGTTGATTGAAAGCGTATAAACTCATGGCGAATCAAAGAGTGTTATTTAAATAGAAAAAAAAAACTAACCGATACACACGACCGTGTAGGCAAATACACGCTGTATACATCAAGGCACGCCGTAAACAATAAATAATCTTAGTCATATATAGATACACAAGGGAATGAAATTGATGAAATAATAGTTGGCGAGACCTTGGTACGATAAAAATCGGTTGATAAGTTGAAAGCCATCGATCGCTTGTAATTGGTGAACGCGTTAGTAAATCGCTCCCTGCATCGGCTACTTTGTGCTTTAAGCAAAGCGTTTTGCTCCGGCCGCCGTAGCTAATGAGCACTCCGCGGAGCGAGTTCGTTGACCGAAACGTGTTGACCTCAAAAATTGAGGTCGCAACATTTTTATAATAAAAGTAACATGAAACAAACACAACAAACTGCTGACACACATTTAGATCACTGAACCGATCTCCATTTTATGTATTGGCGTACGTTTTCCTCTGACGTTCGATTGTGCTCGAAACGGACGGGGTGGGGTGGAAGAACTTGGTGGAAATTGAAAACGAAATGGCAGAAAAAATCGAAAGGTGGAGGTTTTCATCATGGTAAAACGCTTTATTTATTACTGGCGTTATGAAATGGGAGGCAGACAGATAAATTTCACGCTCGGTATTCGCACAAAAAAAAACGAGAAATGAAAGGAAAATTGTCCAGCGGATTTGATTAATGTTTAGTAGCTTTGATATGCCTTGCTACGCCTAGCGGTTGCAACAACAGATCATTAGAGATATCTTAATTATATAAGTGCATATTTCAAAATAATTAGGGGTTACATAGGCTGCGTGGAGATATCAGCTTATATAAGTTTTCTCCTATAAAAATGCTATGAATTCAGTCTTTGCAGTTAGGTATTTTGTAATTTTATGTAGGTATAAGAAACAGAAATTTGTGTTCATAATGCTCACCATAAAACATCATCAGGGTTGTTAATACTTCACAAATTTTACTTAGCTTTCTGAAAGTCAAAGGTTACCAGCTCAACACTCAACGTTACTAATTCTACAAAAGTAATTTTAATGGGTAAATAATAATTTTCAAATTTTAACTGACATTACTGTAATAACATAATTGTAATTATGCCTCTGTTAGGCAGAGGTTCGTGGTATAGAACCATTCTAACCAGTCAGTATTTCGTTAATGGTCGTGTTGTTGATTTTATACAGCTGAAGAAACTTTCGGTTACATTCGACATGTTTTTCCTTCTGAAGCGCGTCGAGCAATTTTGGGACTCATCTTGTGCCAATTTTTGTCATACCAAATATTCAGGCAGGATCTTCAAAATGCCAGTTTGTTCCTCTTTAGCCTTCAACCGCCGATAACTCAATACGACTTCCTCGACCCATTTGATATTTTTTGACCTCACCCCAGTAATGTAAGGGTCTAATAACTTGTTATGTAAATAGTCCATTTATAGATATTTCTGGGTATTTATTGCTTTATGAGGGGTAATTGAGATTTTCCCAGATCAAAATAGGAATTTTAAATGCGACAAAAATTTAGACCCTGTGCATTTATTACATTAATATAAGCAAAAATGTTTTAATTTGATACTTCCGTTTATATGCAGCGGTTGTGCTGGTAAAGTGTACACATTTCACCACGAGAAATTATATTTTATAAAGCCTTTGCAATATGGATACAAAAAAAGCAATTATCCTTAATAGAAAGGGGGAAAGTTCTAGCCTGGCACCAGGATGGTGTTAGTAAGAAGGAAATTGCTCGTCGGTTATGAAGAAGCGATCATTCCGTTAGAAATTTCCTAAAAGATCTGGAAAATTACGGCAAATCAAAAGGCCAGGGGCGACCGAAAGCTGTAAGTGAGCGGGATAAACGCATGATATTGCGGTGTGCATCCAATTCTTCTGCGTCGGCGAGAGTTGCTGCAGAACAGGCGGAGGTACAAACGCACGTGCGTAATGTTCAAAGGATTTTAAAGGAGTCACCGGTATCACGGAAGAAAATGTTGAAAAAACTGTCACTTTCGGCGAAACACAAAGAAGGGAGGTTGAGATTTGCCGAAGAACACGTATCCTGGAAGAAACAATGAGAAAAAGTTATATTTTCCGATGAGAAATGTTGAAATTTGGACGGACCGGATGGGTACTCGCATTATTATCATGATCTGAGAAAGGAACCAAAAGTGAAAATGACCAGACAATTAGGGGGTGGATCTGTGATGATATGGGCAGCGATTGGATTCCGCGATAAAAGTGAGACAGTGTTTTGCACAAACAAAATGACATCTGTGACGTATAAAGACTTATTGCGTGACAATCTTCTACGTTTTGGAAACCAATGGGCCGGGCGCAATTTTGTTTTTCGGCAAGATAACGCGCCAATTCATAAAGCAAAAACCACCACTGAATGGTTTAAAGAGAAAAAGATTAAAAGTTTACAGTGGCCGGCGCGGTCACCAGACTTAAACATTATTGAAAACATGCGGGGTGAATTGGCACGTCGCGTTTATGGCAGAGGCCGTCAATATTTCACGGTACAGGAACTGAAAACTTCAATAGTGACTGAATGGCAGAATATCCCTCAAAATTATGTGTTAAATTTATATAAACCTATTAATAACAGACTATTGGAAGTGATTAAGAACAATGGAGGATCTACGCATTACTGATCACTTATTTGTTTTACATTTGCAACAAGAGCGTCTAAATTTTTGTCACAGAAATCGTTTAAACATTGGAGTAATAATTTATTATTTACTTCATATATTTCTGGAGCAGATATTTTTAAATTTATTTTACTTTTACGAATAAAAACTTAATTAGATATCTTGCTAGTTTCGCAAAGAAATGTTGTAACCCTTAAAACCCGTAAAACATCTCCGCGTCTAAGTTTTTGTCGGGGAGTGTATCTTAATTAATGGACCTTTGTCACATGTTTTCTAATATTAACTCTCGTGCATATTACATTTACAAAAGCGGTGAACTGCGTTGTTTTTTTTTTTTTTTCTAACAATTTCAAATCGCCTAGTGCAAGAGAAACTATTGGTCAATCGCCTCGCCTTCACATGTTCTATTCGATGTAGACAACAGCCGAGCATCAAACGGAAAATCTTTTATATAAAAATCGATTTGCTTTAACGATTATTAGCGTAGCTGGCAGCATTATTCTTAAACAATAATAGCTCGTTCTGTGCTGCTGATGTGTTATTAAGTAAACCATGTAATTAGGCGCTGTCATGTTGCTGTTTGATTTACCTCGGTTGAATGTAAATAATTATGTAATTGGCGATATGTACGGCAATTTTTCGTGTCGAGTGAACGTGTATATATCTGCAAAACGTTTGATTATACAGATACAAATTAGAGAATTGCATCAAAGTAACCATTTTGTTGGAAAATGTTCCTCTTTAGTTCCTTCACCGCGTCAATTACACGTGTTTCTTTATCTGTCGTCGTTATTTAACGATCCTTTTTAGCGACGTTATTGAAAATATCAAGGAATGTGAAAGTACGTAACTGTTTTGGAAAAATACAAGAAAGGACGGTGAAATCTGGAATAGTTAGTTTCATGGTTTTTGACTTGTTCTCTCCTTCACCTAGCTACGTCTTCTTGTTCTTATTTAAAGGTATAAGAGAGTTGTCAACCGACCTTTGTTTCAAAGAACAGCCCTTTATTGCAGCATATTGTCCTTTGAACTTTCATGAGGTGTCAACGGACAGAATTGTAGAAATTAGGACGTCAGAACAAGGGAGAGAAAAAAATTAGCGCTCGTAAAAAAAATCGGAAATATCAAGGTGTAGAATTGTCAACTCAAAAAGGAAAAATAATGACGTGCATCCCTCTCTTCTTGCTCGAGATCCCGGGTACCCTAAGGGTGTCGGGTTAATGACGTGTCAATGAACAGATAATCTTTTGAACTCAGGATCCCTTCTACAAAATTAACCAACTAAAATAAGAAAAAAAAAACATCAAATTTGTATGGATCGGAGATGGTACAATTAATACACTGGCTGCAATTAAAAACGCACCACCCCTAAATTGTTGGAGTATTTTGTTGAAATTTTATAAGTGTATTTTCGAAGGTTAACTTAAACGATTGTTCATCATATGACATTGGTTTACAATGCGTGCAGTATGTTTCAGGCAATCGTGAGTGATGAAGGACATAAAAAAATAAAACAAAAACCTCCAAATACAGAACCGAGGTAAATTTGTGGATGACCCTAAGAGTTTCAAATGGACATAGGTTCGTCACCTCTAAACGCAATATTGCTACTCGTTAAAGTTAAATACTGCAACTCTGCGTATTTTAGTACCAAATATGGATGGACGCCATGATGAGTCGAAAAAATCTTAAAATTAACGTCAGCCTTTTATGTATTTATGTCTACATCATTTCTGCATTGTATCTTCTTCATAATGAATATTGATTTTACGTGGTTTCTTTGATCACGATTAATTACGTATGTTTATCTTAACGCGTCTGTAGATTTATCGAACGTATTATTACAGCCGACATTTAAACCTAGAAAATATGACTCGAACGGCTAACCTAATAGCGTGATACACCTACATGTCGTAAATATTTATTCAAGTGATTTTACCGTTACCCGCCGCATAGCGTAATAGTGCAGCGCAATTCGTTTGTTTATCTGACGTTTGTTTTCGAATGTAAATTTTAACGCTGTTGGGTCGAAGTAAGCAGAGCAAAACGCCGTTCATACAACAGAACAAAACGTAAACGTATAGCTTGTATCTGGATATTAGCTGAACCCGTATAGAATACAATACGGTCGTTGTTCATTGTTCTCGAAGCGTGTATAGTTACGCGTTTGATAATTTATTTAATTTTTCTTTTAAATTTTGCTTAAATTTCCGTTACACGAGCGAATTACCGGGTAACGGTAACACTACGCCTTTATTGTTTGGGATCGTTGGTACTGCTGAACTGTTCGCGATGGCGTCTGATAGCAAAATAAATGGATCGAAAAGTATATTATTAATTTGAATGAATATAGGAGGTTTTTGATGAGCAAGTAGGACAATTAGAAATTTTTGTGAATAGAATTTACCGAACTTTTTTTAGTAGAACCTCTCTTTTTATTTATTAAAATTTTACAGCATTCTAAATTAAAATTTGCAAGTATTGGCAACCTCCGCACCGCGCAAATTTAATTAATTATCTAATAATTAATCCGGAACGGCCGTTTCGAGGACACGAATTCTCCTCATCATCAACAAGTAACCGAATGACCACCTTGTGTGGTGCGGAGGTTGCCGATATTTATGTTTTGTTTACCGTACTACGCCACAGTCCTTTCTATCATTATTGCGAACGTTATAATTTATGCAAATACCTCTAAATATTGTTATTATGTAATTGTAATATATGGATCCATAAATGAATGTGAACGTAATGTTGCTGGAGAGAATTCCATATTTTCAATACCTTTTAATAGTGAAAGGTTGCGTTCACAAGCGAAGTGATTTTGTAGAATGTTAGTGTTTCTACATCAATACTTATTGCGCTTAGTTGTTTCAAAAACACGAGAAATATAACATACAGAATCTTATGTAATTGCAACGTGTGTGGTAAGTTACTAGGCAAATAGGTTACCTTCTAGAAATGTACAACAGTGGATGGTACAAATAGGTTTCTCTTTTGGTGGAAGCGCCGGTCACATTTATGGACCTCTCAATTTTTTGCTTACATTGTTACATTTACAAAGTTAGAATAAAATGAATATGGGTTACGTCAAGTGCAAATAAAAAATTCAAAAAGATATAAAAATAATGTAAACAATACTGTATATTGGAAAATATTTTGCAATTGCGGAAATTTATTAAAAATTTTTATAAGTACAGCTGCAATTTGGAGACCTTTCGAAACCAGCTGTAGCATATACAGATGCGTTAAAATTGTTGCGGCGTTTTATATAAAGTATTGATATCTAAACGGAATTTGCAATATAGTATAAAAATATACAATATAAAAGTACAGGTTATTTTTTTAGAGTTTCGTGAAAGAAAATTTTGAATCAGCTCAATAGTAGAATAACTTTGTTGTTGTAGACTTCCGCGGTCGTTGTTTTCATTTAAAGAATTTTTGTTTCCGGGTTGAAACGAAGAATTCTTCGTACAGCAGCAGCCCAGAAGAAGCTCCATGCAATTGAGAGCGAAATGTCGGCATTCTCATGCAATTACGACGAGGTTTCAACCCGGAAATACAAATTCTTTAAAAGTAGAATGGCTTGTTTGCAAAAACTAAAAATTTCAATTGTATCGTATGTACAGGGTATCGCAGGACACAGCTTACGTTAGCCAAATATCAGATTCTTAAAATTTGCAAAAATTCCAAAATTATTTTGTTAAAATTTGCAAAATTTTGTTCGAGGTGGCTAGCTTTTAGAAAATATCGGCACGTCTAAGTAGCGTACACTCCACGTCAAATTAATTGTTGAATTCAAATGTTTTATAAAAATTAGGGTAATCCATTTAACAAAATGAACGAACATGCGGATATTTCAGTTTAAGCTAGCCCCCTCGAACAAAATCTTTAAATTTGCTAATTTCTGATATACAACTAACGTAAGCTCATCATATTATTTCTAATTAACCAATCACTGTTATAAACATCGTAATAAGCCAGATTTACATACACCACTAAAGGTAATAAACGACAACACAATCGTCTAAAATTAAAATCATAGAAATGTTTCGGTATTGACGCAATTACTGCAAAACGGAAGTGACTTGCCACTGCAAAACCGTTACAAGGTAACAACGTTTCCCATACGTTGCGATTCGGAAAAAAGCATATTTACCGTAAAATGGTCGCAACCTAATTCGCCCCATGGTACAACGACAGAAGCAAGTACGCAGGAATCATGAGATCAGTTAGAATAAGCTTTACCTCAGCGGGGACCTGACAAAATTATATTTATGGGACAATTTAACACAATAAAGTCTGATCAGGTGGAAGATCTGCAGTTCTTATAAACGGATTGAGATTTACATGAATTACATGAATTACTCGTCTGCAGATGTCATCGTATCCTCGTATATGTCCCATTAAGATTACGTTTTCACTGCAAGCTCTATTTATTTTAGATTTTATACTTTTAAACTCAATTTCGTTCTTTCTTCTTCGTTATAATTAGTATGTATTGTACTTTATTACATCTCCAGTCAAAATATATAGTCAGATGATAATTGGATAAATCAATATGTTGTTATTGTTTAAGTAATTTAGTTCGAGAAGACATAAAAATCTGATAATTGGAAAAGAATTTAAGGCTATATATAACTTTCTTTTGAAAATGAAGGAGAGCAAACAAGTACGCCCACACTAATACGGGCACTAAATGATAACAATGTGAACGAATATTATCTTTTGAAAATATGACCATTTTGGTAAAAGTAACTATATTTTTCAATAATCCGCATGGAATGTTAACATTATTATTACGATTAAATTAACAAACACCTTAACGAAACCAATTCAATATCTATCGAAATCCCGCGATTCGAAGCTGTTTAATTTCCGTCGAATCCGTTTATCCTAATTGCCGAAAACCTCGCGCGTAATCTACGTGTAACGTTACATACGTGCAGCGAAGATTACAAAATTAAATTGTGTCGCGGGCGAATTAGCCTGAGCTTAGTAGATCGGCGTCCGACAGTATCCCATTTACGTCATCAAGATCAGTTTTGTTGAAGGCGGCCTAGTCCTAGGTCGTTCACCTACTAGCGTTCTCTACGAACGTTCTCGAAAATCAACGTAACTCTACAAGCCACGATAATTAAAGATAACGAGAGTCTAAATTTGCAAAACAACCGCGTTTCGTTCTATAAAAAAAAAATTGTTTTTCGGTTGGAGAATTAGTCGGCGAGGTAGTAAACAAAATCTGAATATGTACGCAAGCGATACACATACGTTCTAAAGCAACCTTTACAAAATAGTAAATTGTATATACCGATATGTTTGTTCGAAGGCATGCCCGCCAACTGTGTTTATACAAGACGTTATTGGTTAACTTTGTATGAGATGATGCAATTGGAGACTATCGTTTACAAAATTTATTGCAGAATGGGGATTGTTGTTTATGATTTTTTCTTTTGACTATTCAATAATAGATTATTTCTTAATTCCAAGAGACCATGTAATTTAACATAAGGACTTCATTCTTTACGACCTCTGTGATAAACAAGGTAACTTCAAAATTTATGGGTAACGTTAAACATTAAAAATACTCTATATTTGAATATATCGCAATACACACACACGGGCCGGATCCGGTTTGCTTTTCATCCGGGCCGCGGAAAAAATCAAAATGTGATGCCTAACTACAGATGTTCAGCAGTTAATGTCGATTCTTACATTAGTTTGTCAATATTTTAAGTTGAACGCGGCAAATTCAATTATTTCAACCTTCAGAGGAGACAGTTCGTGTAGCCTTGGCTTCTCTGCTAATTATTCTCTAAGAATAGTTTTCTTCTAAATATTGTAGTGTAGCGGCGACTGTACACTGCCGTTCAGAGAAATTCGGTCGGTTGGTAAAAAACATGAAAAGCTTACAGAAATAAACGAAACCAAAAACAAAATGCAATTTTATTGTATGTACAGGTAAAAAAGACAAAAATAAATAAATAAAAAGTTATTCTGGCCTAATATAACATACTGAACATTATATTTTTTTTTCGTCGAAAAAACCTCCGTTGCTGTTAATCACCGCTCGAACTATTCTAGGCATTCTTTCGATAAATTTTGTTAAAACGGATTGTGGAATATTAATCCATTCATGTTGCAGAATATTCCGTAAATGTTCTTGTGAAGTTGGGCATATTTTTCGGATCCTCCTGTCCAGTTCATCCCACAACAACTCTATCGGGTTCAAATCTGGGCTTTGTGGGGGCCATCTCATTACTTTCAGGGTGTGCTGTTCTTCTTGCTCCTTTAGATAGTTCTTACACACTAACGCGGTGTGTTTTGGGTCGTTGTCATGCATGAATGTAAAGTTACGGCGTATTATATGCAATCCTGATAGCACTGCATGATTCTGGAGTATTGCAAAATAATTTTCCTTCCTCGTTACACCCTGCGCTCGGCATAAATCTCCCGTCCCAGCAAAGGAGAAACATCCCCACACTAACACAGAACTACGCCCTTGCTTCACTGTTGGCACAATGCAGTCCGGGATCACTTTTCGGTTTTAGATCTTCGGACATAAATTCATCGATTTTGCCCAAAAACCTCAAATTTTGACTCGTCACTCCAAGGCACGTCTCTAACGACCAATCTAGATGAGAATGGGCCAACTGCAGCCGCTTTTGCTCTGTTGCTCCGACGTAATAAGGGTTTTCGAATGACAATGCGTCCATGAAGGTCCGCTTGTTGAAGTCGACGTTTTACCGAACTCGCCGAAACTTATTCTTCACGGCCGCGATTGACTTCGGCTGCTATCTGTGGCGCTGTTAATTTTCTATTGCGTTTGCTTAATAATACAATTCTCAAATCTTCAGCTTTCGTTGTTTTTCTAGATGCTCCACGACGAACACGATTTTCTATAGTTCCAGTTGTCCGATATCGCTTTATGAAGTCATTTACTGTTGAACTTCTCATATTTATTTTTTCAGCAGTTTGTCGCCCCGAATATCCTTCTTCAAACAGCGATAATAATGCGTGAACGTTTTTCTACACTGGTAGGCTTGCCACGTGCCATTTTGAAGTAAATTTTCTTAAAACTTCCGCGCAAAAACGGCAGACGCACACCAACGCACGTTTAACAGTAAAATGAAGCAAATTTATATCTTTACGCCCGTGATAAATAAACAAGAATGATGCTGCGGTATATTTCCTAAATGTATTGTTCGTTAATAATCCCCAAACGACCCGTTTCAAAAGATCGGTCCTTCCGAGAAATTCTTGGAATGATAATAAAAGGGACTTTATTGTGGTTGTCGCAATATTTCTACTTTACATAATAATTTATGGCTTTAACCCTTTAGAAAAGAGTGTACGCTTAATATTTTTCTAATTTTATGTATTAATTATTGTATACAGTGTGATATAATAGATTTTTATTGTATGACCGAACTTCACTGAACGGCCTGCTGGAATTACACACTTTTCATTTAATTCAGCTGTAAATGTTCTTTTTGTCTCTTAGTATTAACAGTATCAAGAAAGAAAATGGGCTCTATGTGCCACAATCTTTTCTTCAAAATCATTATTGCACCACCATGCTGAAAATCAAATATTTCAATTTATTTCGTTTAAAAGTTACTAATTTGATTTCATCATTCTGTCCAAAAGAAAATTGTTGCTATTCTATCGCCTCCTAAATGTTATTATTCACGTTAGCAACGTATTCTCGTTGCTTTCCATAATAGAGCGATCATACAACCACCGCTTTGCCTACTTTGCATTTTACAAGGCGCGTCTATAGTAAACGCAAACGTCGTAATGGTAAACAAGCAAAGTGAAAGTAACTAACTTTACCGCCCGCCATACCGTGTGGGTCTTTTCCGAGGGAACGAAAATGAAAGCAAGCGATGGTTACACGGAGCGGTCTGCCACTATCAATAATAATAGATGACGGCATTACTTTCTTTTAATTTAAACATTAGTTACATATGTCAATTTGTACGTATTGTGGAGATTCTACACAATGGAAATGAGGTAAAGGCGAGAACAATGTAGCGGTGGTAATATGGCAATTGAAATATACGAGGATGAATTGAAAAGTTCCTGTCAGTATTGTTATATCTTTTGCAACGTTAACTTTTATCAAATTTGCCTGTTGTTGTTAACTACTTCGTCTTCATCCTATTATCAATAAGCAATGTTGATAATGGGACGAAGAACCTTTATTTGCTACTCCTTAAATAGGCTTAATGTTTGCTATACCGCAAGATCGCCCTAAGTCTAAAGTATTCTTTAAACATATTGTCATCGTCCATTAAATTCCTTTCTATTAAAGTCCGTTCTTCTACCTCAAAAATCTTCTCTTTCTTGCCTCTAGAATTACAAAATATTGTTAATATTCCTCTTCTTCTTCTACCATCATCATTAACGTAACTGTGACTTTTCCTATAACTTTGTATTTACTCCTAGTAGTACAGATTGTTGGCGTAACATTGGCTTCCGATCACGGCTCGATGTTAGCAGCGACGTTGGTATTACGTGAAAGTGCGAATATTTTACACTTTCGGCCGAACATTGGCTCACAACGTTCTCGCATATTTACCTGATCTCTAGATTAACTTTTTTTTTTGTCCACCGATCTTTAACGAACATTGGCTCGCTATTGCGACGTTTACGACGCTCGACAATTAATCTTCAACCGACGCTTCACCAACTGAATTGGTTCAACATCGACTGAAGTGTTTGCCCTCAAGCATCATTTCCCGATTATCGACTAACGCTGAATTGATTTTGGTAACCTACAGCCAATCGATACCTAACGTTAGAAAAGTAGCAAGGTGCGACGTTGTACCAACTGAAGCCCAACTGCTAAAAAATAATGCTGGCTCAAATCAATTAACCCGTTTCTTTAGCTTTACTTCGCAGACTTTTCATCCCATCCTCGTGTATCTACGTCCCTTTAACTTACCCGGGTATAGAACCTTTTCAAGAGACTATTTTTTAGAGACGCTTTTATTGTATGTTTTTGTCCAGTAATGCGTTTAACGTGCGAGGGATTTGGCGAGTTTTATAAAAAAAAGAAAAGGGAAAGATGCGAAACGAGAAGAGAACGAAGGGGAATTGGCGACGCGATCGCACGCCGCAGGTAATTCGCGATGCGCGTCGTTGGAATAAATCGTGTTCAGTGTGTAACCATCGGCGAGCGTTGAACTCACCGTTCAGGAACTGAGTCAGTGGGTCAAGCCAGTAGCATTCGCTTCGTTGAACGTGCACACACACATAACGCGAAGCAGGCAGACAGACATACACACGCGCTACTATAACATAATACACAACATTAAAAGCTATTCGCTTGAAACGACTCTCGCTTGATAGTCGCGGTGCTGTTCCAGTGCGCAAAGTCTTTCGCGGTGAATTATCACGCGCGGGTAGCATAACCCCACATTCACTAGCTGAACGCACGCTTTTCCAACTCAATTAAAACGTATCAAATTTTTTCGTTGTTTACGCGAAGAATAGAGTAGAATCAAATGCCATCGTAAATACTAAGGACCATTTCGGTGACGATCAATTGGATATTCCCTTTCAATTTGAACCTTTTATCAATAATTAACACCTCTTATTAAGTGCGATTTGTACGATTACGACTACAATAGAAAATGACTGTTAACGATTACAAAGAAACGGCTTGCGTGACCGCCGGTGTTAATGAAGACGTTGAAATTGAAAGTGATCACATTCTCCAGACCAACACCGCTTCGCAGAATCAACAACAACAAGATAGCGAACATCTTTTAGGCAGAGTATTAGCAGGTGAGTTCTTCGCCAATATGAAAGCTAAAAATTTAAAATAATTCGATGTATTTCGGTAAAAACCTTGCTTTATTTATTTGTTTTCAAATCTAGTCTCTTCGTTTTATTTACTTCAATTCTATATTTGTTTATACCATCGAAGGAAATAACAATTCACAGCTTGTAATATAGAAAATATGTTTATTTAATTTATTTTTATTTTATTATTACTTTTTTATTTATTACGTAAAAATACACAATGTGAGGCATGTATAAATATTACAGTATCATTGTAACTTTGATATACAGCGAGTACCAAAAATATATAAACAATACCATGTTTGTACACGGTTCACTGATTGCTGTGCGTATCGTTAATTTTAAACATTTTTAAATTTTAACGACATAGGTTCGGTAAAAATTTTTTTCTCGCTACATTAAAGAAAAAATATTAACAAATCTGTTTCCGCTAATTTTATGATCTTGTAGTCGTCTATATTTACCTATTAATAGACAATGACGTGTCAATGCTCCAGAAATTTCTCTAGTTTGTTACTTAGAGGTAAGGAATAGATTTTTTTTGAGTAAAATTGCAATGTGGGCGATATGGTACCAGTAAAACAATTTACAACGCCCTTTCAAAGCTAAGTCGATTAGTTATTTTTCACATCATAATATTGCTTGTGTGAAAGAAATTTATTATACAGGGTCCGTTTAAAAATTACCGTCAAACTCTATGAGATAGTAGGAAATTATAGTACGGACGTTTTTTCTTAGTAACTTTTATTTGAGAAGTACCCAACGTGAAAGTTAAATGAGCAGTTGCTTGAAAATATTTTTTTTATCCAACCAGCAAATTTTATAAATCAAAGTCAGGAGAGAACTAAATTCAGTGCAATGTGCGGTTCCATGATGAAATCCTCAGGTAGAAGATGAAGAAGTTTGCAAAACATCTTCTTTAATCAACGGTAGTTATATAGATGGTTCCTTCGTAACTCCATTAAACTCCATTTCATCAAGTAAGAACATTTACAAAACTGGGGTTGACACATTGTGCGTATAGGAAACCCGCAAATTTAATATTCAATTTAATCTTTCTAGCCAAAAAAAGAAACCTTTTAGACACATCGTGGTTATCTCTATTCTCATCTTTTTTTCCGTGTTACTCGATTTCTACAATACATATAAAACGACACACGCCACATCCTCCGTCTTAGAAACTAATTTTAACTACGCATAACTAACCTACCCTTTCAACTGTTATCGGGTCCTTGTCGCATTATCTTTAGCATCCAGCCCTAAATTCCGCGACTGCAATAAATCGGATTCGGTTGATGAACCTTCTGCGATGCCGCAATTGTTGCGCCTGCCAAAGAATGCTAACAACTCCTGTTCGCCGCTGGACGAGGACGATCGTTGGCATGCCGTCGAGGAATCTGCGGCTTACGTTCCTTCCATGTATGTCAAGATTTTTTATATATAGGACCCGACGAGAATAAGCGACGGTGGTTATGTGTTTCGCCCTAATTTCCGTTACCGATTTGGTGTCTCGGTATAGTTGACGACTATCAAATGCCAAAATTGCATAGGTCAGCGGATGAGCAAAACATGTTTTCTCAATTGTCATGTCGACGAACTAGGTCAGTACTTCGATTCGGAGGCGATTGAAATTGATCAGCGAGGGCATTAATTTATTCAAGATTATCACTTATTTGGTGTCTTATTATTCAAATATGCGCTTACTTGAAAATCAATAAATATAAGCTGTTTTTGCAATTATTATTGATTGAATAGTCGACTTCGCAACGTAAAGACCCTGGACATTAGTACCTATATGGCTTCATTGGCTTCCATTGAAAGCGTCGTATTATAAAGACTAAGGATGTGTATCTTCTCTAAAAGGCCACGCTCTCTCAATATACTTTTAATATCTGGTTCTACAGGAAGGTAGGCTAAAAAATGTCTAACCTAAACACATAAACAAATATCTTTTTGTCAAATTCAGTTTGATTTCCCAACGTAAGCCTAAACACTTTTCGTAACGAAGCTCGTATCTCTCTTGGCTTTGGGCGGATAATGGTGCATGCAAGCGTCAACGACTGCTATTAATCGACGTAGAAACTCTGACTTATTTTGTTTAAACTACTTCAACAGGGCTTTGGAAATGTTCTCTCGAATGTGATTTTGGTCCTGAATGAGCAAGCACGGCACCCAACGCGTGGTTAGCTTCTTCATGCTCAAATCTAAGTAAATACCCATATAGATGCCTACGGCTTGTGCTATCTCTGATGGTGAACTTGGTGAACTTTTCCGATGTTATAGTGGTTGCAGTTTTTGGCTATCCCCAATGTTCATTGTTTTTCAAGCTAGTACGACCACCATATTTTTTTTTTTGCAAGAGCTATTTGATAAGGAAGAGAGAGATGGTTGTATTAACTGCAGTTGATTTTCACATGCCGAGCTACCATGGTCAACTGCTTCCCGCTCACTCTGGTGTAGTTTACACGTTGAGTTGCCATGCTAACTATTGCCTATCACTTCTTCCTCTCCTGAAGAAGGCCCATACGATTCTGGATGAAACAACGTCCATGAGTTTTTGTTTAACACGGTCCAAACCCGGAACACGTTTAATTTCAACTGATTCCGGCGGCGGAATTGTGATTTAAAATAGCGAAATATCAGATGCTGGCGTAATGGAAATATTCTGAAATAAGTGAAACTACTTCATCGTCATTAACTAAATTATCTTCAAAATCTGTTTCAATAAAGATATCGTTATCGTGCGAATGCAAGTTACGAAAGCTTTTCCTCCTCCTCCTCCTCGCCCTAATAGAGCTTACATGCCTTCAATTTCACCAACAAATAGCAATAAAGATAATAACGTTTCGCGCTCTCAGTATAATACCATTGTGCTGTTCCGCTTCAATTGTTTAACGTTAGCGAACAACGAACGCGCAGCCTACTATCTACCATACGCTGCCTATGTATATAGTTCGCGTCATATACACGTTCTTTCGTTTCTAGCCTCTGCCTAAGGCGTCGCGTAATTACCTAAGGTTTTCACTTTTCAGTGTTAACAAATACGCGGAGTATTTAACTGGGGCACCGCTCACCCAACGCGAGGCTAGTTCGTTGCACCTCACAACGTCCTTACTTGCGAATCGGCTATCTCGCTCGGCGCGAGCGCCCTATCGCAGTCTGTACGCTTAAATTCTCTCTCGGAGATCCGTGTCAACTATGGTATTCTAGCCTCTGCGCGAGGCGTTCGTCATTGCCAACCTTTTAAGCGCTAACGCCCGATTGACGGAAAGAGGTCAAGTGGACGAACGCGGCGAGGCTAGTTCGTTCACCTCACGAGCCGTGAATCTGGGGCAAGATGAAATTAAATAGAGGTTGTGCGAAAAACAGCACATGTACCGCGTTTTAACCAATGACCGCGCCGATTACCGACGTGTACTCCCCACCATCTCCGCCGCTGCTACGGTGATTATTTCTAGGTGTATACGAGGTGTTACGCATAAGTTTTTATCTTTGAAAGTGATTTGCTACTAAGAAAAAGAGATTCTAATTAGCCGGAGCAGTTTATTGATTTTCTGGTCCATTCAGAATTATTTCATTTTTAATTATAATTTAAACTATTGAAGCTCTTATTTTTTTTTGATTTATAGCAAGCTGAGACGTAAAAATATGTAACAATTTGCACTTATGACAAGCTTTAATAAAGCTTATACGCCCCGTTGGGCCGTCACCATAATAATAATAATAATAAAATTTTTTTGTATGAAAATTTTCATATTAAAATGATACAGTTCATGGGTATTACAGTATCTAGTGACAACAACTTAATAGGAGTACCTCGTATGAGCCCACTCGCGCTCATATTTTTTAACGCACCTATATATTCATATATACGTAACCTCGAAGGTTCAATGATCCAAACAACGCTAAATAGGTTACCTTTCCACCAACTTTTTAGTACGTATATTAGTACTACTACTACTGGTTAGGCTAATTTATATAACCACAATAAAAAGCCACGAAGTTTCCTTCGAATAAAAATCTTATCAATTTTTTGTATACATTGCGGCTAGAAGATTGTCTTGTTATGTTGTGTACGCGCTAAAATTAAGCAAGTAAATAATCCTTTATCTGGGGACATTTTCAAAACCGCGTAATTTTAGGAAATAACCTGAAATGCAATTTAGTCTAGTTACATGGTATCTAAAAACTTTCAACTATTCCGTTCCGAGGAATGAGGTTGCTGGATTGTTTTTCGCCTTTGTGATGGTAACGCAATGTAATTAGAACTTCTATTCACTTTCTCCGCCATAGATTTCACTTTGGATGAAAGTGAAAATAGTTTCACTTTTGGGACGGCAACGCTCTTTCATTTTTTACAGTCGCTGTTGTTGATTTGGGGGAATTTTTTTTCGAACTGCTGTGGTAAAACAATTAACGTAATAAATGAGGAAATTGTATACTTTTGATGGCAGTCACATTTACTGTTTATTTAGGCAATCTTGTCCCAAAAGTAACCTATAAAATTTATATTTTATAGGTTGCTTTTATATTTGTTTGTTTTCAAAAAAAAAAGAAAATCAGGCCAATTAGCGTTCTATGATTGTCGTATTTATTGCATTTCGAGAAATATGTTAATAACTAATATTCCTCTTTGTTTAAAAAAAAAACAGTTATTATCAAGCATTCTGAGCAACTGGAGTCTTACGTAACTTGATGACATCTCCTTTATAGCCTTTAATTGTTGTAATAACTTCAGTAGAAATACGTATTTAACAGCTTCTTCAGCCTTTCACGCTCCATCAACGTCCTCTTCATTGGACACGTCTAAAAGCATTAAACAATCCGAAAATATTGCCTTCCTAATTAATATAACCTTACTGGAAATAGACACAAGGCATTTGTAAAGTGAGAGCGCGCGTCAAGATTGATAGCCTGTCGGTTCGCAGCCAAGAGAAAGTCATGTAACAAAGGTGGTTACACTGTGTCAGTAGTGCGAAAAGTCTTGAGTCGCGTTTGAGTTTCACTTTCTGTCTTGCAAGTATCGGCCGTAAGAGACATCGCAGCCATCGGAGGTTGTACGTAAACGCTTCTATAAATGGTGTCCCGAGCGATGTCGTAAGAGGATGGGAATTGCAGCGGAGACAATAGAGAAAGAGCCGCTTTACTGTTATCGTAGGTTGTGCATTTGCTCTTTCACCATTCTATTGGCTATGAATCAATGCTGCGCGTTGCAAGTTGCAATTGAATATTGCATATATGCAAATGGCGTCGCTATGTATGCGATGGCTTCACTTTCGTAACCGTTATTCCTGAGTCGTTGGGTATTTTAGAAGTGTGTAAACCTTGGGAAATTAAAGAACTTTCCATTAGATTTAAAACTATTGGCGTAGGTGCAGTTTACTGCAAAATAAATCGATAACATCATTTGCAAATGCTGTTCATCTGAAAACATAAAATTTATCTCGTAATCAGTGAACCTGATGAAGTGTCTTTGAAGTCATCAGTCATGAAAAATGCTGATTCCTTCAGTTGCTAAGGTTGACATTTTAAAATACCTTTGGAGTCTGTTACATTTGCATAATTTTTATGACCTTTATGACGCGGGGTTTCTTATATAGAAACAAACATTAGTTGAGTGTAGGCTTTCACGACCGTAATCCATAGTAGAAATGTCTTTCGGGTGCTGTCGCGTAGTTAAAATTTTACTTGACGTTTCGCTGACCAAGCTGTCAGCTTCTTCAGAAGACTTCTAAAGACAGTCTTTAGAAATCTTCTGAAGAAGCTGATGGTAGCATGGTTAGCGAAACGTCAAGTAAAATTTTAACTACGCTACATCACCCGAAAGACAGAAACGAACATTCTTTGAAAATATAAAGAAAAAATGGCCGTAACAAAGCATTTCTAAGAAAGGTTGATTATCTGCATATATAAACAAGATAGGAGAAAATAAATTGCGCTGCTTTTTTGTTGCTCTGTACAATGTTCCCTTTTCTTATTACATTTAGGTCTAAATATTTTGTTCCAGTCTTTTTCATTTTGTTACGTTATTTAATTGTCTAAAACCAGATATAACAAAATTTGAAGGTTTGAAGGTTAGAATTGGGTATGAAATAAGTCATAAGTCTTGACGTTATTCGCATTGTGTAAAGTCCATAGATCTATTTATTGTTAACCCATTAACCATTATAGCTCGATGAATACATGTACTATAAAGTTGATAAAAAATCGGGAAATTTTTTTGGCGGAAAATAGCGAGTAAGTCCATAAGTGTGTTAATAGAAGTCTTTATGCTTCTGCATATTACAACAAGAAGTTTCCCAAAGAGAAATTACAGATAAAAACCGAAAATGGGGGAAACTTTTCTTCGAAAAACAAATTACTTCAAATTCCATAATTTTGCCGAGCTGTGTATATCATCAAACATGCAAAGTTTTTTTTTCTTAAGTAAATGAAAATTGATAAGGATATGTAAATATAACTAATTTTGGTCATGTAATTTTCCTTCCAATGGCGATATCATTACGATTAATTTTTTATATGAATCACTTGGTATGTTTATAATCTGGGTTAAAAAATATGACGACTTCGTTCCTAATCTAAGCATATACAGTCATCGACCGCAAAGCTCATTGTTGTCTTTTAGTTACCAAAATGGTACCAATTTATTGATATAAACGCGTCACAGATGGAGTAGAGAAACGATGATGGGGCAAAAATTTAAATACAACCAATTAGAAAAAGTTAGGCGTCCGGCTGTTGTTACGACAAGGAATCTTCATCTCCTCAATTAAAAAATATTAATTCATAGCAACGTACGCGTGAACTAATATAGTCGGTCTTAAAAAAGGAAAAAAGCTTACGTTCAGAGTTTATGACATATAAAAGCTGTTAGATAAGAATGACATTGATGTTGTTTCTCTCTTTCTTCGCTTCGTGAATGGACAATGCAAATGAGTGCGAGCGAAATGAGAAGAACGAAGTCGAAACATGTGTAAATTTCGTGGTATATGTGCGTTTATACGAACACATACACAGATATACTATATATATGTATGTATATATGTATATGGTGACCTCAAAAACATATGGAGGCAATGCCCTAGCCTAACGACGAGGTCCGATTTGACCTCGATTATAGGCATTCGCGACTCTTTCCAAGCGAGATCGCCTCGCGCCGAGGCTAGCGAAGTATGAAAGGGCAACGGACTAGTCTCGTCGCGGGGCGCCGATTGACCTGAATTTAGCCGCTGGACTCGCTACGGCACTTGACGTCGAATCGCGTAGCCTCGCGCGGAGGCTTCACCGACTTGTCCCACATACTGCTTTCAAGGTGAATGAACGTTGCTTGAACCCCTGCTTTTAGGACTATCTGCTACTAGCGCGCGCGGCTGTATGTTGTTGCTAATCGAACGGCAACCCCATATTTGTATATTGCGTTCTCTTTCTGCATCTATGTATACGTATACCTGATGCCGTCGTCACCGTCGTGTGGTGATTATGGTCCGCTATTTTTAGAAGAGCTCGCGTTGTTACAGAAGCGAGCTTCTATTTCGCTGAGCTTGGTTATTGTAGCAAGTGCTATTATTGAACGTACGAGGATGCTTCAAATGATAAAACTTAATGAGGTCGTTTTTTTTTAGTCAGGCATGTTAATGGTTAAAAAGCACACAACATACAATCGATTTTCCATCATCATTAAAATTATACCCTGCTTCCCCACTTTCGGGCACAAGATTCACAGACCAATTAGGCAAAAAGCTTAGTGCTTTTTTTTCTACATTTTCTTATTCTTTACTTTAGCCTTCCAGTTTCGTATAATTTCCTCCCTCAAGTCTGCCTAAACCATTTCTCCTCGTCTCATCTTTCTGTACATAGGTTCCTTCCATCTTTGGTACTCTTTCATTCTTCATGCCACTGTAGTTTTCTTCATTTTATTACCTCATTTGTTTTATGGTCTTTGTAAATTCTGTATATTTTCTCGTTGGTCCTCAGTCTTCCTTCCACCAAGAATTCTTCGAAGTGTCTTCTCTTCTGTCGCATAACATCATTTTCAGTAATTTTATTGAAGATCCATGTCTTATACCCGCAGGGATTTATTGGTTTTGGATTTCAGCATTTTCTTGGTATTTACTTTCAGCCCCATTCGCTCTGATCCCTTTGCTGTGCTTCGTGTGATTTCTGCCCAAAGTTGAAGATTAGTATCGACAGAATTACGCCCTGTTGAAGTTCGTTCTTGACATCAAATTCTTCAGTGAGTTCACCTTTCGTCACTACGATCAGCGCAATTTATTTGTGAGGAATGTTGAATTCTTTCACGCTGGAATAGTTTTGCCCCTCTTAGATTCGTAAGTTTTCTTAAAATCCATGAAAAGCGCCATGGCAGGGATCTTCTGCTCATAACAGGTCGTTAAATAGTTCTTTCATGGTACTTCTTGGTAGTGCAAAAAAATAAATTAATTCGAATTAGAAAGCTTTGGAATATCTTCTCAAAGCAACGGCATGTTGCAAAACCTGTCTAAGCCTTTCCTAGTTTTCCCATACATAAACCATTCATCGACGCAACAAACTCGGACGGTGAAAACGCTTTTATGCCTCCGGCTAATGTGTGCTGGTCGTCCATTACTTAGTCGGATGTACATACGTATACGAACGGGTAAGATTCACTTTCATGTCAGACATTCGAGTATTGGGCGAGCGGCTGTACGCTACTCTCTATCACGCATTTATTCCACTTTCACTGTTTTAGGCCTCATTTCTTTTATGATCACTTTCGGCTTCTTCGAAATGTACTTTCGATGTGGCGTGTCTCACCGGTACGTTCACACCGGCTGGCCGTCTTTGCCGCTTGCGTAACGCCAGTGGGAATGTTTTGTTCGATTTTCTTTTCTTTTGAGGTTTAATTATTCGTTCGCGTTCTTCGCGTTGTCGTCGCGATTTTTTATTGGGATGCACATATATGGTTGTGGAAAAGTATTAAGACCTTTTTGGGAAATATGAAGTTGGCATCAATTGTTAAGTAACAGGGGGCGGTAATGGTTGGTTCTGGTTATTTGCAAGTTAATTCGAATTTATTCAACATTGGTCGAAGGATGTGATAAGGTAATAACATTACAGCAAATTGTTTTTGGGGACAAGTCTCGTCTATCTAGTCACAAACTATCTGCGAATAGAGAATTTTCAAAAATGTGGGCAACTCATGGTTTCGTCACCACTAGTGGTTGTAGCCATAGAATTTTTGAAGCAATAAATACGATGCAAAAAATACTTATCAAGGTGCAGTGAACTTTAAAAGGACTGCTCGAATGTAAATTATGCATTTGATACTGATGTTCATCGTTTGAAGTAGCTCAAATGAATCTCGATATCAATCAAAAAAAAATGACAAACAGCATAGGAAGCATAAGCTTTTTTATCTGATGCAGACGAAATGTAATCCATACGTTAATCTTTTTTTAATCTTTATAGACCCAAAAAACCTCAAAAACAATTTCCCAACATCTTACACATACTTATACACCTATCTCGACCCGAACCCTATCTTATTCACGCACGTAGATATGTTTATCGTGACTCATCGACGTGTTATTTCTATATTCTCTCAATGCTGTTCCCGCAATTATTACCGTCGTGAAATCTCGAAAATTTTGCGGCAATCTATCGCAAGCAAAAGGCGAGCGTAGTTCGTCAATAATAGAACAAATATGCGCCGGGGAATTGTTAGATGTGGTGCAATGGCGGCTTACAACACGCTCCAACTTCTGCTCTAGCCGCGGTACGTTGCTACATCGAACCGTACGTTTTGTAATGGCGTTAAATAAGTTCGGAGAAAGCAACAGTGATATACACGGTGTATATATATATACAGGAATGGTTGGAAAAATGAGTATAATATGAAAATGTTGATATTATTTTTATTAATATTATTACTCTGCATGGTTCAAAATATAAGAATGTTGGGTAAATTTGAAGAATTCAGCTCATTATATGGTGTATTTTAGCTGTTTTTATTTTTAAATTAAAAAAAAAAAATAGATGATCCCGGCGCATCCACCAAATTTTTATTGTAATTTTATATTCGTAACCGTTACACTCTCGCCCTGCCTTTCTTGGTGATACATTTTCCTAACTAATAATCAATACATTTATACTTGTTTGCACCTGGTTTTTCGGTTTTATTTGTTTACATACACAACTTCGATTTCATCTAACCGAACACTCGAACCGCCACCGCCGCTATATGCCATTGCCGGGGGTGTGTGGGAACTTGCCAGAGAGAGAGATACTAACGTTATACGTCTCTAGCGATGGTGGTGGTCGTTCTTCTTAACGCCGCCTTACTGCAGATAAGCAAACTTTTCAACTTATTCATTTGAACTTATTACGACATAATTGGAAATATAATGGTGGCCGAGTTCGCGCTCGACGCTCCAGAAAAAGATGTAACTTCCTCGAAGTGGTGGAAGGACATGTAGCGGAAAGAACTGACGAACTAAGTTGTCCCTTAATCATTCTTTACCAAACTACAGAGGCATATGAAAAATGTTGAACAGATTTTGGATAGATTTTTTTAAATCTCTTTCTTAATGAGCTTAGTCCTGGTGTGTTTGGGCAACACAGTTATCCATAAGGATAACTATTGAGATCCTGAAGAAACACAGGTTTAGGTTCAAATATGGCTCACGCCAGCGACAAAATTTTAATCAGGTATGAGATCTAATTAGAAAAAATTTATATCGAAGAATTCATTATATAAATGAACAATATTATTGTTATCCTGAAAACTTAGGACGTTTTTTTTTTCTTTGTGGATCGACTTATCTAAAGCACGAGCCGTAGCTTCTGCTTTACTTGGAATTAATTTTTATTTCTCAAGTCTTTGAAAAAAAGAATACAAGTATTTCTTGTGAAGAAAATCACGATGAAAAATGAAAATACGCTAAAAATGGCGCATACACAATGATCTTTATCAAAACTGACTAAATGTCTAAGTAGCAAAGAAAATATCTGAATAAATTTTGCCGTATACGTTGCATGTGTAGGATAAATTATTCTGCATTTATATGCTCAAATCTATGCATGTAAAAATAAGAATTAAGAAACAGAAAACTTTAAACTGTGCTTATCTTATTAGTTCTATTTGCAATTAAATAACCGTACGTAGCAAACAAAAAATTATGAACGACCATAAATATCCAATCTGTCAATTTGAATAAATCAACAGCCAATTACTCGCGAGAGAAAAATACAAATCCGATCGCCTGTCTCCGTTCAGTAAATGAATATTCTCGCCTGTTATCTACCATTGAAACCGTTCCTAGCATGTATGAATACGCAAACCGCGCTGAAAGTCAATCGAATCGAGAGATTCGAGAGAGGGCTTTATCAAGAAACCATAAACCATATTAGCGTGCAAGGTTTCCAGTAAGTCATTTATAATTGTGTTCGGAGTTGCATAACCGTCTCTGTAACTTACGTTTACGTATGTATACTAATATGCCGTATACATAAGTACACATTTTATACGTAGAGGACAATGTGCGAGGCTAGTGACCCAGTTATGTGATGTGTTGACCTCGCCTGTGCCTTCGGGTTAACGAACCTGTGACCTCCCCGACGTGTAAGATATAATAACCAACCCTCGTTCTTTTTTAATACGTGGGCTTCGATCGATGGCATCCTCCTCAACTTTTCCATTTCAGATAACAGTTCTTCCTTCTAACATCTTTAAGTGTCAATTAGTAGAAGACTTTGTCTCCAAGTCCAAACATTTTGGAAAACTTTGTTTATGAATTAAAATTAATATATAACCTACATAGACTTTGTCCTTCTTTGAATATCCAAAGATCCCGCATTTTATATTTAGAAATTGCTTCGATACGAAGAGATACGAATTTACCACCCTGTCCTAACAGTCTATTACCGCGTATGCTACTTCTTACATCAATTCTGTTGCAATATTATCTCCTTTGGCAACTTTCAACATTACCAGAAACACCATCAAGTTATTCCAACATCTATTTTTATCGACTTCAACTTGTTATGGAAAAATATCGGTTCATTTCAAAGAATATGAAGATTTTAATTTTACACATATTTCTTGACCCTTTTGTACTCACCAATGAACCGCCACTGTTCCCAGCTCCCTTCTCGTATTCCCAGCGATCATTTCGAGCTCCTCTAGCGGAGGAGCATCAAAGCGACGTATCTCTTCGCCTCCGCGTTTTTCAGATCGAACTGCCCCCGTGAAAATTTCGTATTGTGCGCGGAAAATATCTAGATCGCGTCGCGGCGGAGGTTCTTGAACCTGCAGAGCCCCCTGCCGGGCGAAGCAGCGGCTAGGAGGGGTAAGATACGCAAATTCGCCCACGTTTTTCCAGGTCGGAAAAGCTTCGTTTGTAATAAAACTTGGTAAATTATGGAGTTGTCGGGGTGGTAATTTTATGTCGAAATGAGGGCGTTGATGTTGGACTAAATTAAAAAGGATGTAGGTAGATATGATGGAACGTTAAAAGCGTAGCTTTCCGTGTTGGATTATGGAGTTTTGGGTAAATTATTGGGGATAGTTTAGTTTAATTAATTTTGGTACTGATTTGGTACGGTAGCTGCAGGATGGCGATCGCAGGGCGTCGGTATACACGTATTCGGCCATCACGAGTTAAACGAAATCGTGGTTCAAATGTGAAGATTATTGGCCCCCACAGACCTTTTTGGTTTCAGATTTGTTTTCTCAAACTTTTGGTGGGCGTTTGATCGGAAATGTCCAATCCATGAGTGAATCTGATTTGAAGGTCTTTTGTTGTGGATTTTTCCCATTAAAACTTTGTCCAATACGTTTTTCATAATCTCTGGTATCTAGGCATGGAATGGATGACAGCGAATACTGGTGCCATTCTTGATTCCAGCTATAGTTTTCTTGCATTTCTTCGTGTTGGTATTGTTATCTCAATAATGATACGAAAGAATTCGTTTCCTTTTGCAACCTTATAAGATAAGCTTATAACATTATAACCTAAAAAGTGTTCCTCTAATTATTTTAAGCAGTGTAGCAGTTCTTTTTCTAAAATTCGAAAACTTCTGCTTCCAAATTTAAAATTTTAAGGTTCATCGGTTCTTAATTGGTAGTAATTTTTGCAATAATTTTATTACTTTTGTAACAGTTGCTAAACAACCAGACAACGAAAAAATTTCAAATATTATTACAAGGTTTTCGTTACCATGGCAGATCATTCAATTTTGAAGTTAATTATTTCATTTTTCCAGTTAAAATCCATATAATTGGGCTTCAGCGTAGTCTCTGGAACTTGAGTGCCTACCTTTAGCCTATTTCTTCATGAACCTTAGGTATACATTTTTTAGTCTAAATGATAATGTTCCCACAAGTAACACCTTTTGCAAAGGCAAGTATCAGTTTCCTCATCAGCAAGCACATTTAATTTTGCACCAACATGATCCCAACTGGTTTCCTCAGATAGCGTCGCCTCCATTGTGTTCTTTTCATTACCATTCCGCATTACCATGTATTCGCTTCCTATGCATTTTCTATTTTCCTAAAGCTCCCAGCGGCGGACGAGCCATTCATTTCACGTGCTTCTCCATTCCTTCCCACGCAAACTACCGTAATTCGCCGTCGACCGACGCAAGCAACAGTTGCGACGACCGCCGATACGATTGCAACGCCCTCTTCCCGACCGTCGAGCGGAAGAGCATCGTACTATATAACCTCGATGACCAAAGTGCATTAGACCCCCATAACCCGCCGCAAGTTTAGTGCACTTGGTGCAGATTTCACATCGCACGGCCGGTATTTGTCTTCGTCTTCTATTCCCTCGTTTTCTTTTTCGCTCTTCGTTTTTTAGTATTTCTCGAGCAGTCTGCGGTCGTCTTTGCCGCTTGACGTAACTGTTATGCAAGGAAAATACTGGTAATGTATGCTTAGAGCTACTATTAAGCAACATCCACGATGTCTATTTATAAATTTGGTTTTTTCTTTCCAAACAATAAGCAGTGAAATTGAGTGAAACCATATTTTACTTAAGAATTTAGCATGCGTTGCTGTGGAAACGGGATATTTTTTGGTGCAGAAATTATGAGGTAGGTATTCGTTTTGTATGCAAAAAAAAAAAAAACAACAAGAGAACGAGAGATTGTGCAAAACGAATCATCCAGTCATTAAATACAAAAATATTAAAACAATATTAACTATATTGTAGAGAGAAGATGTAACTGTTTGTATAACATCTTCAGAAAATTATTTGGAAATAAAACAGGTGAAGAGGCTGTTCTTTGAGAACCTGTTTAGCTGATTCACGGTTAATATTCAGCACAGCTGAACTTATTCTTCTGGTGCTTATTCTCGGATTATTTTCTACTATTTGCAAAACAGCTTCTTCGTTTGCAACAGAGCTTGTTTGAGCTCTGATATTATTCCTCTTTATTTATTAATTTTCCACAAATAATATCCTGCAGCCTCACGAACATGCATTGTAGTTTTTTCAATAACACCCGCTATAACATGTAGATAATTCTCAGCAATAATTCAAGCTCTTAATGTAACATTTTAAGCAAAAAAACTGCGTGATACACGTAAGCTTGGTAATATCCAGCAGTATACGTAGATGCAGTGCCATGAACACGACGGCGCGTCGTACATTACATAATTGAAAAGAAATGCACAAGAACGAACGTTGTACGGCTGCTGCTAGAGCACGCCGCTGCGCCGTAATGTATTCACGACGCGATGTCGACCGGGAAAACGACAGGAAGAAAAGCAGATTTTTTCATTCTGCGTTTAGATTTAATGACCGTTATGTATTTTGAACAGTTATGTTAGTAACAATAGCGATACTACCGTTCTAACGTCATGAATCGAGAGGAGTTTTCTTGCTGACGCGTGTACAAAAGCTCTACATGGATTACCGCCGTAATTGATGTTACGTTGGTTTAATTCGAAGAAATATGTTAATAAATTGATGGCTTATTGCGCTTAATGCTTTATGGGTCTGTCTGATTTTGTTCAAGATTTATTGGGTTTAATGCGCGGATCGTCTAAAATAATTATAATTAAAGAATAATTTGGTAATTAACACAAAACAGCTCTGAAAAAAATTACACGTGAGTTAAAAAAAAAACTGTTAATTGGGTATCTAGACTGTTAACAACTGTTCAAAATTGCAATAGAAAATTCGGCAAATTAACACACCTCAGGAATTGTCTTTCTTGAATAAGCGACCTTGTCCCAAACCTGACAAAGCTCGCATGTATTTCTTTCGTTGTTTATTTTTGTTTTTGATGTTTTTTTTTTTAAATTTTACAACAGAACATCCATTTTATCAGTTTTTAATGTAAAATTTATAAGTGTAACCTGTACAAAAAATTTTTGTTTTATAGACCAAGCTCCTTTTCTAAACATGATTAAAAATAAGAGCAATTCAAAGAATAATCTTTGAAATAAAAGAATATATTTCGTAGTCTGCATCCTATCATAATTGGATATGAAACATTACTAGACAAGCTCGCCATATCTGTGCTTATGCTTCAATTTGCCGTACTTTTTTTAAATTATTGCGTGACACATAGGCGCAGTTATTGCAACATCGAATCTATCCAACAGCTCGATTTATAAAAAAAAAAAAAAAAACAGGAGAAGTCAGATACAATTATTCCACGCACTTTATTAGGCGGTCTTTCTCGTCAATAATAAACCCCGGCGTTAACATAGGTGAGCCGCAAAAGACTCTATTTAGCTCAACGGTAGTTAATGAGTTGGTAGAGCCGGCGCCAGCCCGAAGCCAGCTAAATGCACAAATGAATTCGTTCGAACACTTTTTCTTCGTGAACATCTACTATACGACACGTAATATGCATATATGCGTTGTAGTAGGTTCTTAACCCAAGGCCTTGCGAATCACTGGTGTCCCACTTTCGAGCTAGTATGGTCGTTGACCTGGGACGGTAATAGAGCGTTTTAAGTTCGGCAGATCTCCGCTAGCGTCGCCACTTACCTAGGAAATTCGTCGTCTTGGCTATTTTTACTTGTTGATGCTTCGCGGCACTTTACAAGCTTTGACGTAGATGATACAGGATCCATATACGTCTTATTAATTTTAGCGATTAATTAGCAAAGCTATCGTGACAAACGGCAACCTCCAATCGAAATTTTTTTGCGTATATAAAGTTTAGCAATTAATTAAGCAATTTATTCAACGCCGAAGGAGCATTTTAAACTATCGCTATTGCGAATGCGTTCTGAATTAATGCGAAACTGCGGAAATATCGACATCGCGGGGTAAAAGTGGTATATCGAAGAACCTTCATGCTTCTGATTTGACTAAGGTTACCAGTTGCACCAGTTTATCGCTTCATTAGCAAATGTTTGGTGATAGTTGCACTATGATTTGCAATTTTTATAATTTCCGGATTATTTCGCAACGCACCATGTTTGAAAATACGAATAATGCGAACACTTTCCTTTTCTGTACGGAATGTTTAGAGAACAAATCGAATTGGATGAATACGTTTCGTAATGACATTGCAAATATTTGGGAAATTAATTTGTATTAGCTAGTTTCGACCAGCAAAAATCCAAATACTTTTTAATTAAATTCCATTTTAGAATTTCAACATAAATGTTGTAATTTGAAGGAAGTAATCACATAAACTGGTTTTTGTGCCAGCTTGAATTTGAAATAAAGGTGAAATCAGAAGGATACAAGGGTAGCCTGTTTCGATGAAGATGTCTATTCTCCTTTGAGCAAAACTTTGAGCTTACTACAAAGAAGTAGTTGTCTTGGTGGAGAAAAAAATTCTTTTTCTTTAAATGTGGCCGTTTTTCCTCAATTTCTGCCTTCAGCTCGTCATGTAATGATGAATTGCATACCCTGTCGCCATCACTTTCTTGGCCGATAGAACAGTCTTTACCTTTTTGGGGACCGATTCATCCTTAGCAGTCCACTGTTTCGAATATCTCTTGGGTTCAGGAGTGTACTGGGATTTCCAAATTTCATCGACAGTTACTAATCGAATGGAAAGGCTCCGACTTATTTCGCCTAAACTGCTTCAGCAGGGCTTTGGAAATGTTCATTTGAATGCATTTTTGGCCCTGAGTGAGCAACACTCGATGCAGGGTAGGTTTTTTCATGCTCCTTTCGAGATGTCCATAGCCTTTTTCATCTTTAACCTTAATTTGACGATCGCTTAGCGCCATTTGATGAACTTTTCCGATGTTATCTGTAGTGGCTGCAGTTTTTGACTGGCGATGTGTCAACCAAGCCAAGGTATAGCCACGTTTAAATTCAGCTACCCAAAATTTTACAGTGGCAAAGTTGATAGAGATGCACCGGGGAAGAATTTGGGAACGTGCCAGTTATAATTCTGAGAGCAATTAATGAATATAAGCACTAAAGCAGTGACTTTGAATCACAATCATAGTGATTGTCTGTTTCACATATTCATTATTAACATAAACCGTTCGGACTACATTTAACTGAATTTCTAATAATTGATTCAAAAGGTTTCTTAAATGAATTTGAGCTTTTCTTGAAAAGATCAGATATATTTCCTACGTTAAAAATCAATTGCACGGTTTTAGAGAAACGCTGTTATTAGGGGTCGGCATGGACAAAGGAAGGCTATTAAATCGGTTAAAAATTAAGAGCATTTGTATAAGATTACTTATAATTAACCACCCACTTCTCACGTCAAGATAAATAAGCGAACACGCACATATTTTATTTGCTAATTGCTTATTAATCCACAATTTTTTTCCTTCTCGACTATTAAGCGCAACGCGTATGCTAATTCAATTACACATTAATCAATAGCATAAAATGCACGCCTAATCATATTCAGCATTCCCCTTTGCCGCAGTAGGACTTCATCATCGGCAATTACGAATGATTAACGCGAAAAATATGTTACACGCTAGAAGGATGTTTTATCTTGTGCACGAGCGGTCGTACAATAGCACAAATAATATCGTGTTGGCGTTCGTACGGTACGGCCCTGGAATTCACTCGATAATGATGTAATAATTATCGAGAGTGCGGCCCAGATACGGTAGGGTCGACAACCCACAATTCGGTCAAGACTCCCAATCTCATATATGTATACATAACATACATGGATATCAGTCGTATATATTTACATTCATATATATTGTAAGTAATTGCTTGTATATAATATCAGTGTAAATATACTCTTACGTTCAAAACTCTTTCTGGTTGATACGCGCATTGTTTCTGTGGACAGTCGTCATCGTTTTCTTTCTTTCTATATGGTTGATAGTGAATCTGTGTTTTTTAATTGCTTTATTCAACGGATTCTATTACATGACGTAGACGATAAAATTCGCGATTAAAGTTATAAATAGTTTGGTACAACTGGATATGTGTAAAACAGTACTTTCGGTCATCGATTCGGTTGTATCTCTCAGTTACTTTTTTTTGACATTTTCAAAGAGTAAATTACAGATAATAACGTTTACAAAAGGTGAAAGAAAGGGAAACAAATAACTTCAAAATTTAAAGTTTACGCGCACTCTCTATGTTAGCGCGTCACGCGACAAAAGAATGAGAAGTACCATTTTCATCCTGTTGATAACTACTACTTTTACCACAAAATATCTGTAACTAAAATAAACAGAACGCTAAAAGACAGAAATTAACCACGAACAACAGCCAATAGTAAACCTAAGAAATAAATCTTTTATAATTATTTACAGTACGGATTATTAATGGAATGTACACTGCCGTTCAGTGAAGTTCGGTCATACAATAAAAATCTATTATATTACACTGTATACAATTATTAATACATAAAATTAGAAAAATATTAAGCATACACTCTTTTCTAAGGGATTAAAGCCATAAATTATTATGTAAAGTAGAAATATTGCGACGACCACAATAAAGTCCCTTTTATTATCATTCCAAGAATTTCTCGGAAGTGCCGATCTTTTGAAACGGGTCGTTTGGGGATTATTAACGAACAATACATTTAGGAAATATACCGCAGCATCATTCTTGTTTATTTATCACAAGCGTAAAGATATAAATTTGCTTCACTTTACTGTTGAACGTGTGTTGGTGTGCATCTGTCGTTTTTGCGCGAAAGTTTTAAGAAAATTTACTTCAAAATGGCAGGTGGCAAGCCCTTTTTTACCTGTAGATACAATCAAATTGCATTTTGTTTTTAGTTTCGTTTGTTTCTGTAACGGCAGTGTATATAATAAATAATTTTCTCAAAGTAAAAAGTAATAATTCCACTTCCTTGTAGCAGCATTTTCAATTACAACATCATTAATTCTGGTACTTACAAATTTATTTCATTCACAAATTATGTAACTTACACGTAAAAAAAAAGAACTAAAAATTACCGTTCGTTATTGCGTATCGTAAAACAGCATGTTTATTAGGCAGTATGTTGCAAACATTCGCGGTGCATTATTGAATAATACACTATTCATTTCTTAAGTGTACGCTTTCTCAAGGTCGTCACTTTCGATTCGTGCAGTTGGCAGCGCCGTTAAATACGCATTAACATACTACAAAAAAGTGCTTATCTGCTTGCGTATTGAAAGGTTTTTAATTCGGTTTAATACTTGTAAATACTGACTTGTTACAAACATGTTATTTTTTAAATCCAACTCAGTATCTTTCTTCGTTCCTATATAAATATGTAAATTTTTTAAATCTGTCATTTTCATAGCTATTTAAAGCTCTATTTAAATAAAGAGACGCAGACATTTCCAACACGTGATCTTTTCGTAAAATGACCGCACCACTTGTCCAGGTGGAAAATAAAGCGTGCTTTTCTGAGAGACGGCTCATTGACGTCATTAGTTGGTTCCGTTGTAACAAACTCGTGTGAGCTAAAAGCGGATCCATCAACGCGGTATGGATGAAGTCTCCTCCCTCGTTGAAAGTTCCTAAATTAATTCGTTACCGGGGGACTAGAAAAACAAAAAGTTGATTAAACAATATTGCACGGGGACGGAAGGTAACTTTTAATTCTTGATGAAGTTCGTATTTCGCCCTCTAATATGACGAGATATTAATTTATCTTTTCTCATTGACGTCAGGCTTCGTGCCGGAGTCACGTGTTTTAAATCGTGCCGGGACCATATCCTATCACGTTAACATTTTTATTTATATTTATGGAAGTCGTCTGATGGATCTTTCTTTCTAATGATGTATATTTGAAAGGTGTTACCTTCGTAACTTGTAGCCTACCTGCGTAACTTCAAGCTCTAAATGAGGATCAATTGGGTTAGTTGATTATAGTAGAAACAGTTGCCTAGGGAATACTGAATCTTTTTCATTGGCAGGAGAGGAACTGTTTGTTAACACATATCGGAAAATATAGCCAAAGAATATTTTTCGTGGCAAGTTTTTCAAAAGAAATCACAGATATTTATTTCTTCTAATAGCCAAATGCTTGACATTATAATTCACCTCCTTTTGACTTTCAGTCATTCTTTTCCATGCCACTTATGGATAACGTCACAAGCAAATGTCCAGAAATGTATAAAAAGGTTCTGCGAAAAATATTAACTTCTGAAATAGCTTTTGTAGCTGTGTAGTGGCAGGAAGGGAAAAAAAATGGAGATGAATTGGGAGCTTTGGAATGGGGATCAACAAGGGGGAAAGTAAAATAATGGCAAAAAGGCTTTCAAACATTAAACCAATTGGAATTTTTGAAAACTTACAACATTTTAATTGTTCTTGGTTTAAATTTGGAGCTTCTCTTTTTATCTGCAACCAGCTTAATTTCAATTATCTTAATTTTTTTAACAAATTAAAGCAAATTATTCGTTTGCCTTAACAAAATTAATAAACCTCTGAGGCATAATCACATCCTCAATTCGCCTGATTTGCGCATACCTCATTTGAATAAATAAATAAAAATTATCAAAACCAGACGATATGTCATTAAAAATCCTAAAATATATACACAAACACACACACACCATACTTCGTCGTTATAAGTACTGTCACCTTGATAGTGTTTACTTCGCGCCCGGCAATTTTTTGCCGTTATCATCGCCGTATAATCTCCATCCGTCCAAAATTCTATTCTATACGAAAATAGAACGCGGACAATCGCATCGTAAAAACCATGTTTCGATAACCTACAACGGCGGGTGCGAGTCGACAACGCTCCTATTAGCTCAAGTTCATCGAACTCAGTAATTAACATTGCCGATAAAGGCTCTCGTTAAAGACAAATATTCCAGCGCGTTGACGTTCTTATCAGATGTCAGATATTGAAGCCAAAAAAAATAGCCATTAAAATCGCGAGACGAAATTATTACGACACGCCTACTGCGAGCGAGAGTTGCTCCTTAATATGCTTTCTTTAACGAAGATAACGTTGCCTTCGAAATAACAATTAAAAACAAAACAACAACGGCGCGGTCGTAACAAACAAAATCGTTCGCGACGCTCCTCGTGCCAAAGCCTACTCGGATCGGATTAAGCGGTTTCGTCTGTCTTTCGAATTAGAGCCCGTTAACGCGGTTCACGTGTTTGAAAACGCGACGGTTTCGTGTGTCCACACACCGAAAAGGGGGTAGGAGAGTATAGGGGTGGTTCCGCGCCATTTATTCGAGGGTTTTCCAACAGGTGAAACAAGTAGTTAGATGCGCGCGACCGCGTCGAGACGCTGGTTAACGAAACGCTAGTAATACAACACGTAGCAGCCTTCTCTAGGTGTCGACGTCCGATAGTAGTACAGGTTTGGCTTTTGAAACAGTACTTATAGTGACAAACAAACGTTTTAAGGGGCTAATTTACGCGGGTCAAAACGAGAACGAAAAACTCGCTGGTAATTCCAATTAATCGTTTAAATATTTTCGTGGAGAAGAATTAAATACAGCATGTATCAAGGCAGTTGTAATGGCAGTTATTTAAATGCAACACCAGGTTAGTCACCATAAAATATTATTGTTTATAATTGTTTATTTTTTTAGACATTACATTTCGATGATTATAAAACAAAACTTTATTCTTAAATAAAAAAAAAGAGAAGCGGCCATTTAATAAAGGAGTAAACAATTTTGTTTTTTATCATTCGATGTCATTGACCCCCCAAATTTTTAAATTATATACAGAGTACTTATCTGATAATCGTGCTAATAACAAGATTACTTTTAACTACACTGATTTACTTGTGCACGATGACGTCAGATGATTTTGTCTTAAATACCATAACCTTACTAACTAAATTAAAACTATTTAAAGACAACTTTGTATTTGTTTCAATTAACACATAAATAATGAATTATTTCACTTAATGTAAACTGATATTTATGAATTATTCATTTTATTTTCACCTTCCAAAGCGAAATTATCTTCCGCGTTACGTTTATTGTATTATTTATTGCTTATATGTTTATTTATATCCGATCCTACCTAGCGTATCGCTTATTTCTTTTAATCAACGCCTTAATTTTATTTCACACGGCCGCCCGACAGCAATAACAATAACTTGGGAACACACGTGTCCTGCGACCTTGGCATTGAAGCGGCCCGGAATATTTATGACGCTTTCCGGGACACTTCGCCATCTGGTGACGCTCCGCTGAATCGCGGTTCTAGTGGTTCGCGATAGATCCGCCGCGCGGCGCTTGTATAGCCTTTCGCGCTGAAATTTTGGAATATTATTTTATCCTTCCATGAGGATAAATGTCCTCGTGATTTTAAATATTTTTCGAATTATTAAAAATAGGCTGGATTTATTAGAAATTTGGTGATATTAAATATTAATACAAAAACAGGGGATACCCGCATAATTTATGCAAGGATTGACTGTTATTGCTGTTACTATTTCTTGCTTCTTTTAATGTATTTGGGTGATTGTTTTTCTCCACTTAATAATGCATCGATTTGAAGGATTTATTACTGAATAATGATGGCAAGCAGTTTTGGCACACTCCGCACCACACACAAGCTTGACCGTATCATTCAAGCTCCCTGTTTGAGAACGAGGATCCATGCATCCTGAAAACGGCCGTCCCGGATTAATTCTTTTATAAACTTGTGTGGTGCGGAGTGCGCCGATACTTTTTTGTTGTTTGTATTGGGTGTCAATTTTCTTTTATTTATTACCTAACATAACGAGGCAACTATTTACAGAGTGGTTCAATTAAGTTTTTTTTTTCTCCAATAGAATATATAAATATTTATGTTATTGGTAAATTACACCACGACGTAATAGTTTTGCAGGTATTTACAAATAAAAAAATTTTTTTTTGCAATTGTTGACAAAGTTACTTATATTTCACCATAATGTTGAAAGATTGAATGCTGTTGTTATATTTTATCCATTTTAAAGCGTGCCTACTGCCAAATATGCCCAACGTAATTTGAGGTTTCAATCTTGATACGAATTAAACAAGATTTAACTGCCAGATTTAGTTGCAAACAACAAAATATGAACAAAAAAAAAACATGGCCTTCTCGATTACGTTTCTTTATGATCATATTGCGTCTGCTGAAATACAAACTTCTTTAAATAAAGTGTAAAATTGAACAAAATTTGATCGATAGTCACTTGTTTACTTTTAATTGAACACCCCTAGAAAGAAAAAAAAATACATTCGATTTCTTTCTAAAATTACTGGACTGGTACGATTTGGTTCCAGGTTTCACTTATTTATTTCCTTTTTTCTTATCTCTTGTTTGTTTATTATATTTACTTATAAAATTATGTGGATTTAAGGTGCTGTTACTTATAAAAAGAGGTACGAAAATGTGATTTTTGTTTGTGCTTTTTTGTCTTTTGTAACGATTCAACAGGATGTTGAAGCTTTTAAAACTTGTCATAATCTCAAGAGCCTTTGTGTGTAAAATGTTCCATGACCTATTATCATCCCTCGCCATAATGGGTGAAGCGCAGTTAATTGTCCCCCCATCACACCTGTTTTTGAAATTTTTAGTTATATTGCTGCAATCACAAAGTTCCATAAGATATTATTCGGTTTCATAATTCGAAATTATCCCCGTTAAATGTTTACAAGAGCAGCAAAAGAGCGTTTTAGATCGCGAGAATATCTTCGTTCGATTTACATAAGGATCATTATAATTATAAAACGAATTTCCTAAGCGATAAACGTGGTAATTCGTAAGCGTTTAGAATGGTTCGCGTGCTTCGATCGTTTAAGCATTGCGAGCGATAGTCGATAGCCGCTGCTTTTCCATTTAAAAATGCCGTTTCGAAATCGTGAAGTGAATATTTCGTTATTTGAGCACAAAACTGGATCGCTGTTGCAACGACGGCCGCGCTTGCGAGACCGCTCTTGGCTAATTTTAATGACATAATATGTAAAACGAAGAAAAATCTCTTGCTTCGATCTAGAAATAAAGACTTAGAATTTTACAGTTGACGCCCTAAAGGCTTTTAATGTTTTTTTTTTTCTTCTATTTTTCTTCTTTTTTCTAGAAGGAGAATAATGTAGAATTATCGATACTACGGATTGGATTTTGAATATATTCTATTCGTGGAGAAATATACTCTCGAACTAAATTAATCTGCTTTGAAGCAAGAAAATCTTTATATTATATATCCGCTAGAAAATATTTATTTAACGATAACATACTGAAATCTTGGAACAAGAATAATATCGCAAGTCACATGTTTATTAAAAAAAATTGTAATATACATTTAATGATAATTAAATAAAAAAAATATATTGAATGTATTGATTTACTTAGAAGAAGCATTATAAGAAGAATTGATGAATCATAAATGTATAAGTATAGTAGATAATAAATCTCAATCACCTGGGAAGAACATCCTATTGCTATGTTCGTAAGAAGGCTCAAAAGTGTGGCAACGCACGAAGAAGCAAAAATATCTTATTTCAGCTGCTTCCACGTGATTATATCGTACGAGCTCATCCTCGGAGTTTTGGAAAAATCTTCTCCTCGAGAAGAAAAGATAATTCGGGTTCCGTGTCACCTGACGTAGAATATATTGACATTGAATGGGGGCTGTTTTGAGGAAAACGGGGCACATTTGATGATTTGTTGCACCAAATCCGCACACAAATTCCGCGTTTCGCCACTCATCAGTTGTTAGGGAGTATGAATGATAAACTTGATCGCCGACGGTTTGTTTGAAAAGGTTCCCGGAATCAACGATTTAGCACATTATATTGTACTGTACCCTCTAGGTTGCGATGGTTTGTCGTAATGTGAAAATCCGTGATTTCTTTGGCTTTTCCCACCTAATTAAATTTTTAAATATAAGGGCATAAGACCTTGTGATGTAGTGGTTAGCATGCTTGTGCGAATCCAAGTAAAAACTTGTCATAATCTGAAAATGTATTTCTCTGTGTGTAGAGAGATACTTAATTCATAGAAAACATCAAATAAAATACGTATTTTGCAAAATTGGGGGTTTTCCTGCCAAGCTGAACATTGCAAAGGTGAACGTCCTTCATCGGTGTATGTACACGAAATGTTATTAGTCATAAGGAAATTTTAAGAACCTTACGCGTCGAGCACTTGAACTACTTACATATGTAGATTCGTACATCGCTATAAGCTGACGCGCATAAGGAAATCCACCTGTGAATTAAGTTCGAAATGACTCGTACGTCGTATCTCGAAAACTAACAGTAGATTTACTATGTTTACAATGTTAATCTTGCATAAATGTCACAGGAAAAAAGAGGCAACGAACTTGGACGTACGCGGCTAAGGTACCGCGAGAATGTGAACACATCAAGAGCGTATATAATGGTAATGACGTAAAGTACTGGTATTTATGTACGGTAACGTTCTGTTGTCAAGTTTAGTGCTTTTATTTTTTATTCTTCGGTAATAGTGGAAAAAGGTAAATGTAATAAGAGAAATTATCTTGAAATCCATCCATTGATTGTTTTTATAAAAATTGTTTTTCCATGATTGTTTTTATAAAAATTGGCTTTAAAATAGTGATTTTGAAATTTGGACTTATATGGAAGATTATTTTTTTTCTTTGTTGGTGAACATTTTTTCATTGTTATATCTCCTTCAATGACTGAAGGATAATAAACGACGCATTGAAAAATAGCCGGGCACGATGGACGCTCCGGATGATAGTCCCAAACATTGTCTATCGGCTGGTAGCGTTCGGAAGGAATAACGTATCGAATGTAGCTGAGAGTTCTTGAGCTGTACGAAGCCAACAACAGGAACATTAACCACATATTGATTGGGATGTAACGATATTGATGAGAGAAACGTGAAAAATGGCATCCCTATGAAAGCAAAGGTGACAAATTGCCCAAAAAGTGGTATGGCTACAATAGCGAAGCCATTTTATTAATCACACAGTAAACACAATATATTTTGGTGACTTGCTACGCCATTTAATTCAAGCCATCATCGGAGAGCGCTGAGCAAGACGGGTATGAGGTGCGTGACCCAGCACCGAGGTTTTGACTGGCGAGATTCGAACCATCTCAATTTTTTGATCCAAAGAAACCAATCCCCATAAGAAAAGAGTTCGAAAAATGCGGAAATAACAGAAGTATAAAGGAGAAAAAATTAATATTCCTCGTATATGCTGCTCCACCACTTATTCGCCATTCGTTTGGCCATGCGAAGTTTCTACCTAATGAATTATTGCGAAGCTCGAGAATCGACATCGTCCAGAACGCGTGTAGGTAGAGAGATGTAGGCACTACTCCACTGCCACAGCATACATACTACACATTCTATCCGTATGTAGCTATATACAGTACATCGACGGGGCCGGCTGCTCGGCCGTTCGTTGCCGGCGAACGAGAATCGACGATAAATAAAACGGGTTACGGGAGGTCTCTAACCGAGAAAGGGGTCAAAATCCGCACATAATGTGAGTAACCTCATTTACACATAACAAGTGTAACGTATCGAATGCTCGCGAACGCGGCGCGCAGCCAAAGACGGATGAATAACCGCAACAACGAGAGAGGACAACTGGCGAAGGTATTGCACTATCGCCGCGCATAACGTTTTATAGGATAGGATGTACAATATGTACGTAGATAAAGCGAACGCGCTGCTGTAATTTGTGCGCTAAACATTGTACCGTATATTCGTTCGCTTTAGGAATGTGGGACGCATAATCGCGCTGTTTTTGAGGAAAATTGATGACATAAAAGATCGCCGTTCTAGATTGCATTTCTTGAATCTATAAACGCTCCTTAATTCTTTCATATCTTCATTCTTCTAGGGCGATAATAAAGCCAATTAAAGTAAAAAGATGAAAAAACCAAAAATTTTTAATGCAGCATTATCTAACTGGCAGAAGTAACGTGTCATCCATTTTTTTAATATAATTTTAATAATTAATTTTATTAGAATTTACTGCAAGAATTTTGCTCAGTATACAAGCACAATTTCTTGATGTTATCTTCGAAGATATCCAAAGATCCGTTAATTCTACTTAAGCCTGCCTTAAGTATTAACATCAATCAAAAAGAAGGGATTTTTGACTCTTTAAAAACCTTCAAATGTTATAGTTTACAGATGTTGTATGTACAAAAAAGCACTGTCGAAAAGCACACAAGAGGAAATATTTTGAGATATCTTTTTAACATGTTTAAGGTTAATATTTACCATGCTGCAAGCAGAGTTAATGACTCGGTATAAAATACAATTTTTTGTATAAGTATAAGATTATTTATAATTATTATTTATAATTTTTTTTATATCTGTTCTTCTTATTTCATTGTAATTTATTTTTTTTCATTATTTCAGGTAAGTTGTTTTTGGGAGATTCCGCCTTTTTGCCTAATCCACAATGGGAAGGTAAGTATTTATAGATAAAAATATAAATAAAAATAACCGGGGGCTACAGGAAAGTAGGAATACTAATTAAACTCAATCCAGTTTTCCATTTCTGTAAAAGTATCTGCAATTTAACTTAATTAAAATTATAACATAATTAATTATTTAATTTAATTGGTCTATTTCAAAAAAAAAAATAGTTTCAAGCTTGCTAATTACTCAGAAGCAAAATCTCGAATTATTTTCGCTAATAGAAGCGTTGCGAACAACATCGATTGTATTTCATAACGAGCGCTAGTAGACGGGTAAAAACAACGAAAAACGAAACGGTTTCACCAGTTCTAACCGCTCTACTGTCCTGCTTCTGGCTGGCCGAAAAACTGCCGGTTGCTTCGGACCAATTTCTTTCAGCGACCGAGAGAAGTAGCATTGCAAAAATGATAGACAGGCACAGCCCAGAACAAGTTTTCGCGAAATCTATCCCAAGTTTTTGATGCAAAAAATACTTTAATTTATTTCCTTTGAATAATCGATTTTATTAAGTACATTATTACTTATACTCGAATTTAATGGTATTTTTAAGGCTTTAATTTAATAATTTGGGTATTGGATAAGTAGAAAATAGTAGAAGAATTAGTGCTCCAAAATAGGTAAAAATAAAAGAAAACCGATGAATTTAAATTGATAAAAATACATTAATTGCGTCAATTCCGGATATTAAAACTATTTTTTAACGAAATGGTCTTCTTGAATTTCATTCTTGAATTCTGTAGAACTTATCTTGCTGAGATTAAGCCGCTGTCCATTCTTACACGGATATCCGGTATGTTTCAAATGAAATCGTTACCGATTGTACTAAAACATACCGGCGCTAGTGTCTACTTTTTCGTCATTTTCTCCTGCTCTAGAAGCGAAGATGGAAAGCAGAACGCGTTTCTTGTGGTCTAGGCGCGGAAGATAGAAATAGAAATAGACGAATAAAGAGACTATGGGTCCGCGCGTTGTGTATCACAAGGAAAATGTGTTGCCTTGTCTTCGGGTTAGTGTACCGATTTGACCGCGACTGGATTTTACGTTTGTTATGTGCGCCCTCTTCGCCTTGATTCGCGGATCTCGGAATAATATTCTTCCTCTTCTTCTTCTAGACGCCGCTTAAAGTAGGTAGGTAAAGAGAATAATAGATGAGAGAGACCTGTTCGCAGGAAATCGTATCTGGAGGAATTGGTGCGCGAAGACCAAAATGCCTTCGTGAAAGGTGAATAATCGGCTTAGACCTATTATATATATAGATGTATATCGGTGGAGCGGGAGACGTACGAGAATTGTGGATTTTTTGCTCGTTATTTACAAACTTTTTCGATCGCGGGATTCGTAATCGTGTTAGCTGATCGAGTGGTTCGCGAAAATTGCTTCTTTCTTAGATAAACCGACTTAGGTGCTGTTGTTGTGAGTTTTTCTAAGAAGACGAAATATAACTTCGTTTTTATATGAATAGAGATTATCATGTCATCACTTTTCGCGGGGAAGGTCCTTTCCTCACTGGTTCTGAAATTCTAGAAATATATTAAACAAATTAATTTGGACAACAGATTTTATAGGATTTGCTTTATATATAACCCCGATTTTTTTAATTTTAAATAGATTATTTAATTGTCTATATGATACCGTTAAAAGTCACGTAAAGAATGGAATAATCCTAATCCATCTGTTGTTATGTGAGATATCCGCAGAAATTAAAAAAAAATTGTCGATTACGTCGTTATTTGAAAACCAAAAGTGGGGGGAAATTTAAGGTTAATACAGTATTGATGTTTTTAATAGCTTCAATCTGGGTCAGATCTCCTTTGAACATTCCAGAGAATATTCCAATACCTTCATTGGCAACGTAAAGACACTATCCATTGAGACCTTTGCGGTGAATCTATGTATATCTGATCACTTAGTGCAAATGCTTGTGTATCTCCGGATTCCGGAAAAGCCTGTAACAGAGAAAAGAGTTAAACGTAGATAATATTCAAATTTTGAAAAATAAGCCGCGCAAAGAACAACGCCGAATGTTCTACTATTATTATCAAACAATTATGGATTTGCTGGGTGGCTAAAATAAATGAAAAAGCTAGTTCACCCTCTCCATCTTCCACACACCAAAAAGAATTCTTATTTCCTTTTAACTTTAATCATTAAGCTTTTATCGATTTCTCTGTGTAAAATTATTTTCTATAAAAAAGGAAAGTTATTTATTACCAGCTTTATTCATTTCGATTAATCAATAAATTTACTCTGGAAAATATTTTTAACTTTATTCTCAGTTATATTTCGTCCTTATCTGCGATAACCATCGCTATCTTCGTAACGACATAGGCACCACCATCAAAGTGTCAACTCGATAGTGGCAATATAGGTAGAATAGCTGAATAGTAGTCGTGAATATAGCAGCAGTTTGCATTGGCCCAACAACAATCAACGACCTCAAGAGCGATGAACCCAGCACGGTCGTTGCTGCTTAACACTCTCGATGCCATTACAACTCGGTATAACTTACTATACGTAAGATCGTCTCCTCGCAACAGCACGAGTTACGTGTATTGCGCGCATTTCGACGAGGAAATATGCTACGGAACGCCGATGCATGTGTATGCAACGCATTCACTGCACGGACACAGGCAGATCATTCCACCCATCGCGCATCGTCAGCTCACAGATGATGTCGTATATGTGTACCTACGTCCTATAAGATCATTCGCACGCGATCTCACGTGCGATTCGATCTGGTTAAGGGCGACAATATAGCGTAAAATATCGCTTCAGTTATTCGCGAGCATGCGTATAAGCTTGGCGAAATTATCATATTTTCGATCTACAGCATGTAGTCTTTGTTTCGATAGAGAGTATTAGTTATTCTTTTTTTCTAAAGATTCTAAAGATATTTGCACTACATTGAAATAAATCGTATTTTAGAATTGTAATTTTTTAAATTTTATTTGTCGAACTAGGACAAACAAAAGAACATTCACATAAAACACCCACCAACGCAATATTAAAACCAAAAGTATGCCACAGCCCGTCATAATTTGGGTCACTCTTGTAAATTCAATAACCTTAAAATATTAGAAAATAATTATAACAAAAAAAGGCTTTTTAAAGAAATATTTATATTAAAAAATAAATAAATAAATTAACCACAGAGATGACACGTCTTAAGAACAATATATAGTAATTTATTGATATAGGCGACTAGAGTATGCCATCAAGTTCTTTTGGCATCTTATCAGAGCAGCAAAAGAAATATTTCGAAATTATTTATTTTGGTGGCAACGCCGGGCTTCTTCGGTTCATTTGATATGTTCATGTTTAATCACTGGGACGTACAATGGTGCTGCAGTAGTCATGTAATTTTAACAAGAAAAATTCCCTCAAGGTATGTTAATCTCATTATTTAACTTTGGAACAACAGAGGTCGATTTTTATTTTTTTGTGAACTAATATGCGACGTTAGTGGCAGCTCAATTGCATTTCCGGTATCATCGGAAGTAGCGTTAACTTCTTTATTTGAACATCTTGTATACTATTTTGTTGCAACGCAGTTATCTAAGAAAGAGCATTAAATTTTCTTGTAACGCCAGATTGATGCAAAGAGTTCGTTGCTAAACTGTCAAGTCTCAATTCCAAAAGCATTCTTGTTAGTTGCATTTGCCATACTTTCGTTCCTTCTTTGTTGTCCGTCGATAACGCCGCAAAAAAATATAAATCGACCTATTTTATCTGAAAATGCTGGCTTCTGTCATGAGGCGGTGGAGAAGATTTTTGTTGACAATAAAGCTCTCTAATGCCGATCACCTTTCCAATATACAAGGTCGTCATCGGTACACATACGTCACGAAATAATTTCTGGCGTACGGTAAATGGGTTTACTTATATAGGTGTGCGTAAAATACATATATAGGTGTATAGCTATATATACACACATCGAAAGAGAGACATCACATGCACACACAGACGCTGTTATTACATTCCGAGAGCTTCCCGAGAGAACGTCGAACTTTGCTTCACCGTTAAGTTTACCTCAACGGGCAATCTGGCTCTCGATCTGCAACAGCCGGCCACATCATATCATTGTTCGCGTGCGGTGTGTGCTAATGCAACAACGCAACATCGTTGCGATCGTCGTGAACTCTTCTATACTCGTACATCGACGGCTCTACGGCTAGGATCGTCAATAAAAGAGCCATTTAAATTCCCCGCTTAAGCAAAATACTTATAGGCGAATGCAAACGATTACATAATATGCGTTCCGTTTGCGCGTATAGCAAAAATTTGCATGTTTATCGCAGAATTTACGATGCTGCTCTTTTAAAAGTTAACAATAAATTCATTCTAAATCTTTGGGATCGATCTACATTGGACAATTTTTTTATTTCATACGAAATGAAATAATTCAAAAAAGTGGACTTAAAATTGACAACAGAAAAAAATCCACATTTTCATTTAAAATTTGTTGTTATAACTGGAAAACAGCGAAAACTTTTTAATGAATATACGTGAAAAAGCCTGTATATATGTGTACATGTTTATTTTTTAATAGTGGCACTGCTGACACAGTCTGCGATAATTAAAAAAATTACCGAACGTTGCTAAAATAGATTGTTTACGACAACTATACATAATTTCGCTTGTCTAACAAGAAAAGCCGAGCGCGTCCGTCTAGCCGATAGGTTGCCGATCACGCGAGTGCAATGGCACTTGCGTTCGGTGACTATACGGAACGACCCCTCGCGTATTTATTGCAGCGCGTATGTAAATAGATGATGTGTCCGGCACATCAACAACAGGACGAATAAGTGAGACCTTACATAATAAAAAACGTGCGCTTCGTCAAGCCGTAGAGCGCGAGAATAAGAATAAGAAGAAGACGAAGAAGCGACAGCAAAACGAGGAGGTATATACACATAGTGCCAGAGAACCTTTGGTGCCACTGTCCTGCATGGAGGTCAATCACCTACTATTCGCCATTACTATTACTATTTACTATACTTACTCTCAGCCTATAACGCGCTGGTATAGAGAGAGAATAGATGTATGCGCGAAACATTGTACGCCCTGGATGCCGTAAATACTGCCATGGTCGCCGCCGGTGCTATTGCTGTAATCCCTTTCGCTAATTGGTTTCATTAAGTCGCTCTCGCAAGTCACCAGCGATATCGTTCCGATTTCTGTTTTCCGAACAGCAACGTAACTTTTCCTTTGCTACGTTTGCATTGTTTTTTTTAATTGATTCTTCGTCTGATCCTATCAAACTTCATTTAGATATCAATTTGGTGTTACGACAATAATATGCCTTGAAATTTTGATAAACATTAAACTGTTACGTAGGCTTCCGCGGTCGTCAATAACACTAAACTCTTGGTTTCCGGGTTGGAACCGCATAGTTGTCATGGCTTCAGATGATGTTTCATCCTCACTATTATGGAACATCTTCAGGGCTGCTCCTGCACACTGACTGAGAACTATTCGTTCAGGTTTATATAGGGCGGAAGAAAAGTTATGGATCAAACAATTGTTCTTGCTGCTGCGTTGAGAATTAGCTTCATTTGCATCTTTGCGGTACTTACGTAAACTTCTTTGAACAGTTATATTTTGAAATCATTGAATTGGTCTCTTGTGTCCAACGATTTCACTCAACCCTTATAGTTTCGAGCATAGAGAATATTTGTGACCTACAGATCTAGATGCTTACCAATTATTTAGCCAAATTTTTTTGAACTGATCTGCGCAAATGTATGGACTAGAATAAAGGTCGATCTGCTTGAAACATGTCCAAATGAAACAATTTTCTGGACCAACAGCCAATTATCAGCAATACATTAACCCAGATCTACTTTTCAAACTGATTCATCGCGAAATTCTTTGTTCTACTTCTTTTGGGCGATCCGTTACTTTAAACAGCCGTAAAGATGTCATTTTCGTCAATACGAATTGTTACAATTTTTTCCAAGGTCTAATAAGATGGGTACATAAATCGCGCCACGGATTCAGAAAATTGAACTTATTACTGGTTAAATATTTACACAACTATAACAATTAAAACTAAATTGATTTACATTTTGTTACGATTTAAAAACGATCTTTCAAATATAAAAAAAACCGTGTACTTCTTCTTCTAAGAACATTACGGGACCTATTCGTTTTGGCAACCCCGCCTTAATAAGTTATTTCGTTACATAAGCTCGTAGGTGGAACATCGTCCGAGCTCACCATGACGCCCTTTCCTTAGCGCTTTAACCCAAAACTAAACGACGGTCGGCGTAAGCGAGAAATGTTGATTTACGATCGCTGAGCACTTGTTGACCGTACGGATTACCTCGAAATTTCACTCTGGGGCACCTCAAAATACGAACGAAGGAAGACACTTACCGCCA
>LR736886.1:1144838-1203567 GCA_902654985.2 Oryctes borbonicus
GCTTAAGATATTCACCTCGCCTCATTAAATTTCATGTCGTTTCGACCACGAAAAGACAATATTTTGACATTAAGTTTGTGAATGAACCGTGGTCAATTTCTGTTTAAGATTTCGGTCACGTCGACACGTTTTTTTTTTACGGCCGCGACATACATGTTAACAGCGAATAAATATATTGAAACGTGTTTCTAGATGGGGTCTATCATCGAAAAAAAGATTGTTGACATTGACATCCGTTCTTTTGTCGATACAAGGGCAATGTAACCTGAACCAATGACACAACTTCTCTTCCTTTCTTTGTCTACTATTGTGCCAACGTATAGAGTGTTCAGTAGATTGAGAATGCTCTAATTTATACACACATGAAAGTAAATATATTGTCCAATCAAATATATATCTTTCGAGGAAAGGCTTTTGAACAATTTTAACAGTTTGTGGACAATAGCATGTGCAGTAGTAATTAAGAAGCTGTTAATTGTACATTCTCCTAATTGATATTCTCCCAGATGTTATTGGGTTAATACAGCCTATTGATTTTGCTATTTTGTTTACAATTTGACAACATTGGAAAGAATCTAAAGACATTGTAGCACGAGTGAAAAGTAACAAAGTAATAAAGTAAGTTCGAGGAGAGCCAATGGAGAAAAACTCCAGCAATTGAATCTAAAGAATTTGTTGTTGTCTATGATCTGCTGCGGCACGACACATCCATAATCAACCTAATAGGTTTAAATATCTATAGATAATCAGCATTTTGCGGAAAAAGAGAATTGAAAAGCAATGGTCTCAGGTGAGATCTCTGCGGGACACCGAATGTGATAGCCGCTATGCTACATGTGCTGAGCCAAGTAAGGATTTTAAAGAACTGGTTCCATTCATTTGGCATGGAACATGTTGTCAGATTTAGAAAATATCTGCTGCATTTAATAATGATTTCAATGAATTCGTATATGTTAAAAGCTCTATTGTATCTTCATGGAACAAGAATGAATGTCCTGTTTGGGAAAGACAAATAATTAATTTTATCTAATCTTAGGCTATTAGTAAGGGCCAACAAGAACTGCATCATTTTGTCCTGGGCAGTTGTCACAAAATATCTTTAGTTTCTCCTCTAATAGAGGAGCTCGCATATGTATTAAAAAATCAAACTTTGCTCTTGAACGAAATACAAAAGACTACAATGTTAAAAAGCAAGGGCAACAATAATTTCTATATTTCTATATCTAAAAAATCCGTATTCTGGAATAATTGGAATGTGGTTTATGTAGCTGACTGCAACCCCTTTAATTTGGAATTATCAATTCGAAAAAATGGAAAACCAGTTACACTCCCCGACAAAAACTTAGACGTGGTAAGATGTTTTACGGGTTTTAAGGGTTACAACATTTCTTTGCCAAACTAGCAAGATATCTAATTAAGTTTTTATTCATAAAAGTAAAATAAACTTAAAAATATCTCCTCCAGTAATATATGAAGTAAATAATAAATTATTACTCCAATGTTTAAACAATTTCTGCGACAAAAATTTAGACGCTCTGTTGCAAATGTGAAACAAAAATCAACAAATGAGTGATCAGTAATGCATAGATCCTCCATTGTTCTTAATCACTTCCAATTGTTGTTATTAATACATTTATATAAATTTAACTCATAATTTTGAGGGATGTTCTGCCATTCAGTCACTATTGAAGTTTTCAGTTCCTGTACCGTGAAATATTGACGGTCTCCGCCATAAACGCGACGTGCCAATTCATCCCACATGGTTTCAATAATGTTTAAGTGTGGTGACCGTGCCAGCCACTGTAAAGTTTTAATCTTTTTCTCTTTAAACCATTCAGTAGTGGTTTTTGCTTTATGAATTGGCGCGTCATCTTGCTGAAAAACAAAATTGAGCCCGGCCCATTGGTTTCCAAAACGTAGAAGATTGTCACGCAATAAGTCTTTATACGTCACAGATGACATTTTGTTTGTGCAAAACACTATCTCATTTTTATCGCGGAATCCAATCGCCGCCCATATCATCACAGCTCCACCCCCTAATTGTCTGGTCATTTTCACATTTGATTCCTTTCTCAGATCATGATAATAATGCGAGTACCCATCCGGTCCGTCCAAATTAAAACGTTTCTCATCGGAAAATATAACTTTTTCCCTTTGTTTCTTCCAGGATACGTGTTCTTCAGCAAATCTCAACCTCGCTTCTTTGTGTTTCGCCGAAAGTGGCGGTTTTCTCAGCATTTTCTTCCGTGATATTAGCGGTGACGCCTTTAAAATTCTTTGAACATTACGCACCCCCTCCTATTCTGCAATAACTCTCGCCGACGCAGAAGAATTGGATGCACACCGCAATATCATGCGTTTATCCCGCTCACTTACAGCTTTCGGTCGCCCCTGGCCTTTTGGTTTGCCGTAATTTTCCGGATCTTTTAGGAAATTTCTAACGCAATGATCGCTTCTTCGTAACCGACGAACAATTTCCTTCTTACTAACACCATCCTGGTGCCAGGCTAGAACTTTACCCATTTCTATCAAGGATAATCGCTTTTTTCTACCCATATTGCAAACACTTTATAAAATATAATTTCTCGTGGTGAAGCGTGTACACTTTACCAGCACAACCGCTGCATATAAAGAGAAGTATCAAATTAAAACATTTTCGCTTGTATTAATGAAATAAATGCACAGGGTCTAAATTTTTGTCGCATTTAAAATTTATATTTTGATCTGGGAAAATCTCAATTACCCCTCATCATTTTTGTCGGGTAGTGTAATTCGGTGGCTCACAATTTCTGGAAATTTTTGGAATATATTTGGTAAATCGAAATCCATAACGTGCTGATTACAATCGTTACGATTAATAATCAAAGCAAGGAAAGGCGAGGCTGATGTCCTAGAGCTAGTCGAAAACGTGGTTAGTAGGTACAATATCCCATTGATAACTCCTCTACATTGCGTAGAGGTCGGCTGCAGGATTATTACCGACGTAAGAGAAAGTCGTACGAATGTTTACGCGAGGATTTTAAAACTATATCAAACAGGCCACATGGACTATAAATATATCATACACACACATATATACATACGAAATACGTGTCTATATGTAATGCTTGGGCCATGGTCAGTCGCCGACCTAAAGCGTTTTTGTTGTTCTGGATAGTACGAAGACAGCAGAGTAAGGAAGAAGAAAGCGGACCAAAAGGCAACGGGACGAAATGAGATAGAGATCGCGAAAAAATGCGAGCGACATTGAACTCATCCACATTACGTTCTATACATACACGTACATGGGTATGTGTATATGTACATCACTGAACACATTCTATATCTATATAATGTTATACAGGTAGATACGATATCTCTTCACCTTGTAACTGCCTATACATCATTATGTATTACAATGGGATAGCCATGCAATGAACTTTAGAGATGATTAATGTGTTTAGGTGGTGTATGATGGGCGCTAATTTGATATTCGTCGCCTACAGATGATGAGGTCATTATCTAATTCTGGCCTGTACATCTCCTTTGTTATTAAACCGACGAGTATAAGAAGAACTATGTTACCAGTAATTGGTAGTTTCATTCTTGCCACCACTTCCAAGGGATTAACCAAGAAATAGTACACTTTGAATCTCTGACACCACGAAACAAACCCTGGGAAAATGTAAGATACATGCAAATCATTAAAAAAGAGAAATATCAATGCAGAAACAATAAAAGCGGCAAAAACAATGTACAGAAACAACAAGGACATTGCAAGAATTAATAATGAAGAGTCAAAAGAATTTACAACCGAAATAGGAGCAAAGCAGACTTGTTTTGGGTCTGATTCTGCTCCCAATATGTAATAGATAATAGGGCGAAGGAGGCGACAAAAGAACAAAGTTAAAGAAACGTAAGATTCTAGAAAGAGAAACAAACAAAGATAACATAGCTTACGTTCGCTGATGACATGACAAACCTACAGCTAAGGTAGTTTGATCATAATAGTCGCACGCTAGATGCGAGAATAATCTAAAAAGTGTATGAAACAAGTATAATGAGGAAGAGCTGAAGGGTAATAGGGAAAACCTAGGTAAACATGGAATGGTGGGATGGGAGAGACAGCAGTAAAAATAAGTATGAAGGTATAGACCTAACCAGAGACACAGAGTAATGGAAAGAGAGGATCAAGTTAAGCGAATAAATATATCCAACGGTGAAAAGCCGTAGGACCAAGTTCTTATCGTTCCTCAGACTAAGAACGACGTGTAATTGTACAGCCAGCTTGCTTCTGGAATAATTTATGAATAAATCCGGATTATAGCCTTTATTTGAACTGCTTGATTCTTTAATCGATTGCAAATAACCATCGTGCCTCTAAGAACCTGTCTTCAGTACATTGTCGAGCAAAACCAATTTAATAGATGACTGTTAAACAGGTTTGTTAGTTTTTTCTATTTCAATACTTTCCTAACATAGTAGAGCAAGAAGTAGAACTGTACATCCGAATTATTTCGAAACCTAGAGCTGTAAAATGAACCGTATAGTGCCGTTGTGCGCCGATAGAAAGACCGGTAAAGTAGGTAGAAAAAGCGAGATTTTCCGCTAACAGTATTACATCTAACGACGATAAAAATCGAAAAGAAAATGACGGAAATAGAATCATAATTATCGGAATTTCATCGCCGCTAACTCTTCGGCGATAAGCAGCGAACGATATTATAGCAGCGATTACGAACCACTGATCGATGAGGAGAAATAATGACGATCGCGATGACGACGACCGGTGCTTGGATGTACAACAGGCTATTACGAGACGCTTGCTTTAACTTACATACATAGCTGTGAGGCCGGCTGGCCTGGCAGTGACTATGAGGAACTCGCACTTTTCGCTTGGTTTCTGTACCACTGGGGTAAGTGACTCGCTATGACCTCACCGTGGAACGCGAATATTCTCGAATAATGTCGATGGTCTGTGGTCTAGGTCACTGTCCCTAAGCAACCTCTCAAAAAGCGCACAACAATATATGGCGTATCTACGAGAAGGAGCGAGACGGAACCAGAAGAAGCGGTAACGACTCGCGCAAGTTGGAAGGAAGATGAAGATGGAGAAATGATGGAATAAGAAGGAATTATGTGCGACAATTACTGCTTTACATATCTACCGTCGATTTTTGCTCTTGTTTATTGTCTCGCCTTCGTTTTTAGTCCGCCATAGAGAATAAGTTTACCTTTTTCTGCTCTCGTTGCTCGCTCGGTCCCCTCTCGTTACTTCTGTAATATTTTACGCTTACTTACTGGTTTAATTCGCTATTGGCGGTGGCTATTTTTATCTCCGACAAAGGAGAACAAGTCATCGGGACAGGAAATTACATCGGACGGAGTTATGCGCGAAAGGAATATATACATAAAGGAAGGCTGAGAATCGCTAACGGAAGGAGAGAACAATACGAAATATGTTTATTCTAGCATATTAAATGATAAGGTAAATTCTTTAATTTGTTAACCCAAAATAATGCTTTTTCGAACTATATTATTTAAAGCCCAAATTCCGAAAAACTTGCCGAAGTCGAAATTGCATTGAAAACCGTTAGAAGTAATCAAGGATGAAGTAGTAAGAGGAGGAAGGAAATACAGAAAGATGAAATTAAGATCGTTTTGAACATCCTCCTCAAATCAAGGCATGGTAAAGGGAATAGAAGAAGGAGAAGATTATGAGACGAAGAAAGTAGTAGAAGCTGCATGGTCGAGAAAGCAAAGAAGGCTCATAAAATTATGAGTAGACAAAGCAATAGAAGCTACAGATTTGAGAAGGCTTAAGTCAAGAATAATCTTTGGCAGAGAACATGGAAGGGAGTAATGGAAGTAATTTCGTATTACACGATATTTCCCAAAAATATGTTCCTCATTTCAAAGATCGAATAACTGGCGCTTCATGTTTTAAAGAGGGGCGAAGGTAATTAAATTTTTGAATACTACTCAAGCAGCTAAGCTCACAGTCGCAAAGCTCCAGCCATTTATTGTATTGACCGCTAAATTCGGTAAGTAACTTTACACCTGCTACCATCATCATAAAAATGCCAATTACGGAATTTTGAAAAAAAAACGGAAAAACTATCCCGCTAGCGTATCATAATCTAACAACTTACTTCCTATTTTGACGTACTTCAATTAGCCGAACCCTTCCGTTACATACAAGCCAATAAATTGCATCTAACTCATCTAACGAGAAGTGGACTTTATAACTGCTCCTAGAAAGGAATTTTACGACCAAACATGCGACTTTGAGCCTCGGATACTTCGCAATTAGGCGATTCCAAGTTTGCCGCAAACAAAAATATATATACAATACGATTCGTTTATTACTATAACGGCTTCTGAGAATATTCCTGTAATGATAGAACCATCTGTTACTGCGATACTGGTAACTTTGTTCAGCGTAGAAAGGTACATGCGAAAATATAAGATACGGTGCAATGACATCTCCTCCATTTGGTAACGTGAATTATGATTGGTACGATGGTAAAGTTTATTGCGAAAACCCCGGGTTGGATTATATGGCATGCCATCGGTATTTTTGCATCATGCTACGCAATTTTTAAAGTCCTTTCGGGGAATTTCAGAATTTACATTTTTTTTTATGATCTTTAAGGCCCGCTTATTTTCTCCGTTTTTAGCTTTTTCTATTCGATTTTTAAGTGTGTCATAGCCGCCATAAAAATTTACCATCCCTGAAAAATTTGCAAAACATCGGTACGACAAAGGCTTACCAACGTTCTCCCTTATTTATTGCTCAAGGACTTGTAGTGATTTTATGATCAGAAAGGGAGATTCTCTGAACAGATCCGATGAAGATGTTTTTATTTTTATGCTCATCATGACTTAACCATTAACGAAAGTAAATTTTTACAATACAACCTCCCGACAATAATAAATTCATAAAATTTTACGATAGTGAAAGTTAAATACATTCATATTCCGCTCGGAATCTGTGCTAGTTTTGGGTAGTTTTATGCAAAAAGGGTTAGGTAATAACGTTCGTAAAACCGTAACTCTTTGCCGAAACGATTCCATCGTAAAAACGGAAAAGGAGACAAAGTTGAGGACCGCTTTTGACCGTGACGGCGTTATCGGCGTGGTGGGGACAACCAAAACGTGTCATCAAACTATACTTTAAGGTGCATCGAACACTTTATGACTCCTTAGCGTTCGTTCGGGTTAAATAATTTTTGGCTAACCTTGGAAGACTCGTAATTGGTATCCGAAGTCCTTCACACGTGTATATAAATATATATACTTAATGTTTAAAATTCAAGGCCGATTTAATCGCTGGCAATAACCTTTTTTCTATTTTTAAAGCATGTATACATAAGCACACATAATACATCTAGGTAGTAGTAGTAGCAGCTTTGGGAATAGCAAAACAACATAGCACGCTGTGTCCAGAGTTTATAGACATTGTATAGGTGAACGGGCGCCCGCTTAGATCTATATCGATCCTTCACACGAACGTCGATGATGTATTATAGCGTATTAATTATGAGATGAATCGAGGAACTAGTAGAAAAAAATATGGAGCAACGAAATTTCTAGATTACGTCAGCGACGTAATGGGCCGCTTCTATTAGACTAAGTCCAAAGTTTAATTGATAAGAACGATGTGTTATACTAGTTTATGCGTTTGGTCTTGGTAGGCTAATTATCTTCGGTTATAATTAAAAGCAGAAAGAAAAGAGTTAAATGCATTTTCTGTTATTTATTCCTCTAGATTTGCTACAATTGATTATTTTTAACGTAATCAGAGAAAAAGAAAACAAAGAATATTGCATAATCTGATAAATACAAGTGCTTAATGAAGATTATGATAAATACCCTGCATTGAGGAAAAAACTCAGAATTTTTACAAACACCAAATTTACTATTTTTGAGTGCTTTTGTCTTTGGGGGATCGTGTATTAACGCAAAAGATAGGCATTTCCTCTACTTGATATCAGCGCAATTTAGCAAAAGTAGAATACAACTGATCGACGAAAGCGGGGCAAAGACTGAATATTGATGGCCGGTAAAAGAAACCATTTAGCACACACGCTATTGTGTGCGCAAACAACCCAACCACAATCCTGATGCTTATGTGCAACATTCGAAATAACACCAGAAGTCTTTGAGAATATCACGAAAAATATATTTAAAAGAGCTCGCATTTCCACTACGTCCAAAAGTAGCTACTTGACCGGCATTTTTTCATAAGTAATGTTAAAAGAGGCCATACAATCAATAAATAAATGATAAATTATGACATTTTCATCCGTAAGAATTTGCATTTGTAAGTACGCAAGCATTTGCTAGAAAACCAATGTGATAAGTATGCAATAATTGGACGCATTTTATCGAAACTCTACAAATCAAAACACTTTAACAATAAGGTAGGCAGCTGTCTCAAATCCGAACAGAAAAAAAAACCTTATGTATAAAAGCGTACAAATCATATTTTTCGAATATGCAACGAAAATAAGTCCCAAACAGCTGTTGTTACCAAATTTCGTGCAGAACTACCTAATAGGTACGCAACATCTGCCATCCAATCATCTACGTAACCCTTTCGAGAGCCCTAAAATCGAAAATACCTGCTCCCTGTTATCACACGTCATATTGCTAGCACGAGTCGATACTTTTTGCGTCTGAAATTGTTCTGAACGTTCTTCTACCCTGATCAATCGAAGTTAACAAAGTCGACGCATTACATACGTATGAGCTCGATTTTCGCTCGATTCTTGGAAAACCTATGTATGTACAATATAAATACAATTGACGTAACGTAGCGAGTACAGCGCTCTGTGCCAACACACTCTTGACATGAGGCTGGCCGATTTTTTATGCGGCATAGGTTAATGACACCAAGAGACAACCTATGCAAATATTATGGCATGTGTCGTTTGTACTCACAACAATGTGATTGAACGCTAATGCACACTACGTAATGAGAATGTGTGCACGGGTATCTACCGAGAAGCAATAGTAATACGCGTAATTTTTGCTGCATCAGTGTTGTTCTACGCGTACGTATTTATAATTAGTCGATTTTTCTAGAAGAAAGACGATCGCTTAGCTTACATAATGCAACGCCATATGTAGGTTACATTCGCATAATGAAAGATGAAAGTCATTTAATGAATATTTCTTTTGTAGAAGTTATAATTTATTTATTTCGAACAGTACCTTGAATAAAAAATTTTCTTTGAGCAAAAATTGGAGCAAAAGCAATGAAGAAAAAAGGAATCAAGAAAAATTGGATAAAAAACTGAAATGATTTTGTTCCTGAAGATAATTATGCATCTAGTTATTGTATCAACCCAAAGCACTCAATGAAAGTTCCGCGTGCTTTGAAAAAACTTCGATCTAGAGCTAGATCTTCAATGATATGTGGACATGATACCTTGCCAAGCTTTCTTATTCGTGATTGTGCTCCAATACTATGCGAACCACCATGTGTAATTTTTAACTTGGCCATTCGAATGTCAATCTTCTCTATTTATTGGCTCGCCTGTTTACAAAAAAAAGTGAACAATGGGAAATATTTTTTGAATGGTAACTTTATGTATGAATACGTTGATAGTCGCCAACGTTTATATTGACTTCAGTAAAGCCTTTGATTTTGGAGACCTGGGTACGACCCGTAATCTTGACCCGAAAGTAACGCTAGAGATGAGCGACCTGGACAGCTGCACTACGGCGCTGGAAGTCCAGGAAGCTATAAGGAAGCGCTTGGGTATCCCTATTGCAGAGGTCAGAGTTACCCAAATTAGGGGATCTGAAATTAGCGATCGCGCAAGTGAGCGACTGTCCAGCGAAAGAACTGCCGAAAGCGTTTCGAATCAAAGGCGTTTGCATTTGCAGCGGAGTTCGTAGGAGGGCAGAAGTGCAGGCATTTAGGGTACGCTAAGGCGACAGAGTAGAGCATGCCGCACTTGGATTCCCCGGGGAAGTATGTCCTGGAAATAGCGATCAGAACTGAATTTTATCATCCTCATGGAAGGCAGAGTAACAACCTTTTGCCAACCTGGCTATATGGAGACTATACCGGACGTCTCCTTTGCGCCTGAAGATCTAACACTGAGGATAGGAGTTTGGGAGGTGTCTGAAAGGCACACAGAAAGCGATCGCTAAGCAATTATATTTATTGTGCACGGCCAACCAGGCTCCCGCGGCCACAATTTATCGAGATCTGGCGACTGGAATCTCAGCGAATTGCGCAAAGTACCAGGAAGGCTAATGCCACAGGCAATCAACCAGAGTAAGGCGCATCGTTGGGAGGAAATGGTCTCGGATGTAGACTCCGACCCTTGGGGGTTCGGGTATAAGCTCATTACCCGCCGATTCGGGTTCTGGATAGGCTTATACGAACATATATAGATTGCATGCAGCACTGGGCGTTTGTCGTCCCGCCAGTATGAATTGCTCCAGGGAACATCGACCATCGACGCTCTACGAGAGGTCACTGAGGCGGTGAAGAGGGCAGAAAATCTTAGTTGTGAGGAATGCCTTCAATTCAGCTAGATGGATGGACAACCTGGACGTTTTGGAGCTCTCCTTTCAGGTATCGCCATATCTCTTGCAGATGATTGACGACTACTTCAGGAACCGTTCCGTCATCTACGAGACTAAGCAGAGACACTGTATATAAGTGTTTCGTTTTCCTGAAATTGGCTATGTAAATAATCTCAAGTAACCTGCAGAAAAATAAGGAATTATAATAATTACTGTAATATTCCTAAAAAGCGCCCCCTACATTTCGCGGAAACAATGAATGATTTTATATTCCGATTACGCTGCTTAGATTACGTACCGCTTTTATTGTACGCGCCACCGTAAACTTTTTATGCGTATAATAACATAAACATTACTACTATAATTTTTCCGCATTTATTCTCAACGCACACAAACAGACGTACACGCACACACATACACGCACACTCCTTTTCTTCTGCTTAGTACTTGTGTATACAAAGGTCTTTGCACTCCTGTTTCCACAGCATGATAAAATATGTAAACTAACCGTTAGTATCGGCGGGCGGCAGCGGCGGCATTACACATCGTATATACGGAGAAGAGAAAAAAAGAAGAACATAACATCATCGCCGCGTCCGTCCGTCCGTCGCGCGTTAAGAAACGCCAACCTTTCCTTCCCCTCGCAACCGCCGATTGCCCGTCATCGTCATTAAGCGCCCAGAATCAACAGCGCGGCGAGAGGAAATTTAGGAAGAGAAGAGACGCGAAACTTCACCGCGCTCTAACAGGCGCCTTATGACGACGATGACGACATAGTCGTCCTCCTTCCGCTGTTTCGAGTTGGTTGTTTTTTTCTCTCGCGCGGCATCTAGTTTTCCTTTTTTTTTAAAGCTACGCCGTGCGATCGACCCGCCGAAGCATCCACGTGACTTCTTTTAACGCAATGTATCGTTACAGTGGACGCATTAGGATTATTAATAGGAAAATAAGTTGTCAAAAAAAATCTAATATTAAATATTATTTTTTTTTTATGTTAGGTTGGTTGTGGTTATTGTTGTAGATAAATGTTGGTACTTCTTCTTGACATATTTGGAAGAATTCTTCATTTTAAATATAAATTATAAACTGGTCTTCGAATAAAACTGTTCCTTGTCTTTTAACATCAAAAAAAGGTTGCCGCAACTTAATATTTCAGAAGACGTATTTGCGAACGCGTTACTGATCAAAACACATACAAGGGGGTTAATACTCGGTAGACAGAACATTAACCCTTACAGACAGTCTAGACGGTTGGTCTCTACGTACCGAAGGGCTGGCTATATATGTACCTTTTTGTAGTCTCCAGCAAAAGGTGCTGGTGCAGAATTGAATTGATCCCTTACTGTTCCTTCTTTTGTTTTTCATGTCTGCGAAGGGGATTAATAAAAAGAAAAATTTTACCGGTTCGAACCGGAATTAACGCTTCGATTCTTTTTCAATGAAACTAATCTCTAAGTGAAAATCGTCGGACTGTGTATAAGTAACTCGCGATATGGCGAACGTATACGTAAATCAGAATAGAGTATGGGCCGCCCGAAAACACCGAAGTGAAAGGATTTCATCTCTCTTTCTCTCGATATTTTGCCCGGATCCCCGTCCGTCTCGCTCTCTCTCCCGGTAGATACAGCCGCGGAGAGTGAAGAATATATAGTATATGCCGCGCGCGCGGAGAGAACGCAATCAAGGTGGCCTTGGCCGTTGCGTTGCACGCTGTCTGGGTAATTCAGTCAAGGTTCGGGTGCGTTGAACTCGCTCCCTTGGTTAATTTCGCCCCACCGTTGGTGCCGGTCGGGGCGTGGCCGCGACGCGGCTCTACCAATCGCGGAGGAGCCCGACGCGCGACTATTGGCTGGCCGTCGATCTTGTTGTCAGTGACCTCCAACTTCAAAATACGATGAACCCGACCAAGTTCGCGGCTTTTGCCGCTTCGCCTTCTGTTCGGAGTGCTAAAATATTGTCGGTGTATGTGTGTGTGTGTGTTTAGAGTGTTAGTGAACCCTTACTCCCTCTCTCCTACTATATTTCTACCTTCGTTTGTTTCTTCAAAGCGGTCGAGAATCGCTTGACGGTCGCCCTTCAGGTAATACACATCGGAGAGACCGAAGCCTCGGTTTATTTACTATAAGGCTTGAAGAGTCCGTGTTCAGTACATATTGGGACTTTCACTATCTTCAGTTAGTTCGCAGCATTTGGTGGTGCAGCAGCTCCTCCGCAACAGGCCCGAATAACATCGAACAAGTGAAAGAGATAAAACAAGCGCGTGTATTTATTTTTAAAACGCAAAGGAATAGTAAGAAATAAAAGACATTGGTCCCGATTTTATTTCGGAAAAATACAGCGGCGAGTGCGTTCGTATATTTATATATACATACAAGTTCCTAATTTTATTTTTGACTTTGAATCCGAAGCGTTTTTGTGCCGCACCGAAAATAGACTCGAACTCACTTCCCGTTCTTAAAACAGCGATGTTAGTGATGAAGTTGTTATTAACAGGTGCATCTTGTGATCTCATCGTGGTTCTTCTATTTCGATAATTTCGTGTTTCGGTCGTTGTTTTTTTTTTTTTTTAAACAAGTGATTTCGTAAGTGATCTCCATTCCCATATTCCCTTTTTTTTCTTGGGAAGCAGCCAAAATGATTCTAACTTCGGAGAACAGCAACGTACATAACGTGGCTCAACTTCCTGAGTCGACGACTCATCATCAATATACCGATGTTTCTTCGATTAGTTCTTCACCAAGGGAACCGACTTTAAATTTAGGTAAATTGTTTTTGTGATAAGAAAACGTAATAATAAAGAATAAATCCCCATATACAAGATCAAATTATTACCAATAATTTCCGATGTTTACTATTAAAACCTCCTCAAATATATTACCGCGATATGAAGAAAAAACAAGTTATGTAACGCACCCGATTGGCTACCCATTAATACAAACAACATAATAAACCGCTGAAGATATCGTGCGTTATTCGTGAGGAACTTCTTTTACTTTCACTGCCAAAGCAATATATTAAGTAAGGCTGCCTGACAGCAACGCCGATTACACTCAACTTTTTGAAAGAGAAAGTAGTGCCTGTTCGTTGACTTTGCTTTCTCAAGACTGGTACACACGATGCTTATACAACGACTTTATTCCGCGGTGTATGTTTGTAGAGCATGCCGATTGTATTTACTTTAAAAAAGAATTCGAAATATTAGAAAGGAATGCACGAAACCATTAAACAAATTGAAATGCGATGCAGTTTCTCTTTTTTTTTATTGTATTGAGCTTTTCGATGCCTCACTAAAGCGTAACTAATATCTTTTTCCATATTTGCAGAATTTGATGGTACAACAGTATTATGCCGTGTTTGTGGTGATAAGGCGTCTGGTTTCCATTATGGCGTTCATTCATGTGAAGGTTGTAAGGTGAGTTTAATATATGTTATTCTCAGAAAAATAATGCAATATTTATTTAACAAAATCCTATAACTCTGAAAATTTCGTAGCAATTCGACAATTAAAGGATCTTTGATAAACGAATATTGTATCGCCCTGTACATCACCTCTAAAATAGTTCATTTCATCGTATTTAACGACCTATTAACATATACAAAGTGACCTTTTTTTTCTAAATCTTGCGAGGATTTTATAAACATGAGATAAAAAGGAAAAGGTTTTGGCACAAGATCAACTTGTATCACGATTAAGAAATCCTAAAATACAAGGAAAACCTTGAAACGAAAATTGAACAATGCGGAAGTACATTGTATGTATCTTTAGGTATACGAAAAAATATTTCCTCGATTCTTTTTTTTTTTCTTTTGCTAACTACGATCACCTTGATATTTCATCGAATTAGTATCAATGCCATTTTAAACGTTTATCTAGTTGTGAAATTCGATAATTTTCGTCAATTCTCGAGATCGCATGTTATCCACTCGCACTATTGTAAATGCCGGAAGTCGCAGGCCAACGAAGGATCGGTGGCCCCCTGTTTCGCACGAAAATTACGTATAATAATGACAGGTATACCGCAGAATTAGGGCCAACTACTCGAAAAAATAAAAACACGAAAAGTTTATTGTATTGGACGTTTGGGCGTTACACAATGTGGAAAAAAAAAAATAGGAGAAGAAAAATTTCCGATCGTATATAGATGGCGCTCTACATAAATGGGGTCCCTCGATTTCTACCTGCTCGTTCGGGATTCATGTGTGCGTACGAGCGCAAAAACTCGGTTGAAGGTCGGTTGAGCCGGGTGTCAATGGCCAAACGACGAGGTGTGCGCAATATGATGCCTCTTTGCGTGTACGTAGTTGTATCTAATCTAGAAAAACGAGGAGGTGGTGGATTGGTTGGAATATCTTCCGACGTAGGACGATCTGCGTTGGGTGGCGTTGTCGATAGGCGGGGGTGAGCCGGGCGTATTCGTAATTAACCTTCAAATAATGACGCGTTTGGAGCGGAGAAATAGGGCAGGAGAAAACCGAGAGGGTATAGAGTATAGAGGTCGCTGGAACCAAATATTCAAGGACTGCCTGGGTGTATTACTTACATTACCTTGCTTTTTTCAGTTAAATTGTTTGTTCAATATTTAATAACAAAAATACATTTGATTGGATTATCTAAAGCGATAATTTTACACGGATTTGGCTTAATCTTGAATCCACAGAAAAAAAATCTAGTCGACAGGGTGATAGGAGCAATTTAGACACTAAAGGCTCGTAATTTTATAACAAGCTTTACAGAGCTTACGAGTGCCGTTGGGCCGTCATCGCACGTTAAAAAACCGGCAGCGCTTTTACCACTCTGTACTCGCTCGATTTTTAACTCTTTATGACTTACCCTGTATTTTATTACTATTACTATCGATACTACATTAATATTATTATTTAAATAATAAATGCATTGGGAAGATTTCTATTGTTTTTCGTCATTGTGCTTTTAAAATAGTCTACTAGATATTAATTATTTATAAAGAATTATCAATATTTTCATTGATAAATGCGATTCATACATAGCATTACAAAACAATAGGAATGACCTGCGTTTATTGAAATTTTAAATATATCCTCCTATCAATATTTAGTTCTCTTTGAAATTTTGAATATTAATAAAAAAAAAACAAAAATAACTAAAATTTATTAATTTAAAAAAAAGTCAATCATATTCTTTCGGTTAATTTTTAAAACACAAGCGTCTCTTATTTACACAATGGAATCAGATATATCTGCAGAACACATCTCTGGAACCCCGAAATAAAATTCGCCCCTAAAAACCAATCGCCCGAAAACATTTCTGTGATTCCATCCGTTCTTCAAGGTCGTATTACCTGCTGCAGCACGCAACAACCCTCAACCCCCCGGCAAACCGTCGGCACCTGCGAACGTCGTTTTTACTTTCTAAAATTTGGCAACCCCAATTTAACAAACAACCCCTTCGGAATGCGCCGCATCCTCTTCTCCCTTTTTTTAACGTGATGCTCGGCGCAAAAAATAAAGAATAAATATCATCCTTTCCATCGGTATCCGACAGATGGCTAGTGATAGTTAATTTTGGAAGTGGATTTCGATTTTTTTTGCTCTGCTCTTTGCTTTTTTCCCCATTCGACGATACAATACGTATAATAGAGAGGCCTTAAATTATCGACCGTATTAGGGATTTGGTGTGTGTGTGTTTTTTTTTATTTTTTTTTTGGGTGATAATATTTGGCGGATATTTTTTTATAGGGAGGTGCATTGTTAAAAGAACCCTTTTTTCCTGTGATTCTTTTACCTGCGATTTTATATACCCTTTTTAGTAGTAAGTGTTGATGTCGAATGTAAGTGTTTTTGTGACGTGTTTCGTTAAAAATTGGAAAAAAATTATTTTGCTTTAATCAAGACGTATTTTCTATTGAGGGCGTCAGCATCGTATCTACTTTACTGGAAGGTATTTGTAACTATTAAAATAGCTAAGCTACATATGAATAATTTCAAAATAAACAAGTTTCTTGAATGTAAGTTTAAAGCAAATTATTTTATTAATTCAAAACATATGGCTTATAATATTTATAATACAATTCATGTTATACAGGCAGTTTCTCTTCGGAACAGGTACTTCCATTAAAATACCTTCATTATATTCATATATAAAGCATATAACAAGTAATTGTTTGACTGGCATTAAGGTCTGCATTACGCCTGCTAGCACCATTGACTAGAAAATATTCAAATAAAAGACGGATTTACAAAACGAATTAAAAGTATTTCATGGTATCTTTGGTAATTGCCTAAACGAGGAAATAAAGTTAAAATATATTATTAAATGCCTCAGTGGCCCAGTGATAACCTACTCTTGACTGGGCAGAGTTAAGCGTTATGTGTTCGAGTCTCGCTAGGATTAACAAATTTCGCAATTAAGTGCCCTTCACCCTTCACGGCGAGGGAGTGACAGTAGCAAAGTCATACACACACAACTTACACAGTAAAAGGCTCACAAGCTTCAAAAAAGTTTATACACCCCGTTGGACCGTCACCACACGTAAAAGAAAATATATCGTAATTTAGATCTCGCTCATATACAATTCTTCGTACAGCAGCGACGCAATATGCAGCAGCCCAGAAGAAGCTCTACAGAATTGAGAGCGAAACGTCGGCATTCTCATGCAATTACGACGCGGTTTCAACCCGCAAACCCAAATTCTTTAAAAGAAAACAACGACCCTGGATTTATGATGTGCTCCATAAAAAAATTAAATAATTTGAACCAAATTTTGCAACGATTTCGATTACCTTCTTCTAGAATTCAGCTAACCCGGAAATTAGCGATGTTCAGGATTTTTCGGTTTGCATAATTTTTTCCAAATTGCTCACGGAGGGAATTATTTACCGCCTGGGCAGTAGGTAAACACACTGTATATGTGTTTCCATTAGAAAAATTTGTTTATGAACAGAAGATTTAACTTCCAAATTTCCCCCCGATTTTTTAAGAACTTTTTCAACGTATTCCTTATTTATACACGGAATTTTCTCCCCCAAGCTTAATTTCCATCGTAAATTACCCCTAATAATCCAATTTTATTCGTTTGCATTCATAATTTACCCTAATTCGGGTCGAAAATTCCGGAAAAACTTCATCGGAGCGGCCGCGCTAGTTCGCCGTTACGCCGTTAGGCGCCGCCACCATCGCGGTCCGGTGAACGACCGCTGCTTCAGCGTTATCGAGTGCGACACGCGCTCGCGCGCGCCGCCTTGCGGATTCCGGCGGCGACGTTCGCCAGCTCGTTCCGTCTAACGGAATATCACCGTGCGGTTACTGCACTTTAACGATCGCATAGCCAAGTTCTATCTTTATAATCGCAAGCATCGAGCATATATGCCGGCGTTGTTGTTGTCTTCACGCTTATACATAACTCGGTAGACTTGGGTATACAAATATTTGCTTGAGTTCGTCCGTAGATACGGCCGTACTTTTAATAGATGCAATTCATAGGTATTTTACGCACGGCGAATCCGATGACGATGCGAGAGACGCGGCGAACATATGTACTGAAAGCCGTTCGGGCACGTATCGCACGGCGATGCGTCATTGTATCAGGTACACGGAAATGCGTTCTCTTCTAGGAGTTTATGACAAACAGTACCGACCATACGATTTGCATAGAATCTATCTGGAAATAACAAGGTGTCCGATTATCGATGAACGCTTACGGGATTGTCCGTGGGAGAATCATGTTATGGAAGTCCCATATCGATACGTGATAAGGAATCGAACCTTTTTATTTTACAAAAAAGAATTATTAGAGAAAATCTTTAAAAAAGCATTAAAAACGCCGAGATTTTATAAGAAGAAATTTCAAATTTTCAGGAGTTGATGAAACCCTCTAATTTTGTTGAATTTAATTCTAAAATTAATTAAATTAAGTATTAAATTATATTTTAACATCCATTTCTAACTGGTTAATATTTTTTTTGCAAAAATAAGCAAAATGAAATTAAATAAAATAATTTGCTTTTCATTAATTAATAATAAGAATACATGTTTTCTTTTAACGTGTGATTAACTGGGGCCAGAAGAAAATAGATAAACAGATTTGGGGCTTCGCGAAATTTTTAATATCCATATTGGCAAAAGATTACACATTGCTTCAGTGAAAAAGAGGTCTATAATCAGAATAATAGCTCTTAATTTAACACACACATACATACAGTGTGTCTCTGAATGGATAGGTAAGGCAAACGGAAAATTACTAAATTTAAATAAAAATATTTCGATCTTGTAAGAACGCCTACACACTATGTACTAGCATAATTTATTACTCTGTACATTGTTTTATTATAATTAGTAACCCTCTTATCGAATTTTCCTATAGAAAATACACTTTACTAATCGAAGAAATTCATTTTTTTTTTGCAAATCTTCAAGATCCACTTGATTCTTCGGCAATAAAATTATGGCATTTTTAGAGGTAGAATCAATTGTAAAAATCATTTCATTCCCCCAGAAAAACTCTATTTTTTGGGACTTCTACACAACGAAAAATGTTGAGATAACGACCTTTGTATTTTTTAAATAAAAACTATTTATGATAAGAATTACAACAAAATATATAATTGTCATAACAAAAATTATGGATTTAAGAAAAGTGCATGTACTAATGAACTAAAATATTTGCAATAATTTAGGTTAAGTAGGAGTACGGCTGTACAACCTTAGGCTCAATCGAATATTATTGGGTACAACAGCCAGACGAGACACGAGGAAAAATAAAAAAAAATAAATAAAAAAAAAGAATTTTTAGTCGATGAGGTTTCGCAATTTAATAAATGATTCATCAGAGTCACAATTTTGTCACAAATTAAAAAATTTGATGTCTTTCCACCAACTAACTTCTATGATGTCACTCTGATGAAGCATTAATTAAATTGCAAAAGCTCAGCGATTAAAAATTGAGTCTTTTATTTTTCCTTGTGTCTCGTCTGGCTGTTGTACCCAATAATATTTACCCTTTCTATCCTATCTTTCCTATCAAATTGCTCATAAAATAAAAATTATCTTCGTCAGGCATTTGAAATGGATATTTTCCAGAGATTTAGGAAAACATAATTTTCTTCCAAAAAAGAGTATCCACTAATGAGAATGTAGCTTATGTAATTTTCTAAATGTCATCCAACTTTGGAGACATCTAGATCATCTGAAGACAACTCAGTTTTGATGAAAAAAAATATATTTAAATTATACAAATGAAGATTGCTGAAATTTGTTTAATGTTTATGGAGAATGCAATAAAATGATATCAATTACATGCGATACCTTTGACGCTCCGTATCCATAAAAACAGAAGCCGTCACCAAACATAGCTAAACGAACAACACAGAATTTGGAAAATTTCCGACCGGTTAAAGGCAAAAATTTAGGAACATAGTTTTTGCGATTTTATTTTAATATGACGAATATTCTTGAACCCCTCCGTATTTAGAAGGCCAAACTTCCAGCTGAATTGGCAATTCAAGATTTCATCAATGCTGGATTGTTTTCTTAGCGGTTGGTTGGCATTAAAAAAATTACATATGTATATACATTCTCATTGGTAAGTTAGAAAAAAATACATGGTTTTGTAATGTCAATATTTTTTTTGGACTGCGAAGGAAGAACCCCAAAAAATGAAGCATAGTATTAGGTGAAAGTGGAATATATGTATATGTACATATATAATAATATTATTACTGGACAACCAAAAAATCAATGAATGTCTAGTCAAGTTCTAGTTTTCAACGTAGCTGGAAAAAGCGCTGAGGTTTTGAGGTTATGCTTCCACTTCTTTGTTTAGCGCGCGAACCGAAAGTTTTCGAAAAACCAGTTCGATTCTAGCGCGATACTCAAAAAAATCAGAGCGAAATGAGAAATTCGAAAAAATCCAGGTCGCCTCCAGAAGTGCTATCGTGAGGAGTAATGCCTCCACATAATAAAGCACAGTCGTAAATATCGCGGTGCGCGCCATCCATCGAAGTGGGGGATGCGCGAAAAAATGAATCTATTTGCAGCTCGGTCGAGAGATGTATTTATAAAAAATATATTCGGGTCAGTTGCCTCAAATAGTGAACTTCGTATAATACAGGAATGTATAGTACGGCCGTTGAACTCGGTCGGTTAGATCATGCGCAAAACTTGTCCGTTATCATTGCGAAGTCCCCACCACCTCCACCACCACCGCCCGCCATCGCCCAACGCGACCGCTCTTCGCAGCCGTTTCGTCTTCTGTTTGCCTCCTCCTCCTCCTCATTCGGGCATCCTGGCGAGAGGTGCTTGAGCTTCACTACGCTACTGCTATTCGACTGTTGGCTGTTGCTGGTATTGCAGCTCCGTTTGTGTGTTGCGATGCGATTTGGCTTCGCGACGTCAACGAGTACGACAACCCAGTTTCGGGTACGTTGACCCTTGGCTAGACGACAGCGCACTTTGTTAAAAACAAAAGCGAATCACATACATGCACACGCATACATTGACGCTCACGCTCGCTGCACATATTTAGAACTGTAATATAGAAATGAGATATCTTGTGTGGTTTATGAATATCAATGAATAAAAAATATATAGACTTGATTTCTCATTTAGTACTAACAGGAAAATTTATTCTTTTTTTAGAATAAATTTGCTTAATCACAGTTTTTTCCAATCCCTTTAGGGAAATTCCACCAAACGAAAAGACCTACCATTTGCTAAGGAATATCTTGAAATTTTGTATTTTCAAGCATCTTGATCTGCTGTTTCTTATTAAGTTTCTCGTAAACAAAAATATTCGCCCCATGAAATATTGATTTAATCATGGAAGAACCAATATTATAAGTTATTTAGTCAAAAAACTTCGGCAACGCCATCCAGCGGCATGTTTTAGACTCTTCTCTGGATCTATAATTCTCGCATTTTCTGTCCACTTAGAAATGCCCCAGGAGGGACTAGCTTTCCGCCAACGATAAGCGGTGGAGCAGCTTATGGGCAGTTAGTTAGGGACATAAACAAAAACCCTACGACATCAGTAACATTTTTAGGAAATCTGGGGTAAAGGCAAAGAAGCTGGAATACCCAAGATCTATGAATGCCTGGTCCAAATTTTATTTTTGTGGCTGTTAGTAGAGAGACAGCTATTGACTCGTATTTGATTCACTTAATGAGTAATTATTCTGCAAGCTAACAAAATGTTTCAAAACGCATCTGGAAACGAAGAGGCCTATTTACGTAAACCTCGACAAATCCAATACTGATTTCTAACAACTTAAATATGAACTCAGTTTAAACATCAGCTTCTCTTTCAAAATTCCTTCTTCGAAATTTCAGAAAAATCGCAAACAAAATATCTGCAATAATTCAATTTTAAGCACCTCATTAAATATTACAATTCCAGCGAATTTGTCACAGCCAGCGATTAAAGTTTCGTTCCCCTTTTTTAGGTCGACATTTACTTATTTCTTAATTACGCGTATACGTCGTTCAATTATTTCGTGCCTCGCTCGTTTTCAATTAGCATGGATAAATTGATCAATTGACAAATCTATTCGCCCATATTCAGGCGTACCGCGTGGGAAGATGGGCCGTCATCCGATCGGCGCGAGTTCAGCCGTTTCCAGCGCTTCTTATCTGTCCTACGTGCATCGCACGTGCGTCCGCACGCACTTCGGCGCGTTTCGATGGAGGTCCGCGCGATGGCGCTGGTTTAATGGTCCCAGATCGCTGATCTGGTGGAGGCATGAAATTAAGAGTGAGTCGAATATTACCGGGGATTTTGACCTCATTTTCGGCACGATTTTACTACTAAGTTCACTGAACTGACGTGACCTTAGTAGAGTAGGAGGTGGATGGCTTATATTTGCTTCATCCTCGGTGTATATGCACGCATCCGATAATTCTATGTGTGTGTGTGTGGATGCGTGCTTGGGTCGTATGTATATGTATAAGCCACATCAGCGTATTGTTACATTTATTGCATCAATTCGAAAATTGGACGATGTATATTTTGGGACGATGAGTCGGTTATTTTTAGTCGGTGATGCACATCTATGACGTGGCGTTATCATTCTTTTGTCTTCGTGGTTTTGTTTCGCGTTTGCTCTTTTGGTGAATGCACTTTCGAGCTTCCGTTAACTTTAATGTAACAATATAAGTTCTTTTTGTTATATTTGTTTGGTAAAAAGTTTCATATGATAGATATGATGGTGCAGTAGTAAGAGGGTCTATTTTCGACTGTGGCAACGTCATGAGTTGAGAGTTCGACTCCCGACCAGATAAGTCCTGCAATTACAACAAGCAATTTTGTCTATAAACTGCGGAATAAGAGAACATATTTTTCTTTATAGAGAATAATTGGATGTTGTGAATTTCATATTAAATCACCCTGTCTAATGTAATAGTTTTGATTAATAGAGTTCTGCGTGAGCCTTTCGTGCTTTACTGCATAATAAATATTTCCTATTCTGAATTACTTAATGTTCTTTAACAATATAAATATATTTTGACCAATAAGGATTCCCCAGAAAATAAGTCATTCTCTAAAATATCAAAAGACATTGAAATAAGACCATCACCTTCAACTAATTTGGTTAATTGACAGAGTGAATTTCCACGTCTTTCCTGTCCACTTTTATTGCTCTTGTAACTGCGAGTCGCAGGATTATATACGGCCATTATAGGACCATTATACATTTCAGTCATGCTATAACCACCCGACAATACAATGAATTTTGGATTCACTTTACAAGCGCTTCGCCCAAGAAATTTATTTTGGAACGAAAAATGCCCATAAAATCATTTAGGTTGCCACCCCTGTATTAGAAGCAAGTTGTTACATTCACTAGAATAAATCTCAAGTTAATAAAAAAAACTTGATCAAGATGCCCCATTTATATAATTCCTTAATCTGGAAATGTTCCTCGTTAAATTTTATAGCGACCAACTTCTAAAGAATAATTTATTCATATTTCTGTCGCTGTAGCTAAGGTAGGAACTATATCCCTCAATTTATCGTCCTTATCGATAAATTGCATATTCGCGTGCCAAGCAAACGCCCTAATATAATTCAAACGAATATGCAAACGAACCTAGAAGTCAACGTACACGAATCCAGGCACCGACGCACACATCCACACGTCGATGACGACTAACTAAAACGATATATGGTAGCAGCAAGCCAGTAGCGTAGTTAAAAAGGAACACGCTAACCAAGTCACGTTCCTCGAGGCGAACGAACGTTGCCTCCATCGTGTAGTAACTAACCTAGGTCAATGGATCCTCGATTAATTTTAGTCCACACTCGCACACAGATATGCAGCAACGTCGAGCGCAACTCGAACAACACCGTATTACATGAATTAGAAGAAGAGAAAGAAAAGCGTGAATATTATCTCTTTGCTTGTTACGTAATAGCGCAGAAACGAAAAAAAAAAATAACAATAACAACAACATTCCGTTACCCAGAGTAATGCTGTATGGTATTAATTTGTTCCGTTTGACGTAAAACGTAAACGATGATGCAATTGACATCATGAAGGAATTAAGAATGTTGTATAGTCCGTCTATACATACACTGCCGTTCAGAGAAGTTCGGTCGGTTGGTAGAAAACATGAAAAGGTTACGGAAACAAACGAAACTAAAAACAAAATGCAATTTTATTGTATGTACAGGTAAAAAAGACAAAAATAAATATATAAAATGTTATTCTGGCCTAATATAACATACTGAACGTTATATTTTTTTTTTCATCGAAAAAACCTCCTTTGCTGTTAATCACCGCTGGAACTATTCTAGGCATTCTTTCGATAAGTTTTGTTAAAACGGATTGTGGAATATTAATCCATTCATGTTACAGAATATTCCGTAGATGTTCTTGTGAAATTGCGCATATTTTTCGGATCCTCCTGTCCAGTTCATCCCACAACAACTCTATCGGGTTCAAATCTGGGCTTTGTGGGGGCCATGTCATTACTTTCAGGGTGTGCTGTTCTTCTTGCTCCTTTAGATAGTTATTACACACTAACGCAGTGTGTTTTGGATCGTTGTTATGCATGAATGTTACGGCCTATTATACGCAATCCTGATGGCACTGCATGATTCTGGAGTATTGCAAAATAATTTTCCTTCCTCATTACACCCTGCACTCTGCATAAATCTCCCGTCCCAGCAAAGGAGAAACATCCCCACACCAACACAGAACTACGTCCTTGCTTCACTGTAGGCACAATGCAGTTCGAGATCACTTTTCGGTTTTAGATCTTCGGACATAAACTCGTCGATTTTGCCCAAAAACCTCAAACTTTGACTCGTCACTCCAAAGCACGTGTTTCCAATCATCTAACGACCAATCTAGATGAGATGTAGCCGTTATGCTCTGTTGCCCCGACGTAATAAGAGTTTTCAAATGGCAGTGCGCCCATGAAGGTCCGCTTGTTGAAGTCGACGTTTTACCGTACTCGCCGAAACTTGTTCTTCACGGCCGCGATTGACTTCGGCTGCTATTTGTGGCGCTGTTAATTTTCTATTGCGTTTGCTTAATAATACAATTCTCAAATCTTCAGCTTTTGTTGTTTTCCTAGATGCTCCGGGACGAACACGATTTTCTATAGTTCCAGTTGTCCGATATCGCTTTATGATGTCATTTACTGTTGAACTTCTCATATTTATTTTTTCAGCGATTTGTCGCCCCGAATATCCTTCTTCGAACAGCGTAATAATGCGTGAACGTTTTTCTACACTGGTAAGCTTGCCACGTGCCATTTTGAAGTAAATTTTCTTAAAACTTTCGCGCAAAAACGACAGATGCACACCAACACACGTTTAACAGTAAAACGAAGCAAATTTATATCTTTACGCCTGTGATAAATAAACAAGAGTGATACTGCGGTATATTTCCTAAATATACCGTTAATAATCCCCAAACGACCCGTTTCAAAAGAAAATTGCTGGGGGGCCAGATTTGGTGAATAAGCTGAAAATATCGAGACGGTACGTTGTGTTAGTGGAACAAAACCTTCTTTTCCTTCACATCCAGCCGTTTTTTTTCGACAATTTATACCTTCAACTTATCAAATAATGATGCCCCAGTATGATTTCATCATTATTTTTCCTTTTCCAAGGTAGTCGATTAACGCGATCCCAAAAAAAAAACAGTTGCCATTACTTTCCTGCCGGATGCTCTTCGCTTTTTTCGAAGTCGATTCACCCTCACCATGTATCGAATGGCTCCCGCCCTTTTGCTTACGCCTATATATTTTGGTAGTCACTGTATTGTATTTAGCTTAAGTTAAACACAGCTCAAAACTAAATTCTAAAATGTAATAATATACAGAGTGTTCTATTTAAAAATAACAAAGTTGACAGCTGTCTTAGATAATTGAAAATATTTTAATTCAATACAACATGTAGCCTTCATTATACTACCAAGTTTTCGGAATTTTCCGATGTGTACTCGGATTATGCAACTAAATTTATTACCGCAATAGCGTTATGATAAAACGAAAAATTCGCGAATGCCGTTTTGTAAATGATTATCATTTAATAATCATTATCCTCAATTAATACCGCGTACGAATATTTGTAATATAACATACCGCGTTTAATGATGGATATAAAATGTTATATGCACATTTTACGAGCTTACATAATTACAAAATACGCTATACGAGAAGAAAACGAAACGTAGGAATTACTATTGCGACACTACGCCGAACCAGGGGCGGGCTTGAAGCGTTTTGAAGCGGATAACATTTTAAAATAATCATTTTCATGATTTGAAACGCAATCTTTAGAGTATTAATTACTCCATAATCTACGTGGTAGCGCGATTAGGAAATTTTATCGCGTAGCAAGTATTAATTTATTCGGGACATGGTATGGGGTCATTGTACTGATACCACACCTAGAGCTTTAATGGTTTTAATCATCCGAAATGCCGCGGTTATTATTAGCTTATTGTCGTTAGTGTTATAACCTCTTATCCGACCCCTCCTCTCTATAAAATGATATTAACCTCATAGAAATATTCAACTGTAATAGGGAACAGTTATTTGACTAATAATTGTAAAGGGTTGTAACTTAATAAATTGAAAATATACAGCGTGTCTTCAGATGGGATATGCCTCTCTAAGCTTTTTGTTTAAATCATTCTTGCTCAATACTTCTGTTTATTTTTGGACGTTCAATACAGTGCTCAAGCTTATAAAGATTTAAAAAAATGTGAAATTCTTGTCAAGCAACCTATGCTTATTTTTAATTTGTTTGATCCTAATCTGAGGATGAAAACCTTAATGCTGAGATTAAAAAAGCCAAAGAAATTAATTTTTGAATGGAAATAAATTAAAATGCACAAACTAGGAATAATTGAGTGTAGGCTTTCACGACCGTAATCCATAGTAGAAATGTCTTTCGGGTGATGTCGTGTAGTTAATATTTTACTTGACGTTTCGCTGACCATCTTGTCAGCTTTTTCAGAAGATTTCTAAAGACTTTAGACCCGAAAGACATTTCTACAACTAGGAATAATTTAATAGGTTTATAAGGGAGAAGTGCCCCCTCCGTGGACACTATTTTAATGTTTTTCTGGGAGAAGAGAAGGAAAATCAATAAATTTCTAGGAAGCAAATGACGTAAACTATCATACATACAGACTAATAATCTTCTTCAACAACCTTTTCTTTGAAATTTAAAGCCACAATTAAGTTACTCAATTTAATTATCGGGGTAACGAGGGGGTCACGTGTGTCTCTATTGACATTCTTAGGATGTTTATGGACTCTAATTTTTCGACTGTAATAGTGGAAAGAATTATAAAGCAATGAAGTTGCATTGAATGTTATCTGGTGGCCAATTTCTAGATGATGCTCAGCGATAGCCGAATTCAAGGGCCTCTGGCATGGTTCACATACTGAGTTACCGTGATCAACTTCTTCCTGCCCAGTTAGTTTTGCCTCTGTCGTAGTTTACACGTTGAGTTACCCTGCTAACTGCCCTACCATCTTTTCCCTCTCCTGAAGAAGCCCCATACGATTGTGGGCGAAACGTCGAGTTTTCGTTTAATCATGACACTGTCCGAACCCAAAACACGTTTCGTTTTAACTGAATATTATTTGAACTGAATTTATCGGTAACACCTTGAATGTAGAGTAGAAAAGCGATAAAATATCGGGCGATAATTTAGACGGTATCAGTAATGGGAACTTTTGTGAACAGAGATTCCACGTCGAAGCTGACCGCTGCTCTGTGTCATTCTCACCGATTAAAAATTGTTTATTTTCTTTTGTTATTCGAAGAAAAATACTGCAACTAATGACTTAATTTCATTGATTAAGAAATTTCTTTTTTCAAAAATTTGTCCCGACTTCAAAAACACTCGAAGGTCGTATTACTGCTTTTGTTTCCTTGCCGAACAAGCAGCTAACTCGATTTAGCATTCGCTCGATTTCGCCGTCGTCGGGCGTACGGTTGAGCGGTTTATTGAGGTAGTGCAAGAAGTCGAAGCGTACGATGGTAGTGTAGCATAGTGAGCTATGTGTATAATGCAGTGTAGTATATAGGAAGGAGGCCGCGCGCTCTACGGCTCATGACGCAATAGTAGACAGTCGGTGACGTCAGAACATTCGAGAATTTCAATCACACCTTTGTGCGAGGTGAGGCAAAAAGCCTTTGACCGACCAATTTAGTTGTTTACTACCACGCTACACTATATGGCGCTCGGCGCGGCGTGGATGTGTGCGTGCGCGGAGGGTCGTTGAACTCCCGCGAGCTCGCGAGCTGTGAACGCAACTCGCAGCGATTGAATCATCAATTTTTTTCCCCATATACGTTGTTGTGTTGCATATACGCAACGTGAATATGTAAAAGGACAGTTGCGTGAGCGCTCCAATTTTTCTCGATGTATTTTTTTTTCTTCTTTGGTATGTTTGTTATCGCGAGCTATACGTTAAACAAATACTATTAGTAATAAACGTTATTTTAGGAGAGGAAACAAAGGGGGGATACGCATATTGCCTAAGATTCCGAGTATTTAATTCGGTACTTTGTAAAAAAAAAATAACGGTTTGTGCTCTTCCTGGAACAACTTACACGTACACACAAAAGAATTTACCATACGTGTGATGCGGAAAAAATTAATAATTGTTTCTGATTTCCTTAATCATTGTTTCATTTATTCATCACTATAACGGCGTCCAAACGCGATTTCGTAAACGATATTTCGCCATATATACCCCATAAATCAGATCCAACCAATCGTATTTTCTCTCCGTCTGAATTTATTATTGGGCAACGTTTTGTTTTTGTTTATAGACGACTAAAAGTAGAACGCGGGCTAAAAAACCATTTTTACGGTCGTTGGTCTTTCGTTCTACGCGGTATAAGGTGAAAATACCGATTTGTATAATTCCGTTGATTAGGAAAGTTCTCGAACGTTCTTGTTTTAATTTCAAATTTTATTTTGACGCGTTTGGTAATAGCCTGTAATAGTCTTTAGAGCGATTTTATTATGAGCAGTGTTCATGTTTTGTTCCATTGTTTTGCAAGAGGTTTTTTTAGGAGAACTGTGACCAAATAAGTTAGTGTTCATTATTTGCTCTTATTTAAAGCATGAATTTTTTACAACGAATTTGCTTGACCCTATTATCGTAACATAGAAATCTGAAGGGATTTGGTCATTTATTTTTCCCGTGATCATTGCCGGGAACCTCTGAAATAATTAATTGTGAATAAAAATTTTTCCTAAAAATCATCATCGACGTACTTCCCCATCGCGATAATTCCGTGACGTCACCGTAATATCTTCGCCATCAACGGCGCCCCATAAAATTGGAGCAAAATTCCTCGACTCGTTTCCGAATAGATTGGAGCGTAGGTAAAACCCACGTATAAACGATACCGAACACCAGTAGCGCAGCAGTAATAGTGGCCCAAAGAGCACGAAGAAGGCGACAATAGTCGTGCTAATAACGTGCCTCTGCTGGTGGGAGTTCAGTGACCCTAGCTCCTATCTGGTATATTCTCCAACGGTCACTGGCCTCGCTTCCATGCAAATACCTGCTTGAAATTTAGAAAATCAATTATCACACATCGAAATTTACCCCCGGATGATCTCCGTCCCCCTTCCACTATTATTCTCATTGATGATGTACACCTTATTACCTATCCGTACGGACGTAAGTACCATCATCATCATCAGCATCGTATCTATCTATAATCATCGTTATAAATAGCTCATATTAGGTGAAAAAAAAAAGAAAAGGAGAACGAATAACATGCGAAGAGAGAGACATCGTTCGCTAGACTAAAACTACATTAAAAAATCAAACAAAATACCTGTATTGTTCGATAGAAGCGGAGCACACTGTCTATCGTGCCCGTTATTAGGGTTTTTAGCAAGTGACGAAACGTACTATCGCCATCTTTGTCGCTCCCGCGTCCAGCGCACGACGTTGAAAAGAGAACGAGCACTTTTACTTTCAAGTGAACTGGCCTCGCTAGAGCACTTTGGTAGGTTAACAACCGACAACTAGGTCAGCTGGCAAACTGTTGGTGAACTCGCTTACTGGGTTCAGTGTTCTCTTGAACAGCGTCGCGCACAGACGTATATCACATTTAAAATACACTTAGATTATTTATATAACCTTATCATCAGCAGATAGACTCAAGTATATTAGATCGACGTGATCATACAATGTGTTTCCGTAAAAATTTAAATTAGTGAAAAGAATCTTAGAGACATGCGGTTAAATTGAAAAGAGACTTTCGAAAAGATAAAAAAAAACCTTTAAAAACACCCTTTCTGATCGAGACCGTAATAAAGGAAAATGATGGCTGTGCTGAATTGTACCGAGTCTCTTGTGCCAGAACCAAACTCCAATAACGACAAAGATACGCATCATAAATGCAGCGAAGAAGAAACTAGTAGCTCAGGCTGTGATGATAGTGGTGATGATTGTCCGCAGGGTTTCTTCAGGCGCAGCATCCAGCAGAAGATTCAGTACAGGCCCTGCACGAAAAACCAACAATGCTCAATACTTCGCATCAATAGGAACCGCTGCCAATACTGTAGACTGAAAAAATGCATCGCCGTTGGCATGAGCAGAGATGGTAAGTGGACTTTTTTAATCATTTCACTTCGCGTAGTACTTTATACATTAACACAGAGAGGGAAAAGGAAGATAAATGGGGTAAATTTTGGTAAACAAAGAGATATTTTGTCACTAAGAAAAATAAAACAAAAGAACAAATTAATGATAAGTCATCAATTGCATTATTTAGATATGTCATGTGAATAAATCATTAAAAATAATTAAAAAAAAAATTGTTTATCTTGGTAGTTGAGGTAACGGAAATATATAAATAAATATATACATTTTCTTTTGTTTGTCAAAAATAAATAAATAAATAAATAAAAATATATAAAATTAGTAACTACAATGTATTTCTAAAAATAATACTAAATACAAAATGCATGCGCCTATGTGTGGTACATAACACACACACTAATACACATACACGTTGAGTGTATATATAGGGCAAATCTGGGCGAGGTGAACGACCTGCTATATGTAACGGATTGCTTAGTTCGAGAAAGTTCACGAAGTTGAATGACCCCGTGGTTGCAATACTAGGTCATTTCTAACCCCGACGCAGCACGTTCAGCGAACAACACATCATAAGCAACGATTCTTTTCGCTTGTCTTCACGCATTGTAGTACCTCTCTCATATGTACGTACATATATATATATAATAATATTATATTATCGGCACATACGTACAGAGAAAATATTCGAAAGTTATATGTAATACTCGTTCTGTCTCCTTCCGAAGCACGCGATACCATCTCGCGTCGGTCTCCCCGTCTTTGTTGCTCGCGATCTTGCATAATTTTGTTGTTCGAACGGCTCTCGAATAGTGCGCTTTTACAAAACTATGTTGAGGTCAACCACCACGCCGTATACGCTAGAGTTGGTTAGGAACAAGAGAGACACTCCATAGCTGCTTGTATTCGATTTTATTATTGCAAAGAGAGGGCAAATAGAGCAGTGGCGCCCGACGCCATTTTTGCGATTCGCTCGTTGCAGTTGCAACTGCAGCTGCAATAAGAGAGTTTGCGCATCGACCTGTATACGATCTGCATATTCCGCGAATCCAGCGCGGGATTACAGGGAGGAGAATCTACCTGTCGTGCTGTCGTCCCTCAATATAGAAGAAGACAGTAAATGAAAGTTCCGATTGTTTTGTTTTCTTTCTTTTTTTTTCGAGCGGGTTTAACAACAACAAAGATTAAAGAAATAGGCAAAATCAATTACATAAAGCTTTACCGCGGTTGGGGGGTTAACATTCAGTGTCAATTTCATTTGAAAAATTAATTTCATTTCCTCCCCAATCTTTTCAAAATTTGGAAAAACAAATAATAATGGCTAAATTTGAAATTCCAAACTTAAAAAAAAAAATAGGGAAAAATCAAATTTAAATAAATATATTCGCGGTAATTTTAATAATAATAATAATATCATAAATTCAATGTGGAAAAATAAATTTTAATAATAATACAATTTTATTGGTTTATTTACTGCTACTGTAGGTTTATAGAAGAGGTTCCCAATAAGAAGAAGAAGATGGGGTCTATGATACCTTTTGTAATGCGAATTTGTATATTTTGTGATGAAGCTTTGGGTCCAGACACCCAAGACCAGTTACATAAAGCTCACCACAACAGAATTGTGGTGGGCCAATATTCGGTACCAATTTAATTTCAAAAATTATTTTTGCTGTCTTTTCAAAATTTCTATTTAACAGAGGTTTCGATATATTCCAAAAGACCTTTAAGAAGTTTACATAATACAAAAAACTCCGATTATAATGAATTTTCAGACAATGAAAAGTAAGTATATTATATATACATAGGTATTACTTGTTATTGACGTCCGCGACATTTTGCGAAAAAAAAAAATAAATTCCGTATTGCACGAGTGTCCATTCGTAGAAAGTTGTAAATATTGTACATAGCGACTTTTATATACACTTACTTGTTCTATATATTTCACTCTATTGCAGCATACTGCTTGTCTTTCTCTTTCCTACTTACAAGCACCATATATTATGCTTACTACTGCAAACTCTTAACCTACTACCACTGTCTTTACAGCTTGCGGCATGGGGCCGTTTACCTGAGGTCTAACGGAGGGGGCTGTTTCGTAACACTCACATAAATTTCTTCTGGTTGTAATTGCGATCGCCTCTTTTGTTTCATTTTTTTTTTAACCATGCCGCGAGTGAAATTGTTTGTACCATATAGATATATACGAGTTGGCAATAGCAAACAGCAGCGATTCAACAACGTCAGAGGTCGACGACTGCAATTTTTCCATTTCGCTCGTGCATTTGAATCACTTTCTAATGCTGTCGAGATTTAAAGAGAAATTTCTACCACCACCACCTAACGATATTCTACGCGAAAGAGAAGTTTGTTACTTTCTTTCGTAATACCTCGTTAAACGACGAAAATATGGGTCGGTTATTGACATTTCGCTTTTTTTCTGGACATGGTTGCACAAGCAGATACGCTTTTCTTTTTTTTTCGGCAATTTCTTATTTGCTCATTATGGGGAAGAAGGAAATCAAACGGTATTGTTCTTAACTTTGTAACCTAATCATTTTTTTGCTGTTTGAATGGAACTTTCTAACAAATTAGAGGTTACACAGAGGAATATTTTGCCTTGAAGAATAGATTCACTACACGAAGAGAAATTTATATTAGAAATCGCTGAAATTCGGTATAATTTATTGCTACATTTGGGACGGATGAGATTGCAAGATTAAAAAGAAAGAATTTGAACCGAATACATGCAATTCTTACTTTTAGATTAAATGTTATTTAAATCAGAAATGATCTGGGCATGTTTTCGATGAATGGTGAAATTACCAAGACCTGGAATTTGTCACAATTATTCTAGTACAAAAGTCTCTGGGAGTGGGGAAAACTGCTTTTTCTCATTTAAGACAGCACACTGTAATTAATTCCGCAGCATCTCTATTTTATGCATGCTGGACTACGAAAATAGCCGCACCAACGTTGGTATTTCAGACTGATAGAAGCAAATGTACGTGTTTAGACCTTGCACACCAGGCTTGTCTTTTAACTAGTTCCACATACGGCCAGGAGAGAGTCTTTTCAACAATGATTGAAAGTGTTCATCATCACGCTATTGGAATTGCCCATTTCATAAGCTGTTCAATTAATAGCATGTAGCAATATTATATACAAGCAATGTACTGCAACTTTTACAGCAGCAATCTGACCTCTAGAATTAATATAATATTATTGCTAAGTGTTTAATTTTACTAAAACTGTTTTCTCGGTGTACTAAAGATAACAATACGCCTTGGGTGGAAACAGAAAGCTGCTAGCTTGTAGATTAAAAATTGTAGTGTACGGTACTCTGGAAATTTATATTGAAAAATTTGGTACCTGGTTATGAATATCTTCAAAATGCCGGGACAAAACGCACGAGTTAGTTGGAAACAATCCACCTGAATTATTTCAGAAACTGAAATAATTCAGGTGGAAAATAATTTCCAAACAATTGCAAGGATAGGGAAGGAGGATCCATCATTTGAACCCTCAATTCGAAGTTTATTGACATTCTTCAATCATTTAGATAGACGTTGGCAATAGTAGTATTTTAAAGTATTTTTTACAATGAGAATAAATAAACAAAACTGGAAAAACAACGTATACAACAATGCAGGTGAAATTGAGGAATTTGAGAAAAACTATTAAGAATTTTTATTTATTTTTATTTGTATTTATTATTATGAAATCATTAAGACCTTGCTTAGTTGTGAGTGTTAATGCATTTATTGCCCAATATCGTGACGTAGATCTATCTTGGTCATCTTTAAAGTTCAGAATAAAAAGACGAACAAGTGACGGCCCATTATAAACTTTCCACAACTAAACGCGTTTATTTTTGTTTAATTTCTGCTGGGTTATAATTATTATTTATTTTCGCATTTTTTAAATTACGCTTTAATTCTTTTTATCGTCATATATTTTAATAAAAATAAAAACTATCTAAAAATATACATACATAAAATTTTTTTAAATAGAATTTATTGTCTTGTTACTTCCATTTTAAGTTGGATTTTAATATAAAATAAAATATTGAGATTCGATGGATCAAATTTGATACCTATCGAGCTTATACAGTCCAACGTACAGTTCCGAATATAAAGGGTATTCGTATTCCGATCTGGTGGCGACCCCTATCGGAACGACGCCGCATCGCGACGGTTTCAGGCGTCTGCGCCGCGAACTCCGAGCAGGGCACGCATGCACGGGTCAACAGCCCACGCTCGAAACCAAAACAGAGCGTACAGTTCGTGAAAAACAACTGGGGCATGTAGCGGAGGTTATAGTTCTATTTCGCCGGATCAATCAATACTCGTCTCACCTCTGCGGGTTCGAAATCCAATCATCCTTGTCTCCACGCTTTGTTTATTGCACTATTACAGTAATGCTTTTGTCAACGTTCCAACTTATCGCAGAAATTTGATGTAGTAAATATGTTTCTAGAGATTTTATTTTTATTCTAGATTGTTTTATTGTTTGTTCTTTACCAAGTCCAAGATATTCTTGAAATTTGTTTACGACAATTACGTTCCTAAATTGATTATTTAAAAACGTTTGGTGATAGGCCAATAATTAATATAATTATTCTAACGAACGAAACGAATTTGCGCAGTCATCTTCAAAATCTGGGGATTTTTTTTTTGTTTATGCATTTCGATGAAAAAATAAAATGCTAGCTGCTAAATATTTATTTATTTCCTAAACCAAAAGGAAATTACATTTTTATTGTTACTGGTTACCACATGAAACCACCCTCACCTATTTAAGGATGATTTCATCATAAAAGCACCACCGTAAGGACCAATAGGTGAAACACCCTCGGTTCGCAAGAAGCAATAATAAGTAGCATTCGTCACAATATAATTTTATCAATCTGAACGACATCTTACCCGCATACAATCCATATTATCCATTTATCTACTGTATCACTGTACGCAAGCAGTACGATATATTTTACATTTACATATTTCATTCATGCCTGTTTTATGAATTACACAGCTAAAGGCGTGTTCCGATCGAAGCGCCTTACGATTCGGCAACCAAACCGGCACGACGAAGCTCACTATAGCGCGCCATTTGATGGGTATTGGCCAATCCGCGAGAAAGAGAAAGAACTTTCGATTCTGTTCTAATTTTATATCATCGGCTTTAGCGTCGGTTACTTTCCTAAACAACGTTGTTACGCGGTTACTTAAGGAATAACGTAGAGAATCGATTTACATCGAGTTTGGTATCATCTTGCATTAAATGATGAATTTTTAAAAGTTATTAATTGCAAAAAGAAGGTTTGATGCTGAAAGCTGCGTTTTATAAGCTTACAGCTTATAATGTAACATAACAAATAAAACACCATCCAATGTAATTTTTTTGTTATTTTAGCGGTCTAAAGAATGCAACAATTTGGAAATATTTTGGTTAAAGCTACTTACAAAATTATTAATGATTAATTCAGGGCAATTGTTTCGTCAATTCGTGGTCTCCCATTGTCAACCGTACGACCGTATGATTTGAGAAAAAAAATAATTCTAACATGGCTTGTTCTATTCCTACTCTAAAAAAAATTTACAAGCACTTACTTTTACTTTATAAAATACGAGTAATTAATGTTTAAGTTTTTATACGTCTTAATTTTTTAATTTTCAAAATTAGTTCATTTTCCTATTTGTTTGAACTTGTTAGAACAAACACAATTTTTTTATTTAACGGTGATTATCTTTTATTTGCGGGTTCTTATGTAAGACGTGACGTCCAGGTACAACTTTATTCGGGAATAAATTAATGATCTTGAAACTATGAATTTCTTTATGTATTATTTTATAATATCGAACCTACACCTTAATTTTAAGTTTGTTAAATTGGCTTTCGGACTTTAAAAACTAGTTTGTTGATATAATAAATTAGGCTTCCACGGCCAGACCCGGTTAAAATTAAACGTGTTCCGAGTTTGCACCGCGTCATGGTTAAACGAAAACTCGACGTTTCGCCCACAATCATGTGATGCTTCTTCAGGAGAGGGAAAGTGGTAGGCAACAATTAGCACGGTAATTCAACGCGTAAATCACACCAAAGGCGAAATTAATTGAGAGGGAAACCGTTGACCGCGGTAACTCAGGATGTAAACCATAAAATATAAAATTCCACGTAAACAGAGATTTGGGAACAGTGTTGATCTTGTATCTACTCAACGCATTTTCTAATTCTATCGATTCCATCCAGGGTGATTCCGCAGCTTTATGAACTTACAGTACCCATCAAAGCTTTTATCAATTGTTTTAACCAATGATTTTTACCGTTTACTCTTTCCAATATAATTAAAAAAATCTTTTAAATTTTTCTATATTTTACCTAAAATCGTTACAAGAATATTATCTTATAACGTCGTGTAAAGCTCTTAATTGCATAAACTTATCTTCGCGAGAATAATCAATTTCGTCGGGAGTGTTACCCGGCGTTAGCGAAAAGCGCAGCTAGCCAACGCAACGCCTCTCGGATGCTAGAGCGAGACGGCCGTTAGAACGGGACGGGAGTAGAGCGCGCGACCTTCGTGGAACGCGCGTATCGGCCACCCTGAACCGCCAAAGGACCCGAAACGCGTCAGCATCGTTCTCAATTCCAAGTTCAAGGGTGTTCGAGGGGAAGTTCGACCGTTGCTCGATCCGTAGCGCGTTATTCGCCGGCCTCGCCGGCGGTGGTGGGGAGAGAGAGTCCGCCGCGTGTGTATGTGTATCCTCTCTATCTCCGGAGCGGACCGATGGAAAAGGAGGGGAGTCACATTCACCGTCACTCGTTCGGCGCGAGACTCCTGCACGTCGAATATTGCTGTTAAGCGCGTTGCATGTGTTGGAAGGTTAGTTTAGTCGGGAATGCCAGGTCGTTCGTATACAACTAGCAGCCCGATTCTACAACAACATCTTCAGTATCAACGGCAATATCAACAACAACATTATCGGCATCTGAACGATTGTTGTAGTATTATCAGTAGTACTAGTAGCGGTAGTATTAGTAATAGTAACAGTCAACGTTATTATTACGGGCCTACCTCGCCTTATGTTGTGAATAATAGTGAAAGTGTTTACGAGGATCGCGGAAGGAAAATGTGCGAAGAATTGCCGATACTGAAAGGGATTCTCAACGGAAATGTTAAATACCATAATGCACGTACGTGTCTATTAGTATTATCTTAGTATTTCCGCTCCAACCTGAAAGATCGGTGATGTTTCGTGTTCTTTTAAATGTATCGGTGTGGGTGTCATGTGGGTGAATAAATTTTGAATCGCTGCTGCTTGAGATTTTTTTTTGACTAAAACAAAGTTGCAGCCTCATATTTCTCTAAAGGAGCTTTTTTTGCAAAGCTTTACCATTAGAAAAGAAAAATCTCATGTTTAAATTAAATTCCAACTAATTCTCAAATAACAAAGGTGATCTTTCATGATAAACGATACCAAACATATTTGTAAGTCCATACCATACGTGATAAAGTCCAAAGGACAGTTCAATGTGTTTACGCTTTCTCGACTTGACCTACAAAAAAATATCTTAATATACCTTACTGTGTCTTCGCGATATTCAGCAGAAAAATCCATTACATAAAACCTGTCGAAGCTAATTTAATAATCACCACCTACAACCCCCTCAATCAATCAAGAAAAAAAAATGTCCAAATTTAATTTAAAAATTACGCTTGATGGATCGAGCACTCGATTAATTTACATATATACCAGCCAGCCTCGATCACTTTCTCCTCTTCGCATGGTAGCTATTGTCGTAATGTATCCATACCGTTTTTTTTTCCGTTTCTCCGGTGAACAGTCGAGGGTTATAACGTACCAGACAGATGTATGGCAGCTGTTATTGGCGCGAAGACAACACCTGGTGTGTATATTACTGCTAGCTGGTCGTTGTCCTCCCAAAAAGGGTTAACTAAATGCGGTTTTTTGTTTTCTTTTTTTTTCGTTGCTGTATGCATTAGCGGTGTTGCGTGTTCAAGGATTAACTGAATTTTTCGAGGGCGATTATGCCGTTATACGAGACGCATATTGCGTGCCATTTGATTGGACGAGTGAGCCAACTGGGCGATTGTTTGTTTTTATTAACCTGGAATACGCGGAGTTGGGGTTTAAGCAGAAAATGTTTTATGTTAAAAATGGTGGCAGTTGTTGCGTAATACGCGAAAGTGCAATTTGATACATTTGATCCTTTAAAAATTCATGAAACGATGCAAATAATACCTGATAATGCTTATTCACGTATGTATTGTTACAAATGCCTAACTTCCTTTTCTCTCTTTTAATAGCTACATAACCAGCAGATGACCTAGTTGCATAACATTATCTTTTCTTCTTTCTCTTGCAGCTGTGAGATTCGGCCGGGTGCCCAAAAGAGAAAAGGCTCGAATTTTGGCGGCCATGCAGCAGAGTTCAAACTCGAGAACTCTGGAGAAAGCCGTCACCGCGGAACTAGAAGACGAACAAAGACTGTTAGCCACGGTGGTCAGGGCGCATATCGACACTTGCGATTTCACCAGGGATAAAGTCGAGCCGATGTTGGCGAGGGCAAGGGAGCAACCGTCTTACACAGCTTGCCCGCCTACTTTGGTAAGTTTTAATGTTTGTAAAAATTACACGTTTGGAATCTTACTGAACCGTATCGAATAACTTTCCCCCGTTAACGAAAGAAGTCATAATTTTCCTTTTAAAATGCAAGAGGGTCGAGTTCGTTTTTTTTTTTTTTTTTTCGAAACGGAAGGAAATTGCATTAGACGAAAACAAATACGAATCGCCAGACCGGTCGACCTTGTCGGACTATCACGGCATACACAAGGGATAAGCGGAAATAACCAAGGTTTTCAGGTGGAGACATGCCCTATGGACAAAGGATAAAATAACGAACTGTCGGAGTGCAAGTACCCTGGCGGTCTGTTGTTGAACTCAAAACTTGTCGGGTTTCTGCGTGATTTTATTGCTCGAGCGGGATCAGTTTAACGAAGAATAAAGGCTTATTTTACAGACGGACGCATTGTGGATATAACTTTGCATATATTTTTTTATTACATCGAGAAAGCCAGATTTTTTTGAATTATTCAGATTATTCAGATTACGTTGGACATTACTTGGCATGTTTGATAGCTCAAATTACATTTTATGTTTAATTTTACGGCATATTTACTGCCAACTATATCAAACTTAATTCGAAATTTCAATCTTGATATGATTTAAGGCAAGATTAAACTGTCAGAGGTAATTGTAACCCGCATAAAAAATAATTAAAAAAAAGCCAGGCCCTCTTTTTTTATGATCACATTGCGTAACGCAGCAGTAGGTGTTACAATTTCATTGAATGGTAGCGTATATGCGCGACTTCGAATTTTCCAAAACGCACAAAATCCAACGTGGAACCGACGGCTGAGTGGGGAGCATCGACCTTGAGGCTAAAACTGACGATAACGTGCTTTTACGTTTTATACATATATATGCATATATACTCCTCCTTGTAATATACACTCCACACAAACACGTATTGATCGCAATATTTCTTTGGCCTTGGTGTAGCTCGACCGTCGAAAGGTCACCCGATTCTGATTTTAGCTCGTCTCCGCTTACATAATGCACCTTCGTCACTACGCGTGTCCAATAACTCTCTCTCCTTAAAAATTATTCGTCTAGAAAGATATCGAGCGCGGAGAAAAAAAATACATGTCGTGTAAATTCGATCGACGTTCTTGAAACGTTCTTCTCCTCTTGTTGCAGGCTTGTCCGTTAAATCCCAATCCCCAACCGCTTACTGGTCAACAGGAGCTGCTTCAGGATTTCTCCAAGAGATTCTCGCCGGCCATTCGCGGTGTCGTCGAATTCGCGAAACGCATACCAGGTTTCTCGTTGTTGGCGCAAGACGATCAAGTCACCCTATTGAAGGCGGGCGTGTTCGAGGTCCTCTTGGTTCGTTTGGCGTGCATGTTCGACGCGCAAACCGCTAGCATGGTCTGCCTCAACGGACAAGTGTTAAAGCGCGACGCGATTCACAACAGTTCCAACGCGCGTTTCCTTATGGATTCCATGTTCGATTTCGCGGAACGGATTAACTCCCTCCGTCTGTCCGACGCGGAGATTGGTCTCTTCTGCTCGGTCGTGGTGATCGCCGCCGATAGACCTGGTCTGCGTAATACGGAATTGATCGAGAAGATGCACAATAAGCTAAAGGCCGCTTTGCAAACGGTCGTCAGTCAAAATCATCCCGCTCAGACGGATATATTACATGAATTGATCAAGAAGGTGCCAGATCTCCGTACACTTAACACCTTGCACTCTGAAAAGCTACTCGCTTTCAAAATGACTGAACAGCAACAGATGATGCAACAGCAACAATCGTGGGGTTCCCCCATCGAAGAGGAAAGCAGCAGTAAGAGTCCGGCTGCTTCTTCGTGGTCCTCTTCTTCCGATGTTACCATGGACGAAGCTAAGAGTCCATTGGGTTCAGTCTCTAGCACGGAAAGTATGTGCTCTGGTGAGATGGTGACTATCAATGATTATCATCACCATCACCATCAACCACACCATGTCAATACGAGTGTCGCAAATGCACCTTTGCTAGCTGCAACTTTATCTGGAGGAATTTGCCCGCATAGACACAGGGCGAATTCAGGTTCGACTTCATCGTCGGGTGATGACGAATTGGCCGCCACATCTCACTTGATACACAATGGTCTCACGATAACTCCGGTCTCGAAACCCCAACATCCGCGCTTTAGGAAGTTGGATTCTCCTAGTGATTCCGGCATCGAATCCGGTACTGAAAAATTGGATAAGCCCAGCGCGCCAACTTCGGTCTGCTCAAGCCCGCGTTCCTCCGTCGAAGATCATCATATAGTAGAAGATATGCCGGTTCTAAAGAGAGTATTGCAAGCGCCGCCACTGTACGATACGAATTCTTTAATGGACGAAGCGTATAAACCGCATAAGAAATTTAGAGCACTGCGGAATAAGGATTCGGCTGAAGCCGAACCTATCGTGGTGGTGTCACAACCTTCGCAGTTGCACAATCAGTTGACGGCGGCAACTACTCAGTCTCCATCGTCGCTATCGAGTACGCATTCGACGCTAGCAAAGAGTCTGATGGAAGGACCTAGGATGACCGCAGAGCAGATGAAGCGCACCGATATCATACACAATTTCATCATGAGAGGCGAAGCGTCCCCTCATGTCTCGGCCGCGCCGACAGCGTGCCCTTATAAAACAGGATCTCTAATTCAACCAGCTTGGGCAACCAGTGTCATTACTACAACGTCCAGGCAGCAATCTCAAATCATTAATAATACATCAACTCCACCTCCCCCACCCCAACCACAACAACAGCAGTCCCCATCACTCCCACAAACTCAGACGGACTATACTAGAGTATATATTCATCCTCAATCGCCTCACTCCACCTCACCCGCCCCGCCTCAAGTACGTTCCCCTATATCACCCTCATCGACGCTACTGAGTTTGGGGCCTAAGATAGAATTGCAACTGGAGATACCCGATTCCCAGCAGCCATTAAATCTCTCGAAGAAATCGCCGAGTCCGTCACCCCGGCCACTTAGAGTGGTGAAGTTAGAAGTGTAAATAAGTGAGAAAAACGAGACAATGAACTGTACGGACAATAATATTAATGAAAAGGAAGCAAAAAAAAAAAAAAACGTTTTTAAGTACAAAGTGGAGTGACTATTATTGTATAGGTTTTTAAGTAGTGACTGTTGTTGTTTGTCGTTTGTTTTTGGACCGTCGATCTTTTACGGTGGTGCCACTCTTTGATCGTATTATAAAAACCAAATAATTTATTAATTGTATATTGAATGTTAATGTGTGAACGATAAGACAAAAAAATTGTTTATCCCCGCCCCACATTCATCCTGTATGTTCCCCCTTTTTGGCCTTTCATCTCCGATATAGTTATAATCATAGCCTATGTATAAAACTACTTCCGCCATTACCAGCGTTGGCGTGGACAGCCTGTACATAGCGGACCAACCCCATAGTTCACGCTCAGACGCAGAAAAACCTATCTCTTAGTTAAGGATAAAAACAATCACTAATTTAATGGCTATTATTATTATTATTATTATTATTATTGTAAATGAGTATTTATGGTTCATTTGAGATATGATGAAGAATTGAGTTTTCCGAAGAAAAAAAAAAAAAAGGTTAAAATCAGAACAACATCGACGACATGTTGGTAAAGCATTAACTGAATAAAACAAGAAATAAGCAAACTTGGCATCAGCACCAATCCTATATAATATAAATATATACATAACTATAAATATTATTATATAGATTATTATTATTAATATATGTGATACATTTCTTTGTAGGAATACAATTTTTGTGTATATATATTTGTGTTTTACGTATCTCAGTTTGTAAAAAAGTAAACAACAACAACAAAAAAATTACATTCTCGGTTATATTTCGTCATCCCTATCGTCATCAATTGTTTCAGATCGTCACTCATTATCATCATTAATTCATACTTATCATTATTGCGTGTTGTATCATCACCCATTTTTTGTCATTTTTAGGCGACGACGGGGTATTTTAAGACTGAAGATGGTCGTCGTCCAGACGAAACACTTTAACCTAATATATAATATGTAAAAAGTATCGTACTATATTATATTTGAAGTAATAATGATAAGGAAATACTACTATTATAATAGCAAGAGGGAGTGTAGTAATCGGACGGCTGCCTTCTATTCTTCTACACCCTGTTCGTTTAATCTTCGTCTAAAGACTTGTTTGTTGTTTGTGTCCTTCAACGGCTCGGCTAGTGCATAGTCGTAGTAGAAAAAGAAATCGAATCGTGCACACCAACATGGGAATTACAAAGATGAATCGAAAAAACAAATTTTAATAATAATGTATAAAAGTTTAAATAAAATAGGTAATAATCAATATTTCTCTTTGTCGGAAACAAGTTTCGCGATGGGCAGATGAAACGTCAATGCTCTTGGATAATTCTACTCCGATTGGAGTGCTTCAGAAGAGCCCAATGATGTGAGTCATTTGCCGATCGTCAGCTCTTTGTATTTGTATAGATGATAAACAATAATGTTTACTATTGTAAATGTTCTCTCTTTTTTGTAAATCGAAAGAGCTTGTTGAGGATGTATAAGAATAAACTATGTCTGGTGATATTATTTTTGAGTATTATTTTTATTTATAAATTACGCTTTTTTCCTCCGATTACAATCCTGCGTAGTAAATGAAAGTTATAAGCTAAAAATAAAGGCAAGTATAAGGTTTAAAGCAAGGTACGTATAAGTATTTTTAATAACATCGAAAGTGCTACCTCACCGTTAAAATAATATAACGAAAACAAAGTAAAGTAGGTTAGATTAAAAAAAAAAACATTGTTTCTAAACGAACGTAAAACGAAAGTGTAAGTAATCTCCTGACAAGTTTATTGTTTTATATAAGAAAGAAGTATAATTACTCCGTTCGAATTGTCGAAGAAAGTACAAAAACATTAGAAAGTAAGTGAATTTCACCGAAAAATTATAATTTAGTAAAAGTGTTTTAATGAAAATAATTAAATAAGGTTACGAATTTGGAGCCGCTGATGGATATTGTTTGCTTTCGTTAGCGTTTAAATATTCACTTCAATAAAACACGCTTTCGGCTGGCGCTACTATTTCTAGCCTTAATTCCAATCTTTTATTTACAATTGGAATAAGAGGCCCGATGATAAGTGGCCGTTAAAACCTTCGATACCGGGTATTAAATATTTATAGAATTCATGTTCAGGGTTCATCTTTTGTTTGAGTGCGATAGAACTTAATCGCGTGAAATTAAAATTATTTTTACCCTACAAAATATTATTTCTTACCTTCCCTTTGATTAAAAGTATATATTTTTAATAAGGATGATTATTAATTAAGAATTAAGAATGCGGTTTAGTTGAGTGTAGGCTTTCACGACCGCAATCCATAGTGGATTTTCTATGATTTTTTTCTAAAGACAGTCTTTAGAAATCTTCTGAAGAAGCTGACAGGATGGTCAGCGAAACGTCAAGTAAAATATTAACTACACGACATCACCCGAAAGACATTTCTACAATGCGGTTTAGATCGCCTCGTAAGAGTTTCTTCTTTTTCCTCTTCTGACAGTTAACGATTTAATTCTTTGGGAAGTAAACAACGTCCAATCTTACATCCTACGAAAATTTGCTTCAAAATCGTGTACAAATGCTGGCAGAAGCTTACGCAGCGCTCCATTCAAGCACTTGATCCCCAACCAACTTGATGTTTATAAAGCTTTTCAAAAAAGATCGGCAATTCTTTTATAAGACTCGCATAATTTCTATGAAGCTATTGCGGAGATAATAAACTTTAAAAGTTGCAAAAAACTTTCTTCTTATTTCATCAAGATTTATGTCCAGGAGCATTGTCCAAGAAAAGAAGTACTTTGGGTACCTTTCTTCACAAAAACGAAGGGCGAGCTATGAGAGCAGCTTACGTGACCCAAGGTTTCTCCTTTCACTTTCATTGCCACTGCCAACATGTTTCTGTGTGTTTGTGAATGATAACTAACATCGGTTTAAGTACCAAAGCTCCTGAAACATTTATTCCCCATACAAGAATTAATCTATCTCATTTTTTTTTTGTAACAAATACACAAATTATTGCAAATTACAAAAAAGATACAGCAATAGATATATCTCAATTTTCTATTTAGACACTTTCTTGTCGCAATTATCTTAGGAAAGTTCAAAACATTAGAGGGGATAAAAACATCTCAATTGGAACGAAAATATTCTTCAATTATCGATCATTTCACGTTAACAAGCGTACTTAATGACGTCGACGCGGAAAGTTTAAGAAATTTGTCAACGATCATACAACAATTTAAATGCTTTTAATGTTTCAATATTCGGGAATCTTTTTTTACTGATTCGACCGTTCCTTCGTAGGTACTTCACATGTCATTACTCTTTTTTTCTTTTCACGGCGTTTTGGTGAACCAACGCACAGGCAGTGATCCCTTGCTTGTTTTGTTCAGCGGCAGCCAGCACGCTTTCACTTTCCGGTCGAAGAAAAGACGAGTTTGCCTTACTCTTTGTAGATACTTGCACTTTCTTTGGTGAATGTGTAGATTGTTGACATATACAGCTTGACCTAGATTGAGTAGGTTACCATGGGTATGTTCGTTATCATCGAAAATAAAGATTTAATTTTGAGAGGTTTGAATTTTCTGTTTCGTAAGTTTTTACAAAAGCACTGGTGCCGCTTCTTTAATGTTAATTACATTGGATAACAACGTTTTAATGGAATTAATGCTTTTCGGAAATTATTTGGATGAAATTCGAGATTGTCTCTAAAACAGCCTTTAGGCAATTTGGATTTTTAATTAAACAGGTATCTGTTCAATTAAAAAAAATTTCAAAAAAAAATTCATGTACATGAATTTCTTTTTGAAATTCAGCTACTTCTGAATAGTAACTAAATTCTATTTTATTTACTATTTATTTAGAATAGTTACAGTATTCTTTATACCTTTACACCATCTTTCCAAATATATCTCATTCGATAACGAAAGACATAAATGATGATTTCTACGTGAAGCTTGGAATTTTTAATAAATTCCAACATAAAACTAAAATTTGAATTTCTGTTTTACTCTAAACCTCCTTGCGGACTTCTCACCGCAATAAAAAGGCTGCAGTTACAGGTTTCTGGGTAAAACGGGACTCGGAGAATCGATTCCCGCCACCCCCATTTATCTATCTCGTTTATTTTCCGAATTACTCTTCGAGAAAGGGATCAAAGTTTCCCAACATTCTAAAATTTACCCAAATTTTTGTCAGTGTACCTATACATATTATAAATGGTTGCAACAAGGTGTCTCATCGCTTTGTAATTTCCTTCAAATTTTGCTCTAAAATTAATTGACGAGATTTTTACAAAAATTTGAAAATCGTGCAAATTTGGAGAGAGCTGTATCCCGAAATAAAGCGAATCAGTCGCCAAAAATTCTTATACCAAGACACTCTTTCAGTCTCCAGAGTTTCATGGAAATCTAAATTTTCGGGTTGCCGATGTTCCCTTGTCACAACATTATAAAAAAAATAAAGACATGAAATATGTAAATTTCTATCAAAACGCAGGTCACTGTCTGTCTTGGGGCTTCCTTGTGCTCTTTCGGCTGTAGTGTCCAGATTACCCAGATTGCAAAGTGTTTACCGGTAGGTTTGTTTACTTACTTTTCAGAATAAAATGCTATTAAGCGCGTTTCATATTTTGATATAAATGTTTACATGCATTAAAAGAAATTCCATAAACGCCAACTTCTTTCACTCTCAGCTCTTATTTTTAACATTAAATTTAACGCGTTTCTAGCCATCGAACATCTGTTTCACCGAAAAGGTCTTAAATAATCCCGTTTAATACATTTTTTTTTATATCTTTTACGAGTGAAATAAGTCAAATTAATGCGCATCATAAATTGTAAAAGTATAATGAAATACAATCTGTTCCGTTCGAAATTCGTCGTAACATGTTAATTGCGGAGATTCCTTTCCAATGGAGGTTGAAATATTATATTAAGAGAATCCGCGTCTGAAAGTTGTTTTAGCCGTACACATAAAAAAGTTGTTTGATAGTGTTGCATAATATTCTATTTTCTCCTAATAAATTCCTATAAATACGGTCGTAACACCAAGACGTGAAATGTAATCATATAGTTTTGACTACTATGGTTGTCGTTTCGCTCTCGCACGAGTTACAGAAAGTGTCTCTTATCAAAAGCAATGTCAACGAACCTTGAAAACTTTCCAATCTATCATGTACATATACAGGGTTAGTCACGTTATTCGATGCGAGGTATTATTTGATTTTATTTTTGGAAGGGATAGGGGCCTATTAGAGGAAATACCAACCCTAATGCGTAGATTCTTTGCACGTATATTTCCTTTTTTTAGACCAAATTCACACTGGAGATTACTAATGAAATAAGTTTCGTATTGTACTTGCGTACTGGGAAAAATTTATTAAGGTATATACAAGGTGTTGAAAAATTAAGATTAAATATTTGGATGCTTTAAGCATGAATGACTTGTTGGCGTGGAAATGTTCTCTTTTTAAAACCTTAAGCATTATGTGGCAACATTTCTGGGCTTATGTTTTGAAAACCTTCTGTAATGTGCTCGGAGGCGTATAAATGAATTCATAGACGTGTCGCCATAAAGAGAAATCCAGTGAACTTAAGTCTGGTGATCTTGGAAGGTCCATTTCTTCCAATCCATCGGTTTTGGAAATGAACAATTAAAAATGTTCGTACACCACGATAAAAATGTGTCGGAGCTACATTGTTCTTCTTACGTCCAAAGAAACTAATATGTATATAGCGATAGCGAATAATGGCGACCATTATGACTATTAACAAATCCATTGTTGTGAAACATGCGTCGAACATGAACATACAAAATTCAATTCGTCTTTTACAATTGCTTTTGGAAAACTCTTGGCAGAGTTGGATTTTTTCTGTTATCGAAGAATCCTTGAGACGCTCGCTTGAGTAATGTCGATGTTCTGAGCAATTTGATTTTGACCTATATTGAGATTTTCAACTAGAGAGACACATCACCGTCTGTTACAGGTCCTCCTTTAGTGGTTTCTTCTTATACTGAATACTTCTAGTTTCTCATTAATCTTTTGAAAACGGCCCTATTTGAATGATTTCTGCTAGCAAATTTTTGAGCATAAATACGTGATGCGAGCAAACAATTTTTCAGACGAATGTCTGAAAAATTGTTGATCGATATGATCTTTATTCTTAGAGAATTCCAAGAATAAAGATCATATTGATCAGTTCTTCATTTGATCATCGCAATAAGAATAACAAAAACCACAAACTACCACTACTACTAACAAAAATTTGTAAAAGAAACACCTTTACAAATTTTCCATGAAAACGTGAGGAATTAGCTATGGTAAATAGGAGATAATAAGCACTTGTACCTACGTCCAATATATGCGACTGTGCATTTGGGTAATAGATGTCAAATTTATTTAATTAATTAATAAAAAAAAATCAATGAACGTAAATTACCCCAAATGGAAGATTTCCTATTAAAAAAAAAAATCTCCAATAATATTTTATAGAAGCACTAATTTATTTCCTTAAGAAGGAAGAAAAAGCTTTGCAGCGCCACTATATGTACAAAGTTTATATAATCATATAAATCGTTCGTGGTAACCCAGTTCTCTGCACGTTCAATGACATCGTAAATTAGAAATCATTGACACCACGCCGCGCATACAGATGAGAATTTTACTTTCAGAGGAGCCGAGCGAGAGAAAACAACATACCGAGCCCCTCTGGACCGTTGAAACTGAACTGTGCGTGCGTCCAGATGTTACAGCTCGAAATAATTATCAAATTAATTCTTAACGAAGATCACGTTAAAATGTTAAACTCACTCTTTTCTCAGACGAAGAAGGCTGACTTGGCGCACCGCGTTCATTTTTCGTGTAAAGCCTCCCACAATTGCCTTGGCGCTTGTTTATTTATTGAAATCGCTTTTGGAAAGTTCTAGTGACATTACTTCGTCGGAGAAAGCATCATATTGATCCACCTAAGGAAGCTGCATTTTTGAGCGTGAAGCAGCTGTAGCTTAAATTGATCTATGTATGTGTAAGATTACCAACTATGCAGACGTTGACGTTCTTTGATAATAGGTGTTATAATCGAAAGTTATTTGAACAGGAACTGATGCTACTATAAATAAAGAGATTCTTGTATCGTAGATCGATCGGAACAGGAGAAAGTTTAATATGCAACATTAAAGCAAATATGAATGGCGATAGGAAAAAGATAATCTAGCATCCTTTTATAATTTATAACATTATAAAGAAATAATCAATATTTATAAGTAAATGTGATAAAAGAATAAAAATCCAGCCTAACAAACAGAAACAAAAACAAAAACAAGTATTTTTTTACGTGGTGCGGAGGTTGCTGATACCTTTGTGTTCTTCGCAACAGATTCCTCTCAAAACCTCCTAAAGTCTAACACTCTTCATATTGCTTTTAATCGTTTTTGTATGCAACATCGTACGTCAAATTTTCACGACCTCAATTTCAATTCGTACCCAAAAACCCCGTTTTCTACAACAATTTCTTCCGAAACCGTCATCTCCTCAATCGAGAGTTTGACATTAGCATACGCATTATGTGAAATTCGCTTCATACCAAAACAGTAATTACGAACGAATGGCTCGTGGACACAGAAAACCAGTTTCTTCTCGGCGTAGTGCTTTCACTTTTCAAATCATTACATTTCTTTTCACTTTCTCCGGTACCATTCTTTTTCGCCGCAGTAGTGGCGGTATCTCTAACCCACAACTATGTATTATTAGTGTATGTACATATAAAACATAAATCACTTGCCCATTAGAGCGTATCTCAATATTACAGGTAATTAACCCGCGGAAAAAGTATGCCTCGCACTTATGTAGTTGTGCTATACGGAGTGATTCAGCTGTAACGTTCTATGTTGTTTGTTTTTAATAATGTTAACGATGGCGAAGTATGACAATGCCACAAGGCTTCATTTGCATTCTTCGTTCTCTTGTTTGTCACCAATTTGTTTTGCTGTATCGGAGCAACCTCCTCTTTATCGGCAATTTACTCGCTTACGCTGATATAAAACACGTTAGATCGTTCTTAGTAAACCGGGTCACACGTGTACTTATACCCTCGTAACCTAATATAAGATATTCAGCTGAAAAAGAGCAATAAAAAAATGAGAAGATTTGATATAAGCACCTTACCCTTAAAGTCAACTATTTTCGAGATATTTGAAACTTTAGCATCTTGTTAAAATTAAATATTTGAGCATGTAATGGAGATTAAAGTATTCACCTTTGTAGAATGAAATGGAAGGTCATGCGTACCACACCTTATCGTTATCGTTACTAAATTTTATACAGGATGTTCATAAATTTATAGATATTATTAAACTTGAAAAACACCTTTTCTTTAATGGATAATTGGATACCTAAATTCAGCGCCATTGCACCAGCCACCTCACATCCTAACACTAAGCGACTAGAAAAAAATGTCGTTTAAATAAATATCTTTTTCTTCGTAATAAACCGAACTAAGGAAACATATTTTCTTGGATCAAGGAAACACTGTCTCTTCTGTGTGTAAGAATTGTTAATAACGAAAATAGGTAAGCAAGTCGTAACATGAATCGATATAGAATTTCCTTTGTGTAGTTAAAGACATCATGGTTCATGAACACTCTGTGTAAAATTTAATAACGACGACATCATTTCAATAAGAGCGGTGCAAGTGCTAACAATGTAAATATCTCGAAAACAGCAGATTTGAAGGGTAAAGTGCCCTAATTGAAATTATTTATAGGCGATTAAGCTGATATTTACATCCCACATTTAGCATTCCATTTTTCAATGTTATTCAACATAAAGATGGACAATTTTCCTTATGAGGAATTCCGTATACGATAGTTTCGAAATAGAGAAAATAAAAACAGAAGGTTAACAAGCTTGGTAAACGAAGAGGATCCCATGTAGGTAATTATTTTTAAACCGTCCTTTATTGTCCGATTGTTGAAAAACAGTCGAATAAAACCGTTTTTATTGTGTCTATGCGCGGTTGTTGTCGCTTTGAGAGTCGTGTCATTCGTTCTGGATGATCTCCGTATGTAGATACGAGCGTTCGTCGGGTGCCGGTGTGAACGCTTGGGTCATACGAAGTACAAATTCAAGGTTATAGGGCATTGCGGGATTTCAAGGACCGTGTCGCTGGGAGGAAACAACACGTGTACTTAATCACAGACTGCCTCTGTTGCGAAGCTTTACATCTATATCTTTTGTATATACATAGATTACGTGGTGAGCTTTGCGATTTCAGACCGTCGTTCTTTAGTGTGATGATCAAATATACGTTGGTCTTGCTCTGGTTATTTTATTATTGGGTTATTTTCAAAATTATACCTCTTTTCTTTCGAAATGATTTCCAAATGTTGTTCTTTGGAAGTTATATGACTTCGTAGTTAAGAAATTGTATTACACTCAGAATTTGTTATACACTCCCCGATAAAAGCTTAGACGCGGTAAGATGTTTTACGGGTTTTAAGGGTTACAACATTTCTTTGCCAAACTAGCGAGATATCTAATTAAGTTTTTATTCGTAAAAGTAAAATAAACTTAAAAATATTTCCTCCAGTAATATATGAACTAAATAATAAATTATTACTCCAATGTTTAAACAATTTCTGCGATAAAAATTTAGACCCTCTGTTGCAAATGTAAAACAAAAATAAACAAACGAGTGATCAGTAATGCGTAGATCCTCCATTGTTCTTAATCACTTCCAATAGTCGGTTATTAATAGATTTATATAAATTTAACACGTAATTTTGAGGGATATTCTGCCATTCAGTCACTATTGAAGTTTTCAGTTCCTGTACCGTGAAATATGAACGGCCTCCGCCATAAACGCGACGTGCCAATTCACCCCGCATGTTTTCAATAATGTTTAAGTTGGTGACCGTGCCGGCCACTGTAAAGTTTTAATCTTTTTCCCTCTAAACCATTCAGTAATGGTTTTTGCTTTACGAATTGGCGCGTTATCTTGCTGAAAAACAAAATTGCGCCCGGCCCATTGATTTCCAAAACGTAGAAGATTGTCGCGCAATAAGTCTTTATACGTCACAGATGTAATTTTGTTGGTGCAAAATACTATCCCACTTTTATCGCGAAATCCAATCGCTGCCCACATCATCACAGATCCACCCCCTAATTGTCTGGTCATTTTCACTTTTGGTTCCTTTCTCAGATCATGATAATAATGCAAGTACCCATCCGGTCCGTCCAAATTAAAACGTTTCTCATCGGAAAATATAACCTTTTCCCGTTGTTTCTTCCAGGATACGTGTTCTTCAGGAAATCTCAACCTCTCTTCTTTGTGTTTCGCCGAAAGTGGCGGTTTTCTCAACATTTTCTTCCGTGATATTACCGGTGACGCCTTTAAAATCCTTTGAACCTTACGCACGTGCGTTTGTACCCCCGCCTGTTCTGCAATAACTCTCGCCGACCCAGAAGAATTGGATGCATCCCGCTCACTTACAGCTTTCGGTCGCCCTTGGCCTTTTGGTTTGCCGTAATTTTCCGGATCTTTTAGGAAATTTCTAACGGAATGGTCGCTTCTTCGTAACCGACGAGCTTCCTTCTTACTAACACTATCCTGGTGCCAGGCTAGAACTTTACCCCTTTCTATGAAGGATAATTGCTTTTTTCTACCCATATTGCAAACACTTTATAAAATATAATTTCTCGTGGTGAAATGTGCACACTTTACCAGCACAACCGCTGCATATAAAGAGAAGTATCAAATTAAAACATTTTTGCTTATATTAATGTAATAAATGTACAGGGTGTAAATTCCTATTTTGATCTGGGAAAATCCCAATTACCCCTCATGAAGCAATAAATACCCAGAAATATCTATAAATGGACTATTTACATAACAAGTATTAATAACCCTCATTTACATTTTATATAATGTTTATAAACTTTGTTTCGTAAATAGAAACGATACCGCGTCTATGTTTTTGTCTTTGTTTTTTTTGTCTTGCTAATAACAAGCATATATCAAATCATTAATACAAAAACTGCTAAAAATGCATTGCGTTCATTTTTAGCATACGAGAAAATTTTTTTTTTTTTCAGTATTTGTTACGGCACTAAAAGCAATATTTTATTTTTTTATTTTAACAATGTACCTCGGTAACCAAGCGCCATCTTTAGTAGAAATTACCAAGAGGACTGTGTAAATGTAAAAAAACATACGCCATCCCTTCCTAATTTGCACTAACATCTTAAGCTTATTTAAAAAATGCATAAGAAATGATCACCAAATTGTTAAAAATTACAAAAATAGAACGAGTCACCGTATCATATGAACTGAATATGATTCAACATGCATTTTTATCATCTTACATTATTCCAGTATATTTCTCCAAAAAGGCTTATTTATTTGGACACGGGAAACGCATCTAAGAATGTTTTGCAATCGAGGATTGGGTACAAGATTCATTCAACATTTTTTCACTTAAAGAGTTCCTGCCCCAAATTGCAATAAACTCTCCAAAGACTTTAAAATTTCGTTCTTCCTACGATCAAACGTCTATCTGAGTATTATGATTTATACACCGATAATTTTAACACCTGCTAACGGAAAATTATAGGGTAAGTTCCAATAAGCTATTTAGTTAAAAGCTGTTGGGTAAGTGACGTATCCTGTCGTCCTCCAATTAATTGTTTAAGTTGCAACAACAATGCACGTTGATGTTGTATCTCTGTTTATTGTAAAAAATTTTACATTTAACAATGTTGTCAATAACTATTAAAAAATTATGTTTATATATTCCTGTGTATATAATACAATTTCCTTGAAGTAAACAGTACCATTCTAAGTTAGCAGCAGAATTTCACGCTGGAAATATTAGATACCTGAAATAATTCACGTTTAGAAAAACTAACAAACATAACACATGATATATTGGAGACATTGAAATTATTTTTAAAGATGATCACGTCACGATACGGTCACAACAATCAAGCTTCACTGATACATACATACGTACATATGTATGATAAGTAATTAAAGTGCTCCCTTCCCGTCGTCCCGGCCGCTTATGTAATAACGTGTTTACCGTAAATAAGCAACACCTGTCTTTTATATTTTTCAATATCACCTGGTAAGTAGTATTGGCTGACGTCGTACCAGAATGCTGCGTAAAGAAGATAATTGTTTGATTAAACATCAAAGAATTACGCGGAAAATAGTATGAATGAAGTAAGCAATGGTCGTCATGTCGATGGTATGAATGGTCTTTTAATAGGATCAAGGAAGAACAGAATTTGGGTGACATTGAAAAAAATTTTTTTCTTTAGAAAATCTATTTCTCTTCAATACCTCATAACGGAAAAGAATCGCCACTTGGTCCACATTTAAATTAAAAAAATATAGAAGGTACTTCACTGTAAAGATGTCCAAATTGATGGTGTTGTTCTTGGATAGAGTTTTTCAACCTTTGTGTTGATGATTAACGGCATCTTTGATGTAGACCTGGAGTATTACGGAATCTATCAGCAGACTCTGCAATTGTTCTTCATTATTTGGTTCTGCTTTCTTTAATATGAAAAAACGAAGGGATAAAGGTCCAAAAATTATTCATGAAGAGATATTGGCTGCATACGGGCATGGTTGTCTTTCAAAGTCTTAAACATGGTCGAGAATCGCTGAATAATGACCTCTATTCAGGCCGGCCTGATTTTTATAATGATAGTCTTCTTCGTAATTTCAATTCAGTTACTGAAACAACAAATATATTTAGTGAATGTATTATTTTTGGGATCCTTCAATATTACTTCCCAATAATCCATCTTATCAATCTGTATTTAACATCCTGAACTTGTCTTTAAAGCCAAAAAATAATGCTAAGATAGCTTAGCTTCCTCATGGTATTGATGGAATAATTCACGGCAAACGCAACAAAAGGAGAGAAAAAAATTACACTAACACACGGACATGTTTCTGCCTATCCGGCGTCATCAGCGTGGTTTCGAGAGTAATTTTTTATCTCTACCTTCTATCGCTGTTGCCTCACAGTTAATACCACAAGTTGTGGTATGCGTTTCTTTGGCACTAGAGGGCGCCAAGAAATGTCGAGTTTGTCGTTTTGAAAGTTGTGGTATTAACTGTGAGGCAACAGCGATAGAAGGTAGAGATAAAAAATTACTCTCGAAACCACGTTGATGACGCCGGGTAGGCAGAAACATGTCCGTGTGTTAGTGTATTTTTCTCTCTCTCCTTTTATTGCGTTTGCCGTGAATTATTCCATCAATACCATGAGGAAGCTAAGCTATCTTAGCATTATTTTTTTGGTTATTGTTTCTAGGCATTTTCTGATGTGTTTTGTCTTTAAAGCGTTCAATCTAAAAATATAAATTATTTCATTAAGAGCAAAATTAAGACATTCACGAAAGTTTAACCTACCAGCTCATAAGTCTAATTTCAGACGCGACCATGGACGGTATACAATGTAGACCGTATATGTATATACGCGCTAAATTCAGTTCCTTTCACTATTGACTACATATGTACACACGCACAATGTATTACGAACACTACTGTTACTATACTACGGATACTACTACGACTCGTACTATTACTACTAACCAGTTGTGTGTTCACTGTTTTACAACTTTACAACAGGACATATAATCTTCAACTCTCAGAACACATGGGCAAGTGCGAGTCGATGAATGTATGTATGGTTTTATGCGCGCAGAAGCTAATAATGGGTTTATAAGTATTTTACGGCGGTATTAAATTGCCTTATGTCATTCGGAGTTTTATTATGCCATTCTGGTCGGGTCTAAGATAATAATTTTCCCGCATGGTGGTATAATGGGGACATCTAATATGTAGCTACAATAATTTCAAAAGGTCGCGAAGCATAGTATATGTAAGTTTAGTCAATTTCCGCTTGATTTGCACCAATTGCTCAGAAAACTACTTTTATGGAAGGTCAGATGTCTGTATATAAATAACTATTTTTATTTATATACAGGCATAAGTGATTCTGTAAATTTTTTTCTTAAACCTTGGCTATAATTGGCAAAATGCTAATTGGTCTGAAATCCTTCCTCGATAACCGTTGGCAAAGGGAGAAGCAAGGCCTCTTTCCGGGTCGATGGAGATACACGAATTATTTGTGGTAAATATGGCAGAATACAAGGGCAACGCTGCTTCGGCATATCAATGGTAACCCCCTTCACTATCCATTGCCTGCGCTTTAATGCTTGGGATCATCATTGGCCGAAACAAGCCAAAACTCGAAATTGTTAGGAAGCACAGGATTGCATCATAAAAAAAATCCCTGCGCGATATCAACAGTTGTTAGAAAGAATCTATTAAATTCGTCTGCATTGGCTAATTGCTGTATAGAAAATATGCCCCCCTTCTTTTATTTTTAATGCTAGAGGTTGTACTATTTCTAATAATCACAGTGCTGTGGATCACTCGTATTCCGATATTTCGTCTTGGCTTCATCGCACGAGCTTAACATTATCGGTGAGCCTAAGTGCCATAGGTGGTTTAGAAAAATTACACATTCTTCAACTGGTGTACGAAAATCAAATAGCGACAGAAGAGAGCCAGAAAGATAGTGCAACTTATCACTAAATTTCGCAATTTTCCGTGTTTTTCACTAAATCGGCAGAGACTAGACAGACTCGTGTTCCTCCTTGGTTTCCCCGAGAGACGACAAAGCAAGAGTCTGTCTAATCTTTGCTAATTTTGTGAAGCGCACGGAAAGTGGCGAACTTTATTTATCAGAGATCAAATTCATACGATATATAAATAGCCCGAAGTCACACCCCAAGGCAAATATTATTTTTACTATTAACAGTGCTTGCTGTGCTTTGTTTTGGGTCTTCTAAATAAGATTTTAGTAATTCATAAATTGTTACACGGAAAACATATTATTTCCAACTTTTTAAGCAGAACTATATCGAAAGCTTTCGGCCCATGAACATCCCTGCGACACATTTGTTATCTAATCGACTGTCTAACATGTTTAAACAAGACGTTTGAGGAATTTTGAGATTTGCATTCTGCGTCGCTTGTGTGTCCTGTCAGTGCTCTAAGCTAAGGAAAAGGAATCTCGATAATTGGTCTTTTTGTCCTTTCAACGCATCTTTTGAATAATGGATATTCTATTCGAATGACTAGTTACTGCAGTCAAAATGTCAATGTGTGCCTTCGAGTTGATTTGTTTCTTTCTTTCATTTTCTTCAAATGCGGCCGTTTTGCCGCATGTTCTGCAATCAGCAACATACCCTTCCGACTCCACTGTTTCGACTGTGCCTTGGCTTGGTGTCAGCTAAGGTTATTAATCGACGGTAAAACTTCGACTTATTTTGCTTAAACTGGGCTTTGGCGCGTTTTTGATCCTACGTTTTTTCATCAACATATCTTCAATCAATACAATAGCGATCGTCCAGCACCATCTGGTGAACTATTCCAACATCTGAGCGTCCAAGTATCAAAAGGATCTTTCAACGCGTGCGCAATTGTATTATCACAATACTTTCGACGAGTAGCGCCATCTTCATGTTAAGGCTTAAAACTTTTCAGATTATCCTCGTATACCCGCAAAAACTTGAGCGTCGTTAATTCAAACGTACTGTATATAATCTCGCTATACATAACAATGCAAGACGAATTTTGTTATAACTTTCTACAGTATCGGTATGTAACATACACCAAGATTGTCTTTTATGCTGTTGCCCAATATTTATCTTTCTGTATCTATTGAACCTTACCTATCGCGCAGCAAATCACGTTACCTACGAGGTAAAAAATCGTGTCTCTCTAACGTTGCAGGTCATTAACCCTATCTATCATTAGGATCAATCTTAATTCATTTAAGCAACTTACAAAACCGACACACATAAAAATACTTATTCAACTATTTGTGTGTGTAACATACACGTATCGTACGTAAAAACAACAAAAGCTATACGCGATATATCAAGTCCCGTAGATCTTTTGATAAATCAGCTAGATTGGCAGCCACAATAATAACTAGTTGTCTTAATGATTACTTAAGCGCGCCACATATCTGACCTGGAAATTAAATTATTTCCCCATTATTCAATCTGCACGTTACATATGTATATAAGTAACATTCACGTACAAATTATATGGATATTATAGAATACCGGAGAAATATTGCGCATAGACGCAGATTCTGATGTTGATATGGTTCCAGGCATTGTTATTAGATATTAGACGTTAAGGTTACTCGTTTGCGTGCCAATTTTCTAATTAAATCAGCGTTTAGTCTGTAATTTTTTGAAACGTTGGTAGTACCATTACTTGCGATATTCCACAACGAGAACGCCGATATACTAAGTAAATATAGTTTTAAGAACTCTCTATGGAACATTCTCGATCATTACCGGTAATTATGCGTTAATTTCGTTCTGTCTAGTATTTAAACGGCAGAACGACCTTG
>LR736886.1:1208567-1233899 GCA_902654985.2 Oryctes borbonicus
CGAAAACCCTTATTACGTCGGGGCAACAGAGCAAAACGGCTACAGTGACCCCGTTCTCATCTAGATTGGTCGTTAGATGATTGGAAACACGTGCTTTGGAGTAACTTTGGAGTCAAAGTTTGAGGTTTTTGGGCAAAATCGGCGAGTTTATATCCGAAGATCTAAAACCGAAAAGTGATCCCGAACTGCATTGTGCCAACAGTGAAGCAAGGGCGTAGTTCTGTGTTAGTGTGGGAATGTTTCTCCTTTGCTGGGACGGGAGATTTATGCAGAGTGCAGGGTGTAATGAGGAAGGAAAATTATTTTGCAATACTCCAGAATAATGCAGTGCCATCAGGATTGCGTATAATAGGCCGTAACTTTACATTCATGCATGACAACGGCCCAAAACACACTGCGTTAGCGTGTAAGAACTATCTAAAGGAGCAAGAAGAACAGCACACCCTGAAAGTAATGACATCGTCCCCACAAAGCCCAGATTTGAACCCTATAGAGTTGTTGTGGGATGAACTGGACAGGAGGATCCGAAAAATATGCCCAACTTCACAAGAACATTTACGGAATATTCTGCAACATGAACGGATTAATATTCCACAATCCGTTTTAACAAAACTTATCGAAAGAATTCCTAGAATAATTCGAGCGGTGATTAACAGCAATGGAGGTTTTTTCGATGAAAAAAAAATATATAATGTTCAGTGTGTTATATTAGGCCAAAATAACTTTTTATTTATTTATTTTCGTCTTTTTTACCTGTACATACAATAAAATTGCATTTTGTTTTTAGTTTCGTTTGTTTCTGTAACCTTTTCATGTTTTTTACCAACCGACCAAACTTCTCTGAACGGCAGTGTATGTATCGCAAGAGGAAAACGATATCAAGAAGATTTGACAACAGTTTCTCTAGGTTCCGCGTTGCACGAGCCATTACGGGGGCGATAGATTAGAACCTCACTGTATATATTTTTAGTTGTATAAAAGCCATTTCTGTTATCTTTCGATTTTAACTTCAAGATTATTGTGAAGGAAAACAAGGTCTTCATAGGTTTATAGGCAATTCTTTGCTTAACTGATTAAATTTAATACGTCTAATATAATTTTAATGGCGGTGTTTACACTTTAGTGTGGACTTCAATGTTACCTGTGTAAAGAGTGAACGGTTGATAATTCTGCATGTGTTTAAAATTTCAATTTTCGCCATAAACATTCCGGAATATTTAGTTTCTTCTAGTTTTTCCTCTTTATGCAAAGATAAAAAGGTTTCCACTGCGTGGGCGATAAAATGAACATCTCTAATTATAAATCCCAGAGATCTTAGAACATCTTTAACATTGCTTAATAATGACCTGGAATAACTAATAAGTTTAAACGCTACCTGATGTTTATCCCAAAGACAAGTGCTTTAACAAAGCTGAAACAAAAGATGCAAAATTGTGAACATGAAAAAAAGCTGCGATAAAAATTTTGCAATATTTCTCGTGCATCTTGAATACTGAACTCGTCCATATACGCAGAACATTTTATTCTTATTCTCTGCGACATTATTACTAAAGGCGATATCATAAATTCCACTATAACTTGCGATGGGTTAAAACCCTATTTACGGTCTACTTAATTATAGAACAACGAATCTTCTGACTCTGAAAAAAAAATATTTATTCGCACGTCAATTAACCCGAATCAATAAATCGAAGACAATTTATGAGTTCACGGGGGAAAACAATAGGGATCGCACTTGCGGGTATGGTGGGGTGCCACGATTCTCTTGTTTGTCCGGTAAGAAAATAAACCTAGAAAAAAAAATAAAAGAAAATTCGTCATCGACAAGCGAGCATTATCATTGGTCGCGAGCCATTCACGTCTGCGCTCCGAGTTATCTGCCTTATTAATTTATTTTTAAACAAGGAATGTTTTTTACGTTAATCAGTGTGATACGATTGACCTTGTTTCTTGACACTAACAGCAAACATTGTTAGTTGTTTTACGTACTTACCATACATGCTTACACATATGTATCATCTATGCATATAATATGTTGTACGTTCGTATATATGTATACGGTCAGCCTTGAGCCTTGATAAATTTATTTAATGTTTTCAATTATCGGTAAGTTGGTGTTTTGTGTACATAATAAGCGGACAATATTAAGTGGAGACAAATTGTTTGTTCCCCACGTTAGCGTGTTATCGCATGTGTCCGCATTGTTTTCCTCGATTGGAGGAGATTTTATCCATAAACGATTTAACTGGTATGATCTGTTTGAGTTGATCCAACCAGACTGTTTATAATTAAAAAATTTATGCAGCCTTGTTCTTTATTTTCAGATAGTTTGTTTATTATTAACCGGTTAATATCCATAAATGCATAGGTTATTGGTGATTCTTTTCTGTAATATACAGGGTACGCTTTTTATGCTTAGGGCAAAAGTATTTCAAGAATGGCAAAATTTTCTGCCAACAAAAAAAAATTGTTCAAGCTCTGTGTCAACTAAAACAGAGAGACACCAAAGTCTTGCCAGGACACAACATTATGGACGTTTGCTGAGTTGAGTTCTTCAATAGTACAATATCAACGTAATTTGAAAAATTAAACGGAATATGCTGAAAGATTTAGAGTTTCTACAAATAGTTAGCATGGCTTCCAGGTCAATTGCTCAACTGCTACAGCTAGCTATAACTTTTTTGACGGAATATACGAATCCATTGATTGAAGGGACATTAGGTTGTTGGAGTGTTCTTTGATCTCATCGTTACTTACGAATTCTAAATGGAAAAGTTGTACGCCATTGGCATTCGTGGTCTTTCATGGGGGTAGATCAGATCATTCATGGATGGTAGATCAGGCTCTCTCGACCTTTCCCTAGGCGTGCCTCTAGGATTAGTATTGGGACCCCTGCATTTTAACGTCTTTGTGAACGGGTTAGAGGATATTGTCGTGTTTGCTCACGATGGTCAATTTTAGCGAGTACGGGCGTTCAATGTTATATAAAACGCTATTCTTTAATAGATTTTTTTAAATTAGTTATAACAAAAGAACTTTTGCAACCTTTCCTGTTATTTTTGTCAGTAACTGTGACGGCGTTCCTGATCTAGGCACACCGCCATGATATGCACAATAACTTGTCATGTATAGTTAAATATAACTACGGTGATCGAGATAATGTTTAAATGCATTTTGTCAACACCCTACGCAATGATCTTGATGTAACCTCCGATAAATAAATCGGTTTATTTTTATCGCGCTGGAAAATAAAAGCTATTCTTAGTAGTTATTAAATCGCCATGTCGCATATGATTATTACATGTAAACACCATGGTAATACGTCAATTGATTTCCTGATATGATTAGTTCCCTAAATTAATAATATTCACAGTAACGCTTCTGATTCATCCTGTATACACGAATGCAATACGTTATTAAGTGCATTATTGCCGTCGCATAGCTCGAATAGACCGAAATAGCGTACGGCGCATAATATGCATAAATATCTTTCGAATATGACTGCTACATGTTTATTGTTATTATTGCTTTTCGAACTTGAGTGCGCGCGGGCAAAGTGCAAGCGGCTAGCGAGAATCGGTAAGCGGCGGAGGGGGAGAAGAGTCAAAAACAGATAATGAGGTAAATATCCGCGACCTTGGCCTTGAGATTCATTGCCTGCTCACGTGTTCGTTATCGGATTCTACATCGTACATGTTTTGAGGTTTGCTAGAAAAAGAGATCGACAGGTCGACGTTTGTATCGTATACGTGCACGAGAACAAAGTTCCAATGTTCATGTACAGCGCGTATTGAATTGTTGCATCTACGCGAATGTGCAATGTCATGGCTGCTCGTTGACGTTAATAAACGATTGCGGCGATTTAATGCGAAATTTGAGCAGCTTTAAGACTTAAAGGAAAAATTAAATCAAAATATGCATTTTTCCACGCAACCCGCGTTCAATAAATTTCACAGTTAGTGTCTTAATCTATTTTTGAAAATTTGTAACGGGCAATCGACGCATCTACTCGATTATAACAAATTATCTTTAGACTCTTATCACTTCCGGTTATATCAGAAATCGGAACCAACTTTAATATTTTGAAAAATTGAACATCGTGCGGTGATAAAATTTCTCGCCTAGGAAGCAAAGGCACCATCCGAAATCAAAGAGCGAATGATACCGCAGTTAAACGTTGGTTAAAATTCTTTCGTTGAGATAGAGAAGCTCTTGAAGATGAGCGGTAGTAACACCGGAGGACATCAAATTGGTCGAGGAAATCGTATTGCGTGATCCCGGTATGACAAAAATCAGCGCAAGATGTGTCCCAAAATTACTTAGCGTGATTCAGAAGAAACAGCAGCTGAAAGTTTCTGGAACGATACGAAGTTAACAGCACGATCATTAACCAAATAGTGGCTGAGGGTGAAACAGCGGTTCTACACTACGATCCTTTATCTAAAAGAGAAATGGAAAGATGGAATGTCATCGGAAAAGCGAAACCATCTCTAGGAAAGCTACAATATTTTTTTTGGGGTAGCGAAAGCATCTTATTAGCTGATCTCACCACAGTAAACGCAATGTATTATGCTGACTTGCTACGTCAGATAAGACAAGCCAACGTTGAGAAATACCGAGGAAAGCTGGGGCAAAGTGTCTGTCTCGTACACGACAACATTTCGGTCCACACGAAAGACTACTGTACGGCAGTGCGAATTCATCTTACCGCGCTGACGCCCCCAAGTGACTCTACCAGCATATGTTCGACGTTGAAATCATATATTCGTTCATATGAACTAATTATAAGACGAATTGTTAACCGACCTTATGCAAGTACAAACATTTCTCTAAATCAGTGTGAAATAGATCGAAGCTCATCTTGCACATGCGCGCATGATGCACCAATCATAATAGCTCTTATCTATCAAGAAAAAGAAATTAAGTCGAAAAACAATGAATGTTTCGAAATTTATAAAGATAATAAGTTCACTTGTTTTTTTTTCCAAACAGAAAAATATTTCAAGGATACCTTATTTTTAAATAGAATTGAATCGATAAATAATTCTTATTATTAATTAATTGCGCCCTATATTTCATTATTTGCGTCCATTCATAAAAAAAATGAATTCCCATGAATGTAGTTCACTTGAAACAAAATGATTTCCATTTCGATTGTTTTCTACTATGCACAATGTTCGCCATTTTGGAAACTCGTCGACTATAACCATATTCTTCTAATATATTAGCATATTATTTGTAGAAAAAGTACTGTACAATTGAAAATAGGCGTTAAGTTAAGGAAATTATTATTGGTAGACGTGCAGGATACTAATCCACTAAATTTGTTTGTTTTATTTCCATTAGTTTCATTAATATCTAGAAGATATATAAACATACATATATAAACAAACCAATTGGTTATTAAAATTTGAGGTTACACCTACTGAAGGCTTGATGTGCGACAGAGGAAACGAGAATCACTGTTTAGTGTAAGAAAGTGTAATTGGTATTAATAAAAGAAGCACGCCTTTTGTGTATCGCAGGTTATGCGAGGTTAGCTATCAAAACTGTTTGTTCTTGTGAAAAGCCTATCAATTTTTGTCTACGCCATTTCGTACATAGAGATGGGGGGTGGCGGTCACGCCCACTAAGCAACTATTGCCTCAAGTATTGATATACACTCCCCGACAAAAAATTAGACGCGGTAAGATGTTTTACGGGTTACATTTCTTTGCGAAACTAGCAAGATATCTAATTAAGTTTTTATTCGTAAAAGTAAAATAAACTTAAAAATATCTCCTCCGGTAATATATGAACTAAATAATAAATTATTATTACGATGTTTAATCAATTTCTGCGACAAAAATTTAGACGCTCTGTTGCAAATGAAAAACAAAAATAAACAAACGAGTGATCAGTAATGCGTAGATCCTCCATTGTTCTTAATCACTTCCAATAGTCTGTTATTAATAGATTTATATAAATTTAACACATAATTTTGAGGGATATTCTGCCATACGGTCACTTACTGAAGTTTTCAGTTCCAGTACCGTGAAATATTGACGGCCTCCGCCATAAACGCGACGTGCCAATTCACCCCACATGTTTTCAATAATGTTTAAGTCTGGTGATCGTGCCGGCCGCTGTAAAGTTTTAATCTTTCTCTCTTTAAACCATTCAGTAATGGTTTTTGCTTTATGAATTGGCGCGTTACCTTACTGAAAAACAAAATTGCGCCCGTCCCATTTGTTTCCAAAACGTAGAAGATTGTCACGCAATAAGTCTTTATACGTCACAGATGTCATTTTGTTTGTGCAAAACACTATCCCACTTTTATCGCGAAATCCAATCGCTGCCCATATCATCACAGATCCACCCCCTAATTGTCTGGTCATTTTCACTTTTGGTTCCTTTCTCAGATCACGATAATAATGCGAGTACCCATCCGGTCCGTCCAAATTAAAACGTTTCTCATCGGAAAATATCACTTTTTCCCATTGTTTCTTCCGGGATAAGTTCTTCAGCAAATCTCAACCTCGCTTCTTTGTATTTCGCCGAAAGTGGCAATTTTCTCAACATTTTCTTCCGTGATATTACCGGTGACGCCTTTAAAATCCTTTGAACCTTACGCACGTGCGTTTGTACCCCCGCATGTTCTGCAATAATTCTCGCCGACGCAGAAGAATTGGATGCACACCGAAATATCATGCGTTTATCCCGCTCACTTACAGCTTTCGGTCGCCTCTGGCCTTTTGGTTTGCCGTAATTTTCCGGATCTTTTAGGAAATTTCCAACACAATGATCGCTTCTTCGTAACCGACGAGCAATTTCCTTCTTACTAACACCATCTTGGTGCCAGGCTAGAACCTTACCCCTTTCTATCAAAGATAATTGCTTTTTTCTACCCATATTGCAAACACTTTATAAAATATAATTTCTCGTGGTGAAATGTGTACACTTTACCAGCACAACCGCTGCATATAAAGAGAAGTATCAAATTAGAACATTTTCGCTTATATTAATGTAATAAACGCGCAGGGCCTAAATGTTTGTCGCATTTAAAATTCCTATTTTGATCTGGGAAAATCTCAATTACCCCTCATAAAGCAATAAATACCCAGAAATATCTATAAATGGACTATTTACATAACAAGTATTAATAACCCTCATTTACATTGTATATAATGTCTATAAACTTTCTTTCGTAAATAGAAACGATACCGCGTCTATGATTTTGTCGCGTGAGAAACGAGGCAATATTAGGCACCTCGAAGGCGCACTAGTGTCGATTAAACCACAAGCTTGAGCCAGTTTGCAGCTAAGTCTTGATCCTTAATCCATTAATTTTTATTATTTTAATTTGAATATTCATCAAATATCAACATTTCACTCAATATTTGCAAAATTCAAATTATTTTTAATTATTATTCGAAATCTCACATTTTAATAATTTATATTATTAATTCTGTTTTTTTTTTCTTTTTTTAGAGACTCCACTTTAAAAGAAAAATAAAGGAGCAAGACACAAAAGAACTTGTAGTATTAACTACGTATTGTTGAAACTAATTTAATCTAATTAATAACCCCCTCCATCCAAAATTTAATGTAATAAATCACAACGTACTCCTAAATTATTAATGATGTCACCATAAGGTAACACATTACATACGCCCTGATAACTCGCCTTTAATCAAGTTACCCCATATGTAAATATGCTAACATGAAAGTATACTGGTGTGTGCTCCATTTAATACAGTATTGACCCAATTTACGACAAAAATAACTGACATTGAAATATATGTAAACATAAACGGCACTTCGCTGTACTCTTACGCAAATCGCTATTACCATTGGAAATTATTAAACGGACCATTGTTACATAAATTGATTTAATCGTTTCCATACAGAAAGAATTTATCTAAGCGACGTAAGAATCGTTTATTTAATCTACGGTACGGCGATAATGCGTAGCCTACGAAGTTCTACAAAATGAGAATAGGTAACAAATCGTGGAAGGATTCTGCTACAGCGGCGAAAGGACAAGGAGTTCATACACCTATATGTGTTATTCATCGTACGTACAGCGCAAGATAAAACCGTTATTGTGCTGTTGGGAAATAGAGATTTGCATTTGCAATTATCGTGCAAGATTAGGTCACGTAGTAAACATGTACCTAATTGTTATAATGACTTTATTTCAATTTTATTGATGTAAAAAATGGGAATGAAATATAGGTCAGGCTGACGGTGAAAGCCCAGGGTCGGTTTAAGGCACTTGCGACATCGCGGCGCAGCTGCGATACGAATTGCGCTGTAAAAAGGTGTAATTTAGCGAAGAAAATGGCGTTTTGAAATCTTAAAAATCTTCATTTTCGCGTGCAGTGTGGAATTGAGGAAGGTTACTTGTATTGCGTCAACTTGTAAATTGTAAAGGTGTATTGTTTTACAACGCCATCTACTCTCGTGAACGGAATAGTTGCTAAAAGGTTGCAATAATCAAAAATATTTTGACATTATACTATACTACATATCTTTATTTTAGATTTATATACAGCTGTCTTACGAGAAACTATCGATCAATCTGCAGGGTGTTAAAATAGTTAGGGTATGCAATTAGTGCAGGGCAACGTGAAGAATGTTTTTCTTTATCTAAATGGCACACATACAGCATGTATTTCAAAATTATAATAAGATTGAACTAAAATATTTTCAATTATCTAAGACTTCCTGTTAAACCGGAAGTAGCTGTTAACTTTGTTGTATGAAATAGAACACTCTATATATGTTTTTTGAACGACGACGTATACTTTAACAATTTCGGTAAAATAAATACTTATGTTCGAATATTTAAAAGGAATTCTTTTATTAAATGATTGACCTAGAAACAACCGAAGTAGAAGTTTTCGGGAAAAGTGTGAACGTCCAGAAAACATAAACATTGTGACGACTGTGTTCCATGCATATAGTTCTGCTTGACTAAAATAGAATGCATCTCGAACGCAACGTAGAAAAATCGTTCAGCAAATGAATCGGATGTACGAAGTATAACATAGAAAAGAAAATAGATGCACCTTATTCAAATATTCCAAGAAGAGAATAGAGCAGAAGTGAATGCATTTAATCTGTAGCTAAATATACAGCATGTCTCTTCTTGTGAAATTTAGAAAAAAGGTTTTCGAATAAAAAATACTCGAAGACGTGGTGCAAAACGTAAAATTATATTCGCTGTATTTTTTTTTTAATGGGACAGGTTGTATATTATAACCTTAGATGTCTCTCTTCAATTCATCTGAACCTCTATCAATACTTCCTATACCAACCTATCTTAGTTTTTAAGATAACTGGCATACTTTGAGAATATTGGGAAACGTTTGTTTTTTAACGTCCGATACGAGCTAAACGAGCTAAATTGCGAACTTTCTTTAACAATTTTCAGTACGTCCTTATTCTACTTCTTACAGCTTAAAAAAACATTGAATTTATAATATTCAGGATGTTCCATAAAAAACAAAGCAAGCTTATACCGGGCGAAGCGTAAACTAAACACTTTATATACTTTAGTATAATTTAATGTTGTCTAGCATTTGTCTCAGAATATTCTATTCTATTTGAGGACTTTTTCTCTAAATTATTCAGGAAAGGAATCTTTAATAGAAGATGCTACAAAACGCTTCAGCTAAAGAGTGCAACGTCCTGAATTTAAAAGAAAAAAAAAAAGACAGCAAATAATTAAGATGTTCTATTTTCAACAGAGACAAAAATACGTAGGATTTTGTGAACAAACGGTTCAAATAACTCCTGTCCAAAAAATTATGAAGAGATTACCACCAATTTATGTTGAAAGGTGTACGAGTATTGTTGCACTTTCGCTCATTTTTTTAAATAAACGGTATTATAAATTGCAAATATGTACAACATAAGCAAGCCAGTTTTAAATTTCGCCGTAAATACGCTCATTTTTTCGCGCTTCAGACTATTTAGTATGACGTCTTGCCAATGAACTTCAAATTTCATATTTAAATTTTGACACTATCCCCGAAGTCCGTTAATGGATTATTCGAATTTTAAAATTACTTATTCTTGTTGATTTTTGTAAATAAATACCGGGTCCGGCAATGAAACGGGGTGATTTAAAATTTTAATTATTTCTTATTAAGGAATTAATTTTTTTATTAATTGATCATGTATAATATACAATACAAGAACAGCTTTTTGGCGTAGATTAAACAAAATATTATACAAATGTCCTCCATGGAAATTTATGCGTTCGTGTAGCCGGACCTGCATGACCCTGCGTATGGTCACATTGACAGGTATTGCTTCGAATGCGTTGCTTGAGAGTTCTGTTGTCGTCTTAAAATTTCGAAAAAATGAACAAAGAACTGAAATATGGGGTGTCCCAAAGAAAAAGAGAATTACCCTCTAAGGACCGCCCTAATACATATGTATCTTAGATTTTTTCTCCAAAGCCATAGCCAAACATAAGACAGCAGCATTTTGTAATGCTGCTGTCTTATGTTAACATTATTCTCGCAATTCCATTCCCACATCTTGCACTCTACTTCATCATTGAATAGCGACAACAAAAAATCTCCACGGATACGTAAGAAATGCCTACGTTCTCGCGGTGTAAACAAATCTCTAGGAAGTAAACGAAATATCTCCTTTAGAACAGAACGGAATGTATAATATTTTTGGAATCGAAACGTCTTAAGCTCTTATAACCGTTTCTACGCACGTCTTTCCGATAGACGGCTAGATCCAAACACGTGTATCAAGTTCAACGAAGTTGAAAATAGGGCCACGTGCCTCGCGCTCTCGATTCGAACTAGGCGGCGGGTTGCTGCGCTTTAGTGAAGTGCAGCATCGATGCAACAACACGAGGAGCGATCGAGGAACAGAAAATAACGACTGTGCATCCACATGTGTGTGTGTGTAAATTCGTTATAACAACTATACGCCGTCTAGTATATACATATTTATACAGCGAGGTTGTAAAGTATTGCGCTCTCGCCCCCAATAACTTTTGAGCTGACCAAGCTAAATTTTCCAATCCATCTATAGCGGCCAAAAAGATCTATTTGTAGGCCGTCATTGTAATCGTAATCCTTCTGGTAAATTCCAGAAGTTCACTCTGCGAAGCTTTTGTCAGACACTCAGGCATTGCCAAAGCTACATCAAACACAGAATGTCTGATTTCGCAGACAGTGGGGCAGTGACAAAATATGTATTCAATTGCTTCTTCCTCTTTCCACTATCTTTCTGAAAACGTAAAAATGTACAGGGGTTTCTATTTAAGATAGGAACATTAGCTTGAATTCCGGTTCAATCGAATTGCTGATTACTCCGGAAGTTAGCTCACACCAAATAGAAATCTAAAAACTCAAAATTTTATTTTTAAAAATTAATCTTCCGGAAAGGGACACTTTAGAATCTCACTGTGTATCGGAAAACTTTCTCTCCGTTGCGTTGCCGCGTTCTCAAAGTCACGGACAGCGTTTTCACGCGCGCTTGCCAAAAATACTCTCGCTGATGCTTCCCGAACGCCTCTACCGCGACTTTTTTCAGCATCGCCGTGTGCATTGTGCACATATGCATCGCTGTGTGCGTGTGTATGCGATACATGTTTGCGTATATTTTTTTAATTAATCTGTTTATAAATGCAAACGGAACGTTGCTCGTAAATCTCCGGCCGCTATTAAAAACGCTAAACGTTAACTTGTACCAATAAAATGGTGAAAGAAATGGTTGCCTCTTTTTTTCCTCGGTCTTAATCTGGATCCGGCCGAAATTTTAGATGTCATTTCTGCCGTGTTTCTTTTTGTTGCTTTACTTTGTTGGGACGCATGTAACTCGTAAAAAACATTACGGGCGCGTCGGTAAGCTTTACCGGTTCGTACGGCTGTTTCGACAATTTCTGCAATTTAATTCCAAATGGGCAACTTTTTTGAGAGCGAAGTAGAAAAAATATGAGCAGAAATTCTTTGCGTTTATACGGTTCCTGACCTAAAGTCCTCTATTCAATAGCCTATACCGTTCGGACTTATTCAAGCAAGCTAACCGCATTAATTAATTGTGGAAGCTTTGATTTGCCGCTGCTAACTGACGAGGTATTTTTTCAAAATGGATTCAATCGAAGACCTATCATGCAGAAGCTGCCACGCCTGAGACAAGAACTCATCAAGTATCCAAAGCTGGCGGATCACAGCTTGGTGAAGAGGAGTTTCATTATTGGTAGTCTTTACAAGAGGTCCTATTGCATTAAACAGTTAATTTTGGAATTTAATGCCGCTTTCCAGAAAAATTCTATGGCTTTGCTAAACGTGGCATGGCAATGGAAAGTATTATAAATGCTGCGATGTAATTGGAAAATAACTAACTAGTGCTGGCTATTTATAACTAAATGATTATCTCAATAATTAAATGAATGATGATAATGAATTTAGAAACGATGCGACGCAAAAAGGTTAAAAAGATGAAATAAACAACTCTCCGTAAAAATATCAGATGTCACGGAAATTTTTACAAGGATTAGAGGAGAAAAACAAGATCATGGACAACGCGGTTAACTGTTCTAAAACGGAATACGATTCTTTTTTTCTCATTTCCTTTCTTCTTCTTTTGTTTACATGGATAGTGTCAAAGAAAATCATTGTTAAAGAGTGTCGTACAAAGACTTTTTTGCCTTGATAGTGAATCTGAGTCCGTACACAACCGCAGGTGATTCTCCCAAAGCTATCGGACATCGTGACATACGATACATGAAAATCGCAATTACAAAACCTCATGCTTTTGTCGCGTTGGCGGGCGATCTTCCTTTGAACTTGGGCACACAAGTCAATATTACGTCGCTCTAGGATAGTCTGCTTCAACGTAATTTACCTACGCACAAACAATACCAACCGAATAACAAGCGTTTCACGTTGCTCGTATCTCGTAATATTTCGTCCGAAAATACAATGTGTCTCCTCTTTATTAGACAAACAAGATCAGGCAAGGTTAGCGATACATATAGCAAATATTGTCTATATTTATTATTATCAACGGCGACCTTGGTTAAATGTACCCATAATTTTGTATAGCGTCGTCTCTTTCTTCATCAACGTTTCTCCCTTTCTCCAATTTCTTTCTCTTGGCGGCTGCCATGAACCCGAATATTTGTTTTCTATAGAAAAAAGGGAGAACGTAACAAGATGGCTTCTTAATTTTTTGTGCACGTGTATACAAGGTTTATTCAATAGCATCTATAGGCTGGTCCAGAATTTATCTATAAAAATGTCGCTAGCGATTTTTCAGGTAATTTAATGAGTAAATTTTGATGAAGATCTTCGGAGCAAACAAATAATAAAAGTATATGAATTGTGAGACACCGCTGAAATAATTAGCAAATCATTTTGAAAAACAAAGAAAAATAAAATAAAACTGAGAAGCTGAAGAGATCTCAACGGGCGGAATTTTATGGCCAAATTTTTTAAATTATTCTTCCCCATGAGACATATTATGGAAATTTTGCAAAATTTATTAAATAAAAAAATTACTTTACAACCTTTAAAAGCGTTTAAATTCGAGAATCGTCGTATATTTAATAAGTCGTCGCACATGGGCTTTGTTCCGTCCTCCTAACGGTTTCTGTCGATATGCGAGAAATTAATTTCTGTTCGTTGGGATTTTATTGACGGTTAAGGAAGGAATTGGATCAAGGTGACTAACATCGACGCTGCTAACGCGGTATGGACGTACACATACAAAAAAAAATAATACCAAATAGCGAACTTATCGTCGATTCGCTTAGCCGGGCAATTTAATCTAAATGATGCGATTATTTTTAAGGTCACCGCCGAGATGGAGATAAGAGGAAATTGCCAAATTTTTTCTTACGTAATTAATTTGAGGTTAATGTGGTACAGGATTTCAGTTAAGCGTGTATGATAGTAGAAAAAAAAAACAATGGATTCCTTTTTTCTTTATCTGCAATTATATACGGTATGTCCACTTATAAGGGAACACCGCAAATCCGAAAATTCGGAAAGAATACTTTGGTATAAAAACAACACAATTTTTTTTTAGAGACAGAATCGCCCGATTTTTTTAAAGGTTTATAATTGACATGCGTCCTCTAGAAGCTTCATGATACGGAGTTTCACTATCGAAGAATGCATAAAGATTGTCCAAACTTATTAGAAAATCCGAATACCATTACTTGGTGTTGTTCTTGTTGGAAATCACATGCTTAGCGATACATCAATTAGGTTTTTTTCTTAGAACAAACTGCAGTTGTTACCTAATTTTGTATTCAACGCATCCAGCTGTGAAGCCGTGTTGGGACCTTACCTGACCTCAGAACATTAAACAAGTTCGTAGAAAGTGTAAGATGGCGAAATGACCCCTTACGCAAACGAAGCTGGAGTATCTGCCAGAAAATTATGGATTGTCATTCTTGCCGTTGATGAAAGTGATCACTAAAGTTCGTCACTTTCCGTGAGCTTCACGAAATTGGCAGATATTCGACAGACTCGTGTTTATTCGTCTCATGAGAATGGCTTCGTGTTGCCTACTGGTTTCCCCCAGAGTCGACAAAACACGAGTCTGTCTAATCTCCGCTAATTTCGTGAAGCGCACGAAATGTGAAGAACTTAGTGATCACAGTTTGAATTACGCGTAAATGCAGAGTGAATATTACAACACTGATACAGAAGAGGAAGGCGGCGAATCCGGAGAAGAGGGTAACGAAGAGTGGGAGCAACTATTTCAAATGAGCAAAATAACCTCAAACAATTAGCGGAATAACATCTGACAAAATTGTGCTACTGTTGACTGGATTGAAAAGCGCTGTAAATGTAAGAAATACAATGTCCAATCTTGGAAGTTTGTATGCGATTAATGGAACAGGAATGGATATTTTTAGACGTACAAGCCCCCTAAAAAAAAAATTAATTTTGTACACTCTGCAATCAGATTAAATGACCGTAATACAAGAGACGAAAGAATAAATAATTGGCAGCAATATCAGAAATTTTTCAAAAATAAATAGATAATTGTACTGCGGGCTGTAAATGTTTATGCAGATTTCGAGCACATACAAACCTCTCGAACTGCATTGAAGTTGATAACTCCAATAAGAAGAACCTACAGATTATGCCGGATACCAACCGTGAAGTGAATTGACCTTTATTTTGTTACACCAAGTCGTAAGAGTCTATTTTGTCTTTAAGGAAAACAGCCCCATAAACTTACCCTTCTCCATTAATTATTTTAAATAACTCCAACAAGGGCGGCGTGGATTCGAAGGGTAAAAATAAAAATATTTTCTTGTAACTGAAGAAGTCGACGTTTGCAACTCGTGATTTGTTATGCTTTGCTAAATAAATAATCATATTTTTTGCTAGTGCAATTGCTGTGAGTATAATTTTATATTTTGCAGCATTTAGCCTTGAATAATTTGTATTTCTAAGCCTTTTTTTTTTTATCTTTCGCTCACTCAGCTTTACTACAACATAAATATTCTTCCATTCTAAAAAATTATTACACTAAAGCTAATTTAATTTAATAAAGCTTCAGAACCGAAAAAAAGTTACCAGTAGCAATTTCAGCCAGTTTAATTTTGGCAACGCCTGCTTCGTCATAAAAAAAAAGAAACAAATACAGTTTATGTGTCCTTAATGTTAAGAGAGGTCAAAGACTCAGAGAGGGAATTTATTTTTATTTAATGAAATAAGAATTGCTCGTAATTTTCATTTATACGTCTCTTGATTGCCGAGTCTCAACAAGCCACGTACTATTTTTAGACTTTAATCCCTAAATTAATGAGTAAGCAAATAGTCTTTTGTTTAAAAAGCATTGTGGCAATAAGGTCCGTCAACACGGTTAATAATGATACTCGTCTGTTATTGAACATTTGTTTCTTATTGGTATCTTTATCAGGACAATAGAAGGATATTATGATGGATTCATAAACACACGTTCCTTGTAAACTTCCTATTAGTGTTTTAAAACCTGTCCAAATATACTTCCGTTGCAGCACCAAATCAGCATGGTTACAGTAGTTAATGTTAGCCCGAATATTAAACATATTCTTAAATTTTAAAGCAAGCAAGCACGAAGTTAATTTTAAATTCTCAGAGTTCTGCAGAAAGAGTAAGGTCAGTGTTTAAATTTTGCAACAACGGCTTTACAATAATCTAAGCATTATATTATCGCATAAATAGATTCAAAGCGGTTTTTAGTTGGTTTGATGCCAAACGACCATTTTACATGCCGTACTGACTGCCACAGATACTTACGTTTAAGCTTAGCAAAAATTTCCGAGAACTTTGTACCTAGTCAATTCTCTAATCTGCAAATAAATATTACTTGGATGGATGCACAATTAAATTAGATCGAAAGATGGCGTAGCCCTTTGAGACTCCTACCCTGAAATTGATCATAACTTTGGAAAACTGAGCTTTATACCAGATTCAAAAAACGCATGAAATGGTGTTTTTATGTTTTATAATCTCGTTCGGTAAAATATGGAGCTCTGAGTATGGAATATTTTTTTGTAAAAAAATTGAGAAAACTAAGAAAAATGCATATAAGGAACATAATATTGAGTGGATTTTAAGCATCGTCTCTCGAGATCACCTATAACAAGGAACAGGGTCTTCACAGTGGGGGGTCTGCGGATGATTAAGAAAAAAAAAAATAAGACAAATTAACAAATCGTTGTAAAAGCTCTTAATTGTAATTAATAAAAAAAGGCATGAATTATAATTATTTTTACGTGTGTTGGGACCTGTAGCCAGAGATGCCAGAGGCCAAAACATCTCCACGATAGCTAAATAAATAAGCATGAATTTAACGATGGCAAAGTTGCTAATTATAGTACACCTGCTTAAATGAGAATTGAAGGTCCGTAAATTGAAGGTTCCCCTTACATCATACCTGAAAGTCCTATTAAGCCTCTTAGCAAGGGTCACCGGTTGACCCGAAACAAGTCTTAACATAAACCCCTCAGTCAGTTTGTAGTAACAGCTCTAAAGATGTCCCATAAGAGTGTGGACGAAACTTCAGCAGAAGCTACGACAACAACTCGAGAACCAAGAGTAGTTTAAATTCTCCACTATACAGAGCCACCCTTCTTGGCAACAATGAATATAATGATACAAAGAATGTCGAATTTCATTTAAGTTTGGGGCAAGCGAGCCATTACAATAAATTATAAAAATCTTGTAAGAGTGTTTAAATGGATCATTCGTGAAAATTCCTGTTAATTTCCTGAACAATTATTACTAAAAAAAAAAAAATATTCACTAACTTGAATTAATTTACAATCCAGCATTAGAAACGATATTATATTTAGATTTCGGGGAAATTATAAATAATACGCCCACGGCTTGCACTTTACGAGAAAGTAGGTGTGCTCAAAAATATGCCTGCATATAAACAACCAATTACTGGCTCTAACAAATGCACTTCCACTAAAATAATTCTATTTTCACGTTCGTCCGCGCGTATTGCATGAACTTTATAGCGAACGCGCAATAAAAATAAGACAAAGGACTGTTTTTTAACAAATCCTTTTAGGTGGTATTTTGTTTCTGGTTTCTTTTACGAGTATGCAAAGTTTTCTTGGCCAGTTTATAACGTACATAAAGATTTTCGCTGCGGACATTTACAAGCGATAAAATTAGGAATCGGATCCACTAAAATTAAAAAAAAAAACGCTTTGCGAGCGTTTTTCTGGATCGGGGATCAGCGATACGAACGTAAAAAAATATTACCGTGTAACGCCCGAAATAAAGCAATACCATACTTCAAGTTAGATTGTCCATTTGCCAATTTCGTAACGCAACGTTATGAACTTGACCTTAAACGATCCATGCCAAGATTTCGAGCACACAAAGTATGCACTTAAAAACTATGCTGTTCTCTTTCCTCCGCGCAAATCTACATAAATACGGGCGCAAACAAATTAGCCGATATAGCCGTATCGCATGTCATTCAAATGTGCGTTTTCAAGTTGTTTTCGTATTTCGACATGTACGTCCGGAGTGCATGTTGATGACGATTCAAAACTATTTTGCTGAAAATATGGTGCTTGTGAAATTACTTGAAAAAAAAGCATCGCATTTATCAGTTCGCACACAAAAATAGCGTTCTTACGTACGCGGCTTATATTTTATCTATATATGTATGTATAGGCCGACCTTGGGAAAACTACGTTAATCTACAAGGTTGATAAGGTTATAATATTTTTCAATCAATACGCAGATATGCCGGATTATATATTTAAATATGTTGTAATAAGGAGACTAACATGCCATGTTGTGGCAATATTTTGCTAGTTAATTGAGCAAATAAAAAGATCCAAGTAAACTTTATCCAAAAAATTTTAAATTTCAAATACACAGTCTCAATGAATCTCGGGCACTTGACGGCGATTTGCGTCCATATCGCCAATTTGATTATTACTGACCTGCCTACCGCTTTTCCTAAACATCCAAGAAAATTTCAGCGATAAGCTCATGTTTATCGCTGTAATTTTTTGCACTTATCGAAATGTCTGGCTCTTTTAAATAAATGAATGGACGTTGGACCACGTAACCAAGTTGAAAGCTATAAATAATTATTTCCTGCTTTAAAATAGTTTACTGAGAAATTTCCTAAAATTAAACGAAAAATAAATGAAAAGGAATGGATCCTTCTTCCAAATCGCGCACGTTGAAAGGATTTCCAACAAGGTAATCGGGGCCTTATGGACCTGCAATCGAATTTTTGAGGGGAAAAATTCGGGATTAACACACAGGGTAATTCATTAGATGTGATGGTGATACCAATATTAACTTTTTCCGGCTTAGTCTGGTGGAAACGCACCAAAGAGCGCCGGAGCAAACTAAGCAGAAGCGTGCCTCGGCATAACCCAAGCCATGACGCCAACCTCAACCGCCGCCTATGCATTTTTTCTCCCGGTGTAAAGATACAAACTACTCGATTTTGTTTACTGTGTTGTATCTAATTTTCTTCTTCGTGACTTTCTTTAGTCTGTTCATCATTCCAGAAACGAATGGTAGATAAGCGTAAACGGTTTCCTCATTGGGCTCTGAGTTTCCCTTGGTTCGTAGTTGTTCTTCTCAAATGCATTCTTTAGGCGCACGTTCCTCCGTTTAAATCGTTGATTTCGTCTGCCTTGCGTGGGAGAAAGAATAATTTTTTAAATGGGGGCGTTGTAATGCCACCAATACATTTATACTTTTTCGATTGATACAAATCATGGAAGTTACTTGTAGTTCTCTGCCACTTACTCCCGTAATAGAATAATAAACAATGAATAAAACTTATGTCTCTACGATTTCCTTAATTAATAATAATTCTACGATAGTACGACAGTAAAACACAGCAATTACAAAATTGCAAATAAAAATTATACCTTCTAAATTCTTAACAATCTTCAATTTACGTCAAGATTGCTATCTATTTATCTTGAATTATTTCATTCACTTATAAATGGAATGTCGCCGCATTATATACATTTTCACTCATTCAACTTAATTAATTTTTAATTAATTAACTGAACACGTGTTATTACAGATATTTTATTAATTTTCTTTTTTAATTATCGCTGAATTAATCAGATAAATAGTATCACATTTGATATTTTTATGATGCAAGGAATGTCGTGAAAGACGTGCTCGGTTGTTTAAAAGCAAATTATATTAAACTTGGCAATGCTAACGGATTTTGCACTTTGCGGCCGGCAAATGGAAGTATTAATCGATTCATTTAATTTTCCAATAAAAACATTATTGTTGTTGTTTTAATATTAACATTTTAATTTTCAAATTAATTTCTCTGAGTGTTACTAGATATTTGCTTATCGAATAATAGTGCAGGCATTGCTATAAAATCCAGTACTTAGGGGTGCTCTACAACAAATTTTGCACATAGCACAATATCGATCGACGTTCGGTAGGAATTATTTTAAAACGGAAAAATACAATTTGTACACTGGCTGCAATTAAAAATGCACCACCCCTAAATTGTGGTCAGAACGGCAACAGTAGCGCGATGAATGGAATTCGCTCGCGTTTAGTGATCAATCCCGATTTTCTTTGTGGCACCATGACAGTATTTCGGAGATCTCTCAGACATACAGCGCTTACAATTGGCATTGGTTTAAAGTGTTGCCACTTCTATTATAAGTTACCATTAGGACTAATTTGTGGCTCCGAAATAGCTGCCAGTTATATATAGTCCTGGAGCCCGTGACATTCCTCTATTTGCAGATCATTGCGGAATATTCCAACTATTTCACCTGAATCGCTTGAACAGTTCTCTAAACAGCTTGAACGGCTCCCTGAAACACCCCCAATTCCCTGCCAATTCTCCTTACTCAATCGCCTGTACGCCGGCTATTATAATTTAACAAGGGGAAAACTATTTGAACCTTTCAAATATGCAAATTATCCCTATCTTAATGGAATAGGGGCAATTGGCAGTTGCTAAATGGTTTCAGCAAGACGGGGCTCCATCTTTAGTTTGTTAATGTGTCGCACTTCGAAAACTGAGAAGTGCGAAGTATTTCTGAAAGATGCGCACCAGTTATTAATGCTTTACTTGTAAATAAGAACGCATTCCAAAGAAAATCCATTCAGCTAGTGCTTGTCTATCGCAAGTGCCATAAAAATCATAAGTGGAACTAAGTCTTAAAAACGATTAAAGGGACAAAACATCCATTGCACCGATAAACCGCCAGGATTACTTATCTTTTTAAAAACAAGAAAAAAAAACATTTTCTTCGAAATGTTTTCATAAGCTTACTTTAATCTTATTATTATTAACACACGAACTAAAAAAAAATTCACCGCGAGTATTTTGATACGTTTTCTAACCTAAATTGTAAGGTGTAACGTTAAAAAAAGAAGACTACGCGTAATTCTTGTACGTATCGCTCGAAAAATCTATAAAATTTTATTATGAAACTTATGTGCGTCATATGCGCACGTTAAAATCATCAGAACGCTGATTGTCTAAATAATATCGCGCCGGGTGTAGGTGTAATTTTTTTTTTCGCGTATACCGTTATAATTGTTGCGTAATAGCTATTTTCTTTTTCGAAAAATTACACATCAAACAGAAAGTACACCTTGGATCTTTTATTTATAAATTTCTCACGTCTTACTGTAGATGTTGAGCGTTGTTGCATTTAATACACTTGCTTGAGAAGAAAGCTAGGTTTACTGATACAAATGGGATGAGGGAGTGAAACAGAAACACGTGTACCTATTCTTTTAACTACGGATTATGCGGACACCTACTGCAATAAGTGCTAAGAAATTTCAAAACTTGATTTCAAATTAACGAACTTATTCGAATTCTAAATTAAACTAACTAAAAAAATTAATTCCATTAAAATTATTGACCTGATGATGTGCTTTTTTGATGCACGAGACCGGTCGCGCCAATTTTTAATTGGATAAAGGATTTGTTAGTGATAGAACCCCCTTTTTTTTTCAACCTTGTCGCCATATTATAATTTATACTATTATTTACGTCTCCCCAACTATTTTGTCTAAAAAAAAACTTGTTGATGGCAGTGAAGAAAAAAATCACGTTCAATTTCCAATGTATATTTTCGCCTGTGAATGTTGAAGGTAGTTATACGCCTTAGAAGCTATTTCGAAGGTCGCTCGGAGATTATTTTTACTTAAACTTGGCTAAAAGTTATTTGTCCCACGACCTTGACGATGAAAAGAAACAGTATTATCATCGCGATCGCGCTTTTTCTATTTTTTTCTGTGCTCATGTAGGCGACGTCGATGCCGCCGCTGTTACTGTTACGTCAGTCCGCCTTTTCCACGGTCGACCTTTTCTCTACGCTTCACTATTTAGCAGAAATTTCGCTCGAATAACGAGAGAAGTTATTTTATTGTATGGATTTCTTCCAAGAAGTGACCTGGCAAATTTAAAGCGTTTCATATTTTCTATTAAAAAAGGTCCTAATTCTCCGAATAAATTCGTGATTTTAACATTAAAAAAGATCAATTTTTAGCATTTGCGCGTATTTAAAAGAACTTATAAGATTTTATGTATGCACACAGTTGCGATCGAGACTACTTGTGGTGCTTCCCGCTGCGAAGCCTACGATCTCGAGCGAACTGTGTCAATCGTAGCAGTTGTAAGCGTTTAAAAGGGAAAGTGAGAAAGTACTTGCAAATTTCTTTTTAGAATGTAGCACGTTTTTCACTTAACCTACTTAATCGTTCCTGATATAATCGAACAATAAATTCTTTAAGAAAGTGCATCGTTGGACTGATACTGGCGCTGATTTTTTGCTCTTCTCGTGTTCCATTTCCTTCCTGGTTTTGTTGTTAGTCACTGATCCGATTTCGAAAACGATTCGGACTTGCCAATTTAAGCGAACCATTCATTGCAATAAAAAATAACAATTGCCACCTATCAAAGAATTGACTAACGTATAAGTTTACTTGATAATAAAGCAATTTATGCTTTTAGAATTGAAATTTGACAGATTTCAGAAGCCAGAGGCGGCGACATAAGTAAGCCTGCAGCAAGTTACGCATAACGAAATTAGCAGAGACTAGACAGGGTCGTGTTTATTCGTCTCATGAGAATGGGTTTCCCCGAGAGTCGACAAAACACGAGTCTGTCGTAAGTCATAATTTGCCGCTTCTTTAGTCGGTTCTATAAAAAAAGAAAATGAGAGCGGATTATTAAAAACTTTATTGTTGCATATCGTGATTATAGTATCTTCTGTCTTTCCATACATACAAAAATATGTATGTAGCTCGTTCTATTTATCGTCACTTCCGGTGACTCCAGAAATGGAATTGAGCTAACGCCAAAAGGCGTAATAGTTATAAGTAAATATTTAATTTTCAATTCTTAACGACTCGCAATTAAAAAATAATTAAAATGAAAGGAAATAATACACAATCTTCGGTTTTTCCTATATCGTTCCGCTACATATAAACGCATACGTTTTCAGAGAAAAACCATATAACTGAACTTATCGTATATAAAAATAGGCAAATAAATCATAAGGAAACGCTAATCCTGTTTGACATTACGGTTTTATTTCTGAATGTTGGCAATCACTTTTCGCGTCTGTTTTTCTCACTTAGGCTGTTATTTTTTCGTACAGAGACTGTTGTTACACACGCGGGCCTTGAACAAAGGTCAAAGTCGTTAGTATTGCAAAAATATTTACTCGTAGGCTTTAACATGTATGTAAGAGACAATGTTTACAGATTATATCATAATATTCAAGGTTACTGATAATGGTGTTACTTCAGTTTATTAAAAATATACTTGAACTTATTCGTAACGTAAGAAGCAGTTCCGTTAAATATGTGTGTATGTGTATACATTACGAAATGATGTATATATAAATAAGCTTGATAAAAAGAAATTTTATAGCAATTTACACGTGTCTAAATGTTAGCAATATGATGTTCGGGACCTCTCTGCTCCTATAATTGGGCTTTTCCTGGTGTAAATACCTCTCTTTATTATATCCTAATCAAGCTAATCTTTTAGTTTATTTATTTCTTCCACTGATTAATTATATCAAATATATAATAAAATTTATTTAACCCTTATTAGACTAACAATAATTGAAATATTACATAAATTTTATGTACAATAATAAATGCTATAAATTTCTTTTCCATTGGAGCTTTTTATGTAATTCAACCCCTGCACAAATTAACTAAGCTGGATATTGTTAACTTTGCTAAAGCTTAAAGGGTATACGACAGCGAAGTAATGCAATCACATTAAATGCTCCGTTCTTGCTCTATTGGATTATTTGTTCAATTTGTCTTTAGGCAAAAGTATTTTTCCGGAATGTTCCTCGATTAACACCCATCCACAAGAAGCAAGTCACGCCATTGATAGAGAACTAACGCCTCTATCTTTAATTTCAACAAACACTTTCTAACGATCGACATGGCTTTGCTAACTAATGCTCTGCATTAACTAATCTTCAACTGCAACATAAAGATGGCGTGATTCGTCAAAAATATTCTGAAGCCAAAGCACTGTCGAAAGAACGGAAGAATGTAAAAGATGAAGTCTTTTCCATCGGCTGGGAAAGTGATGATTACTATTTTTTTTTTGGATCATGGAGTTGTGTCGATCGATTACATTGAAATAGGAAAATTCACGAAATGGGGCTAGAACTTGTAGTCTACTCATCAGATCTGGCACTCAGAGCCTTTTTTCTTTTTCCCAGGCTGAAAGTTTTTCTCAGAGTACCGTCTACTTTGTAGAAAATTTGCATCGTATTGAGCAAATACAAGGAAAAACCTGCTATTTTTTCCATAGATAGCCTTAGATTTACTAATCTATCGTCAATATACGGAAAAATAATTACCCAACGCATTCTAAGTTTTATCAAAATTGAGATCATTTTCAGCGCATTAATTTAGAAAATTCCCAATCCGGAATACCTTCGACGGAAATGTTTATCAAACATATCGCGTATTAGTTAAGTTTCAAGGTTTGTCACTCAGATTAGGTCTCTGTTTAAAAAAGTAATCACGCAGTAACGAGAATTTTCTGATTATACAAATATTTAATAAAATAAATTCGTATTTTAAGCACAATGTCGTAAAGGTAAAAGCGTTTAGGTTGACCGTCTTCTATAGATGAATTCCTTTCTTTAAACTGGTGCTAAGCTATGTGGTGGCTTTCTTACAACCAATCAATAGAATCCTGACACATTTCAATTTAAGAAATTAATTAATTTAATTCCGGACCTATTATTGAATGCTGATGCCGGCGAAAACTTACACACTGTACTTTATTATTATTTGCCACCTGATAACATAAAATCATAAAGCAAGTAATTCGACTCTATCACGCAGACTATTGTTATAAGTGTATCAAGTGTCACAATAACTACATATTTTCTTATCATTCGAATAACATAAACATCCACATTTACAAGCAAAATCATCTGAGCGAGCGAAGGTTCAATCAAGTATGATATCGGTATTTCCCGCGTGATTATATTGTTTTCTGTCAACCCCTTGATGACGATTAAAAATGAAGTGGGGTGATCGAATAATTAAGATTTTCGTACGTTAAAAACCATAAATGTGGTACCTTTTAATAGTAACTTTTCTTATTTTATGTAGTCAATCAATGTTCCATAAGGCCACAAACTTCGTCGTTCTTTTGTTAGTGTTAGTTTTGCCATGCTCAAGGGATTACGTTGGATATTTGACTTTAATCCAGGGACTATCAAGTGCAATATAGCAAGTTCATCTACTATGCATACATATGTAAATCTCAATAATAAATGTATGTACACTGCCGTTCAGAGAAGTTCGGTCGGTTGGTAAAAAA
>LR736886.1:1284071-1336271 GCA_902654985.2 Oryctes borbonicus
TGACATTAATAAATAACGTTAGCTACTTTCTGAAGGTAAAAAAAAAAAAAAAAACTCATAAACGCCTTCGCCAAATTTGGGTACGATAATTTCGGCCAACTTTAGTACAAATTCTTCTTATAGATGTAAGCATCTACGTTGTACGTATGAATACACAATCTTACAAAGGCGATGACGACTTAGATTCAATATAATATATGTCATCTATGAAAATTCGAAGGTCAGAAATGTGGCAAAATCGCGCAATTGTGTTTGTTATTATTTGGTGCGTTTGGAGGTTACATCTATAACATTGTGTCACGTAGACGACTTAAATTATTATGTACGCAAATTCGAACACGGAAGAATCTTTCGAAATGTCAGATCGTCCACGTCGTGATGATTTAATGCGAGTTTAAAGGATGTAGGATTTTATTGATTTGTTATTAAATATATACGTTGTATGCGATAAAATATGCAATATTATGGCTCTTGCAGTTGATTTGGTTGATTTCTTCTTGCGTATTTTTTCTTCTTCTTCTACTTCTAACTTGAACTTCTTTTTGGGTTGCATTCACCTTTCTTTCCCCTCCAACTGCTTTTGTTATCCTTCCTCTTCGTATCCTTATTCTTTTACATCATCTCCTTTGTAGCTTCATATCCGGTACTGCCAATAAATAGTCGGATTTAGAATCTTCTTTAGAAGATTCTTTAAACTTGATGCTACATACCAGCTCTCTTTTGTAAGAGGAAAACACTATCTACAGCGATGTCCAACCGCCATCACCGGATTCCATAACTCGTTCTGGAGTAGAAATTGGCAAAATTTGGGATTTGCAATTTAAAGCTTCTACAATTCTCCAAGAGACACCAAGAACCCTGTCAAAGATTTCTATCTGAGAGCAGACCATGTTATGTGGCATTTGCCCCGCAAGCTGCCAATATCTGTAAGCGGTTGTCCTGGCTTTTCTTTCCAAAAATGTATGAAGAGGCATAAAATCTAAGAGAAATTCAAAAGCCAAGTGCAGTATTCAGCGCATCTCAACTCTCACTGCAACCTGCTGGATCTTTTTTCTACCAGATAACAGCGTACGTAAGCCGTTGTTACATACAACTAATTCATTCTCTTGAGGATCATTCCCCAAAAATTTCCACAAAGCCTACGACATATCCAGGCTTTTATGTGAATTTGTTTATCAAGAATCCAGAATAGTGTCTTGTCAAGCACGATTCGTAAATATTTGGTTTAATTTAGTGAAGTTCAATTATTGACTTGGATTGGAACGACCGCGCTATTGTGCAGGTTAATCTCTCTGGCCTAGAGTTAAACCAAGGATTTTGGCCAAGTTTGTCAAGTTAACGATGTAATTGTTTAAATAAATTTCGATTGTATCATATTTAGATTTAGATAGATTCATTAGAAATCTCTTCCATTAACAGCTTTGATATCTTACATCAATTTCCTTCTGTTCCCGTCTTCGATGATAATGACAGAGAATCGATAACGTTGTTTTTCTCTTCTACTAACTTATTGCTAGAATTGTTATCGTTAACGAGGAATAATTCGATTTAAAATTCAAATTTCTGTTTAATGTTTATAAATGAACTATATCAACTGTCCTTGTCCCGTTTGACATGCGATATAGTACCATCCATGTAAACAAAAAAAAAAAAGATCTCATTTCAATAACGCGAATAGCACATACACCCATCTTACGCACGCTAACTTTTGAAGCGCGCTGTAAACACGTGCGCATATATCGTCCGGTTTAACCTTGATTTATTTTTAATGTATGATTAGCCGTAATTCTTCTAATAATTTTATTTGTTAGACTCTAGCCAAGGTTAAGGTCATATATAGAATTCTGTACAGTCAGCCAGGATGCTACATCGTTGTGCAGTGTCTCGCGTGTTGTTTTCAGCAAACATCTAGCTAGTATGTCACAATAATCCGTATGTCGCATATGCAGATTAAATATATACATGTACATACCAGGTAATAACTAACAACCACTTCAGATTTATTCCTACTAAGGGTGTCCTCATCAACTATACATGTATGTACATATGGATTTAAATTTTTTTCCTTAAGTTTAAGGTCTCCCGATGATAAGGAGTATTTTTGGAAAATTACCATTATTAAACAAATATAACTTGGATTATATATAGAAGGCACGTGTTATGGAACTTATTGATAATTCAGTAAAAATCGTTTTGTTTACATTAGATACAACCTATGTACAACCTATATATGTCACCTAACGTAGTAACAGTATTACTACTCTGGTGGTTATCAAATTTAATGTCGAGATTGGGAAGTATACAGAACACGTGCCATCAAAAATATTTGATTTTCATTTTAAAAAATTCCCAGGACACAAAATCTGCATTATTTTATTTAATAGGCGCGAAGTGTTCGAGCAAATTTTATTATCATTGCCAAAAAAAAAAAAAAACTAAATTTAATCTACCCACATTATGAAAGCCCTATTTGTTGATACCCTAAACAAGTGCTATGCATTACCTCTTTAATAATTCTTCGAAGTTATACGAATTTTAAAGCAAAAACTCAAAGACAAGATCTTGAATTTCATTAAAAGAACGACTCAATCCTTAATGAGAGTCTAAACCGCCTCCCAATGCCAACAACAACGATCTTGATCAGAATTCTAAATGCAATTCTTTCTATAAGTGATCTCCAAACCCAACAAAAACCCAACAAAAACGCAAAAGAGATTCAATAAACCTTCCCTCAAACCTTTCCTAGATAGCTGAGTTAGTTCTTTTGATTTCATCTCCTCCTAAGAATTACGAGCGCAGAGCATACTGCATTTTTGAGCATTGGTAGGACGTTCGACAAAATTTACCACAACATTGAAATGAATCTGAGGCTGGTGAAGTGAATCACTAACTTGGATGCTCTACACATCAACCATCAACTGATGTCTCCGGCCTCGACCAGTTGTAGGAAATTAAAATTATATATGTCCTCTTACAATCTTCCGGGCCTCTATCATGGTCCACGCACCATCGCAGAAAATCATTAAAAAAACTGGGGTTATTATGATATATACGCAAGAAGCAACCTGCAAGTATTAAGCACAAGCGAGTGTCTCCCCAGGGCACGTGAGTGAGAGGCCAACACCAATTCATCAATTTAGGCAGAAGTTCGAATTAATAGATAACCCACCCTATTCACTAGATCTGGTTCTAGCGGGTTTTTCCCTAGGCTCATAGCTTCGCTCGAAGAACCGAGATTTTCATCGAATGAGGAGATGATCGCACCTATTTTGTAGAACAAAATGGCAGCTACTATTGGGACAACTTAAAGACCTGGGAGCATTGCTAGGATGAGGACTTGCAAGGAGACTATCTTGAGAAATAAAACTGAATTTAATTTAGTTACTACATGAGAAGAAGCCGATCACGCCACTCTGAGCGGATCTGCGGCAAAAAAGCGTAAACATCATTAATTCCGTTATTTCATGCACATACGTACGTACAATAATAATAATAGAACGTACACATTATGCCAGAATTGCCGTTTTCGGAAAATAATTTACCGCCACCGCAAAACCTATTACGCTCGCGTATTCCCATTTCGATTACATTGTCGGGCTCTTCGCCCGATAGGAATAGAATTCCGCCCGTAATAAATAGGATTCAATAAGTTGTCGTCTGCCCGAACGCCCATGATTCGGAATTAAAATGATCGATAAACAATTAAGTGCTCCACTAGTGTTAACCTTCGCGCGCGGGAACGAGTTATTTCCAAGCGTTGACATTGAAAGCTGCGCGGTACAGGCCCCCGGCCGGGTCGGCGATAGGCAACGGTCTCGTTCTTATCGCGACGTCAATGCACACACAACGACACATCGATTTAAAGCAAACACTCCAATGGTCAAGGTGATTGTTTCTAAGAAATGCGAAATGAACGTGTATGCATATTTTCCATACATTTCGCCGTTAAAACACCTGATACGTGGACGTGAAAAGGGGAAAATTTGATTTTGAAAATTGGCGAAAAGCTTCATTATCATAATTAAGTCTGTTTTGATTATTATTGCTTATTCTAAATTTTTACGATTTATTTATGTAGATAATCCTTTCAAAAACATTATTCGCAGCAAGTGCGGTTAGCAAGAATTTTTTTGGAAATTTGTAACAATTATTACTTGTCTTTATTTCTAAGAAGCAATGAGACTTTTTAATTCGTTCAAATTCAAATGAAAACCTTCCAACGATTTACTCATAGCATTATGATCAATAATGGATAAGAGGAATCTATATTTATTCAAAACATTTAGTAGAATGCAGTCATTTTTTTAGTATTTCTTTAGTACCAGTAAAGTTTTCCGTTAGTAGATCTGATAATTACGGAATTAAATCCTAATCAATTTTCACGCAGACAATCTACAAAATGTGTAGATTCATGACATTTATTCGATTTGCGTGAAATATCTTTATTTAATTAATCCAAGTGCTGAGAAACGTTTGTTCAAAGGCCGACATACAAAAATTCCAGGATTTAATTACATGTTCTATTTTTAAAATCAGAGATTCACGTAACAACGCCTACGACGTACAAAGGAGAGCATCGTCGGTAAGGTTATGAGGAAATCTATTTACAGACCTAATCGAATTTTGAAAAGGTACAAAATCCCCAGACGTGCGCGTTAAATTAGAACGCGAAGGTAAACAAGCAATCTACGAAATACGAAAATATGTGTTGGCAAACATCGACGCTATGTAAGGCGTTAGATTTAACGAGATAACGTGGTATTTTTTGACCTTCGCAATGCGAAAAATCGCATACGAACCTATACAAATACATATACCTATATATATACAATTACATGGAAATAATCTTTCTGCGAACTTCAATACGTATATACCCAAATCATCCGAACGGTAATGTCCGGAGATAAAATTCTATCGTCCTTATTCGATAAAATTCTCACGTACCGATTATTTGGTTTCTTGAAAAAAAAAAAAGACGAATTCATGAATAGAGCTCTCTTTGTATTTATTAAGAGTAGAGATAAAATTTCGTTAGAAGTAATGACACCCAATGGGTTTTTACCATCGGTCATCATTACGTTCGAATAATGCATTCTTTGATATCTTTTGCATTGCACCGAATAACAGAAAAAATGTCTTGTTATTATATTGTTTTCTATCACACACGTGGTGTTTGACAATTTACTGGAAGATGCGAGATTAAAGAAGTGCCAATAAGCAGCTTTATCGTACGTCGCTTCATAATTCCAAATCTCAAAAAAACACAAAGAGGAACTGATAGCGGCTGTTGAAACCAAAGGAATTTTCTTTATGTAGTAGATTAGATATGTTGTAATACTTGTAACTAAAAGCAACGGGTTGCGTTTATTGTTGTTCTAATATTTTCTTTCGTGCCTAGTAAAGACAACCCCGCGTATGTTAATCTCTATAAGCAGGTGCTCATTTAGTTTAGCACCCTCCGCACCACACAAGTTTAATTTATTATATAGTAATATAATAATTAGTCCGGGACGGCCGTTTCGAGGACACGAATGGCCCTCATCATCAATCGGTGACCGAATGAATGTGAGAAAAAAAAAAAAACTAAACATCCATGTATTATCCCTACTTCTTAGAACAGATATTCTTTACAAGTGCCTATTTCTACCTCCTGCACGTCTTGAAGCTACGACGTGCAAAAAATAACATGCATGAACTATCTCTTCTTCCGAGAAGAAATATTGTTTTACAAGTGCCTATTCTACCCTCTACGCGACATGCGAAAAACACGGCCAGATAGACGGGAAGATCTCTTTTATAACCCAAAATATAAACAAGTGCCAGCCTACTGCAAAAGGTCAAAAAGGACAGAGTACGACAACGGTCCGTTTTCTCTGTTCATCGGATTTTTATTACTTTTTATGTAAACCGTCTCGTACGCATCTAATTCTCGCGGCGACGTGACGTTTTTAATCAATTTTAAGTCTTCTAATTTAATACTATGCCCGGTTTCATTTATATGTTGTGCTACACTCGACGCGTCCAATCTGCCGTAGCGATAATTTCTTATATGTTCTTTGAATCTAGTTTCTATCGCTCGTTTCGTTTGACTAATATAGGCTTTATTACAGTGGCTACATTCAATTTTATAAATACCCGACCTTTCTCCATACTACGCCACAGTCCTTGCTATCATTATTGAAGAGAAAATTTGAAACGCTGCCTTTCAATCAAAGATCAACTAAGCCAATTTGAGGGCACATTTATCTTGACTTACCTTATCCAGGTTTTTAATTAAAAACTAAAAAAGCAGCTTCTTTTTTTAGTTTAAAAAAAAATTAACAATTTAGGTTTTTATTGAAATGCATAAAATTTACGGGAGCGATGGATTCAAATAATATAATTTCCAGTTCTAATCCCGTCACCATTTAGCTTTCAACTAGGTCGGCGTACTCCCAAAAAGATACCATTTGCAGGTTAACAGAACCAACTATTGCTCTATTGCCAAGTGAGCACATTAAATTGTTTATAAAGTAACTCATTAAAAAAAAGATTGGTGCTTTGTGAATCCTTTTTTATTCTGATTTTAATTAAAATTACAATCGCAAGAAATATTCACATTAACTTTACCAATTACATGCTTTTCCGATTTACTTCCAACTTCCTTTGGTGTGGTTTCCATTTCCTCCAATAATGGTTTACTTCCTGCTAATTGTTTGTGGTTGGTATATTTAATATTCTTTGTGGGCGTGATAATGAGATTCGTAGAAGTTAAATAAAATTTAAAAATGCCCAGTTTTTATGCGGCTTTTAAAGTAGGCTTTCGGTGATGAGTTCTTCTAGTTATTTTTATTACAATTTGTCTGCTTTAACAACATCGTCCGTGCTTTCCTATTTTCTTGTATTTTGCTGATGTTTTCCATCATTTGGTGAAAACGGTTCCAGCTGAGAAAGGTAAAATAACATTGGACAACAAAAAGTTTCCAATGAATTAAATGTACTGAATACGATTATGACTAAGAGAAAGCTAGAATTGGCTACAGTTTCTTTGTAATGAATGCTGATTTTAATCTGCTTAGAACTTCTAGCCTGTCGCTCATAATGGCTGATGAGCATACAACAATCAGCCAACATTTACCCTGGTTTCGTTTCATTGCTCGCAATTATGCATTAAAAGAGCCGCCTCTTACGAATCCCTGATCTAGACGTTAGTCTGGGAGTGCCTCATAGCTCTACTTCAGCCCCCTTATTTTTATTACATGTATATTAATGATTTACCGATTAACTTAATTCAAGTTCAACAAGTCACATTGTAGGATGATGCATATTTATAAACTGAAAAATGAAAATAATTTTACCAAACAACGATTTTTCAGATAATTACGTGTATCGCTATAGCAATTTGCCGCGTATTTCTAGTTGCTGTATGACGCTTTCCTGAAAACGAAGTGATTTATATTCAAATCAAGGTTGAAAGATACAATTACAATCAAAAATTTGCACGTCGCAACGCGGCGAGCGCGTAAAACCATTTTTTAAAGTAAATTTAATGTATCGATGGATCACGGGTTTTTACTTCCCTCGTATATTTGATTAATCCTTAAGCTATACCGCTTGTTAAGCGTGTGAATAACGCACTCTTGAATCAGCACGAAACTACATAAACGTTAACGTTAATGTCCAACATAAATAGACAAGAATCCACCATGCATAAACTAATAAACTGGTAAACATTATGATCTCCAAAATACGTAGCCCGTGGAAAAGTTTGCGCGGCGTTTTTCGCCGATGAAAATTTCAACAATACCTCACCAGGCGGTCGCTATTTCTGCCAATGTCAGAAATAAAACGTTAGTGGTGTCCTTGGCAATGGTCCTTAGAAATTGCATTTTATTAATAGTTTATTTTTGCACGTAATCTAAGCCGGGCGAATTGCGATGGACGCGACGATAGAAAGAGAGGGATAGAATTGTTTAGTCCCGAACTATTGGAAGTTCTCAAAGTTATGCTGGCAAACAAATGCTAATAAAAAAATTCTATGAAATGAAGTTCGGTAATTGCGTCTCTGTATAATTTAGACGCGGATATTGGTTGGTTGGAAAACGTGCGAGAAGTCAAAGTAAATGAAGAAATGACGTTGCTTAATATATTTTTACAAGCTGTAGTTCTTTCGTACAATAATGTGTGCATACGCAGCGGTTTGGCAAAGTCCATTTATTGTCCAAACAAATTAAAATTTAAACATATATCAACATGGATAGAAATTATTAGTGACTAGCTACAACTAAGTTATTTTTCCATCCTGTATATTATATAATTTTTATTTTTTGCTCTACAGTACCAGTTTTCTTATTGGACGTACATAATAGTTTTAGAGATATTTTGCAAGTCCAAAGTTTTATCTTTTTTGCTAGCAGCAATCAAAAACACCTTGTAGTAGAGTACATGTGACACCCAATCACCCTATTCAAATGGTCTGTTGTACACTGCCGTTCAGAGAAGTTCGGTCGGTTGGTAAAAAACATGAAAAGGTTACAGAAACAAACGAAACTAAAAACAAAATGCAATTTTATTGTATGTACAGGTAAAAAAGACAAAAATAAATAAATAAAAAGTTATTCAGGCCTAATATGACATACTGAACATTATTTTTTTTTTTCATCGAAAAAACCTCGTTTGCTGTTAATCACCGCTCCAACTATTCTAGGCATTCTTTCGATAAGTTGTATGTCCGAACTTCACTGAACGGCAGTGTACATACAGAATGTTCTAGATGAATTGCTAAAGTAGACAAAATCTGTTGATAATCATTTGTTTATTTTATATAGAACTACCACAGAGTTTAGTCTTTGATCAAGGGTCACGCGAAATATAAGGAACTTTGTAAATACCAGCCAAACAAAATTCAAAAAAGTTATAAATATCTCCAAAATGGGCGTCTAATTTGACCTAGAGATCGATATCTCTAAAATGCGCGTTTGGAGCCCAGTATCATTTAGTTTACATGTATATTAACGATATAGTATCATTCTTTTCTGGTGTGCAATATATTTAATTATATACAGGGTGAACCAATGTTCTCTTCCCATCTTTCGAATATGTGTTCTGCTTCATAAACCTTGCATTTCTTACTACTAACTATTCGTACGACCCTCGTACATCGTTACTAGCAACGCGCACATATACAACATTACAAAATGCGCAAATGCAAACGTTTCATGATAATTTTATCTCACCTTGATTTTTATCACACTTGACCATGAATTTTTATCTTCCAGGAAAACAAGTCATACGATAGCTGCGTCTCGTTTCACATTATTATTATCATCGCTGTCGCCGTTTTTTTTTTTTTTTTCTCGGGCGATGGATAAGGTTTCGCGGAAAGATACAGGTTATTTGGGAATTACTGATAAAATTCATTCAAGCTATATATTAAGTGTACAAACTGAATGGTTAGATTATAGGGTTCGTTTGATACGGTAATGAAAGGGATCCAAATGAACGTGCTAATTTTTTTCCGACTATTTCTAAATCCTATCAAGAAATAGTTGAACTGACGACCTCCGTAATTGGTTGCTTTTCACGGGAATTTGGCGTGAGTTTGCGTACGACGTTGCCTATTATCTATAAAAATATGCACGTTTTATGATTCAATTCGTATAAATAAACGCGATAAGCCTAACGGCGTTACCGACAGCGTATATCTCAAAGTAAACAAAATATTTATTTTGGTAACTATTTCGACACATGTCCATAAATGTAATCCCCAGAAAGCTTTAAAATATGATCGCACGCCCCGATTTATTGCGAATTGTATAAAGCACGAGGCATTTATTTGGCGCGAAGAGTCATTTAAAAAAAAAACTTTGAGTTAAAAATTCTATTTAATTAATTAAGTACGTATACAGCAAGTAACAAGGCTTCACAGATCTGCCACCGTATCTTTCAATTGAAAGCAAGTCACCTCCTTGATTTGACAACGATGTCGCTGAACTCCTTCGGAAGCAATGGCCTGTATAGTTGCTTGCGCTATCTAGATGAAGATGGTAGAAAAACATTGTAATTGAAATATTCTTCACTGAAATGACAAACGAATGTCGATGTATAGAAGAGCCACGTCTTCAACGTAACTTTGTACCCAATATGAAGTTCGGTGGAGGTTCGGTAATGGTTTGGGGGTGCTATCTATATGGAAAGTCGTACAGAGCTAGTGGCTATAAGCGTGGTGTTCGTCGTCGCGACGCTGTATGTTATAGAATAACTAGCTAGCTCGAAAGCCCAGATTTATATCCAATAGAGCATGTTTAGGACACCCTTCGTAGAATAGTTTTTAGAACTCTCCAGCTTAAAAGCAGCTCTTGTGGAAGAAGTAAAAACCTCAATCGAAATGGACATACAAGCTCAGACAATATAAAAAAAATTAAAACGTAGCTAAAAATACGCATATTTAAATAATACATCCGTCAATCTAATCTGATGCAATAAATTAACTCCATATTCAGCCTACGAATTCCGAGAAGGAGAAAAGCGGGTATCTATCGCTAAAAATATAAATGCCGCGCATTCCACGATTATCATTAAAGTATTTATATGCATGTACGTAAGTACAGCGCAGAAATTACGAGCATAGAGCTCTTAATTGTACGCGCATTTCGCGATAGGCCAATAATCTTTTCTGCGAGCTTTCGTTTGTATAAACACAAACGAGCGTCGGTTTCTCATCAAGTTACCACGTAGTGTACACACAACACACGTACACGATGTACATGTATGTACATTTGACAGTCGTATACGGTTCGCAAAATCCTATTTGTTGAACGAACACCTGCCAGATACGCTGCCGTCGTTTAATCTTATCTCCTTGTTGTTAGATGACAAAATTTCGAGATTAACGGAATCGCAAATAGTGATTCAGTTTGCTACACTTACAGTATTGGTCATAACTACAGCAGCCGTTCTAATAATAATAATACTAATCTACCATATATTTGATTGATATTTTTGCTTGGACAAAGTGATAAATAACGTATAGAAAAAACAAAACAAATTTGCGTTAACTTAGAAAGAAATAAAGAAAAATAATATTTTGAATTACCCTCTAACGTAAGCGTTCTACTGGAAGAGCATCCTCAATTTTAAAGCTATTCTAGTTCTATTAGCAGCTCCACTTATACATAAAACGAAAAAGCACACCTATGCCAGCTATCATATTATCTTGGATTTAACACAAAGTGTTAATGTCACATATTTTATTATATTTATAGTTATTTTGTACGATCTTTCAAGAACAGATCATTCCCGGAGCAAATCCTTGTTTGGGAATGATTATTCAAGTGCTAGCTGCTGAAAAATAGCGTTCTTCTTTTCGGTGCTACAGTAAGAATACTGTAAATGCGTTTTTTGTTTCAGATACCACGGCTTCACGAACACCTTGGAATGACAAAAGCTAGTGGAAGATGGGAAGAAATGCTTTCGCCATTCCAAATGCGTGTCCGGATGGAGACGGGTGAACAGTTTTTGACGCTTTATAGAGACGAACAAAATTTGATTTTTAATCGACTTGTTACTAGAAGAAAATGATTGTATGTTCAAACCAAAAGAATTAAATTTAGAAGAAGAAAAGCAAAGAAGACGTGTAGCAAATTCATAAAATTTGAAACAGGTACCAATAGGAAAAAATATTAAACTTTGTTTAAAAACGTTACGTATGTAGCGTCTAAGCTCCTATAATGTTGTAAATAGCGACGTAGAAATAATGTAACAAGCTAGCTAGTTGTGGCATCAGAGGAAACGTTCTAGAGTGGATATGCTCATTCCTCAGAGGCCGTGCGCAGTATGTCCGGATACAATATAGACAGGGGACATCTCTTAAAAACGTTAGGTTAAGTTGCTTATCTGTCCCTCATGGTGTTTTTCAAGGAACTATGTTGGGTCCAGTTCTATTCACCCTGTATATACAACTTCTGCGCGAATGTACTAGCTTTCATGTAGGGGGATGACACCACCGTACTCGCACTTGGATCAACTCTACCACAAACCCAGACTAGAGCAAATAGTTACATGACTAGTTTTGTGCCAACAAATTAAGCCTTAATGAGGAAAAGACAAACTTTTTGATTTTTCATACGCGCCAGCGCACACAAAATATACACTGCCGTTCAGAGAAGTCGGTTGGTCGGTTGGTAAAAAACATGAAAAGGTTACAGAAACAAACGAAACTAAAAACAAAATGTAATTTTATTGTATGTACAGGTAAAAAAGACAAAAATAAATAAATAAAAAGTTGTTCTGGCCTAATATAACATACTGAACATTATTTTTTTTTTCATCGAAAAAACCTCCTTTGCTGTTAACCACCGCTCGAACTATTCTAGGCATTCTTTCGATAAGTTTTGTTAAAACGGATTGTGGAATATTAATCCATTCATGTTGCGGAATATTCCGTAAATGTTCTTGTGAAGTTGGGCATATTTTTCGGATCCTCCTGTCCAATTCATCCCACAACAACTCTATCGGGTTCAAATCTGGGCTTTGCGGGGGCCATGTCATTACTTTCAGGGTGTGCACCCTGCACTCTGCCTAAATCGCCCGTCCCAGCAAAGGAGAAACATCCCCGCACTAACACAGAACTACGCCCTTGCTTCACTGTTGGCACAATGCAGTCCGGGATCACTTTTCGGTTTTAGATCTTCGGACATAAACTCGTCGATTTTGCCCAAAAACCTCAAACTTTGACTCGTCACTCCAAAGCACGTGTTTCCAATCATCTAACGACCAATCTAGATGAGAACGGGCCTACTGTAGCCGTTTTGCTCGAATGGCAATGCGTTCATGAAGGTCCGCTTGTTGAAGTCGACGTTTTACCGTACTCGCCGAAACTTGTTCTTCACGGCCGCGATTGACTTCGGCTGCTATTTGTGGCGCTGTTAATTTTCTATCGCGTTTGCTTAATAATACAATTCTCAAATCTTCAGCTTTTGTTGTTTTCCTAGTTGCTCCAGGACGAACACGATTTTCCATAGTTCCAGTTATCCGATATCGCTTCATGATGTCATTTACTGTTGAACTTCTCATATTTATTTTTTCAGCAATTTGTCGCCCCGAATATCGTTCTTCAAACAGCGTAATAATGCGTGAACGTTTTTCTACACTGGTAGGCTTGCCACGTGCCATTTTGAAGTAAATTTTCTTAAAACTTTCGCGCAAAAACAACAGATGCACACCAACACACGTTCAACAGTAAAATGAAGCAAATTTATATCTTTACGCCTGTGATAAATAAACAAGAGTGATGTTGCGGTATATTTCCTAAATGTATTGTTCGTTAATTATCCCCAAACGACCCGTTTCAAAAGATCGGTACTTCCGAGAAATTCTTGGAATAATAACAAAAGGGACTTTATTGTGGTTGTCGCAATATTTCTACTTTACATAATAATTTATGGCTTTAATCCCTTTGAAAAGAGTGTATGCTTAATATTTTTCTAATTTTATGTATTAATAATTGTATACAGTGTGATATAATAGATTTTTATTGTATGACCGAACTTCACTGAACGGCAGTGTACATGCCTCGGTAGCTCGGTAAATCTATCATCCAGAGCTAACAAAATTTTTCGGGATGTACATTCAGGATAATCTGCTCTGGAATGTTCACTGTGACCATTTAGAGAAAATATTAAATACCAAGATGTTTCTGTTTCGTAGCCTGAAGGATCAACTACCATTACACGCGTTACTATTTGTATATCATACGGAAATTGAGTCGCGGCTGAGGTATGGGATACTCTTCTAGGGATCCTCATCTATGGTTTCAAAGGTCTTTGTGGCACAGAACCAACTTATTAGAATATTAGGCGGATTAAAACCTACAGAGTCGTGTAAACCATTTTTTCAAACATTGCCTATTCTCTCTATATACATCCTTAAAGCTGTCTGCTGCCACCATAGTCATAAGGAAGAACATACCAATACATCCCTACGAAAACAGGCGAAGAAAAAAACATATTTCCAGATGTGCGTTGCATATCACGGATAGAGGATTAACGAGCATTGGAAAAAAGCTATATAATAAATTACTTGGTGAAATAAGAGTATTTACTCGAACAAAGCCACAAAGCCACTATAGTATAGAAGAATTTCTTAACCCCAGCAATTAATCAACAGGGTCAAGCCACCCCATCGGTACGTATCTTTGTGTTTAGTATTAAGTTATATTTTGTTTTGTTTCTTTTCTTGTGTAATTAATTTCATCTTTTCTTGTACTTTTTTGTTTCTTTTATTATTTCTTTGTTTGAATTTTGATTCTTTCTATGTATGTGACTGTTGATTTATTATCCGTTTGGATACCTATAATCAGTAAAGTATTATTATTATTATTATTATTACTCGAACGTGATGGATTAACTTCGGGTAATTTACATATTTTTCAATTAATAGGATATCAAGTTTCCCGAGGTCGTGTTATATCTTTTTATCTACTACCATTACCAGCGCCTTGATATCTTTTAACTACTAGACGCAATAGGCCAACGTATGGCATAATTTTTCACTAAGATATTCCTATAATTATGACCAAAACTGTAACCATCTTCTTCAATTACAATTTCCAAATAGAAATACTTATACAAGGTAAACCTAACATAAAATGATAAAAACATACAACCAACCTACATAACGTGCTGCAAAACTAGCGTTTCGAACGCTTTTCTTATAGATATAATACTAAAATTTACAGCTGTATTTTTATTGCAAAACACGGTATCAAAAATAATAACAATGACTCAGGATAAACATTCCTATTGTTATCTCTACATTAATATTAACATACCCACATCTCCTGATATTCGTGAGACCCGTTCGTGCATTATGAGTCATTGTGACTTGTTGATTTCGTGTTGAATGTCAACATAATAATATTACAGTATTATCGACATATCATGTACAAACATATGTAGGTGGGCATTTGGTAGGAATCAATTTATTCTCGAAATTTCTTATATATTCTTGCTTAAATTAGGGGACTGTATTTCCTTTCTTTGAAGTAAGTACGAAAAAGGACATAAGAAGAGCCAACTTAGAAAATGGGATTCTGCACAAAGCTGAATTGAAACGTGGTCGTACCAGCTTGGCTGACGATGAACAAATTGTTACCTGAACGGCTGACGCGATACAAAAAAATAATAATAAGAAGAAGAAATAAATTACCAAAAGGAAATCAAATAGTTTTCGGCCACAAATAAGGCTAGCGCAGGTAGTTTGATGGATGTTACGGCGTCGCTTATGGCCGCATTAAGCTTAGTGGAGAAGGCGTGGGGTGCCTCAAATTTCTATCGCGCCACCACGTCTGGAGGGAGCATAAAGGAAACCACAGTAAATAGGACCTACCTGTAGCGAAACTTACTTTGTGGGGGAGGGAGTTAGCACAACTTATAAATAAAATAAATACTTGAACAAAATTATTTAATTGAAATAAAGAAATAATAAATTGAAGAAATAAATACGCTTGGGTCTTGGACAACCGTTTACAAGGTAGACAATGTTTATATAAGCAAGAAATATACAGTCAAGGTAGTAAAAAAAAAGAAATAACATACAAAAGAAAATACAGGGAGCCACATAGAAAGACAAGCAAATTAAATTTCGACGTGCGCGACGATCGATTTCAAGGGTTGTTTTAGATGGCGGTCGCCAAGATGGAAATTTCACGTAGTTTCAGGGCCCTGCACTCACAAAATTCCTTACGTTACTATGAGATCCCTCATGAAGGTTATACTTATATAAAAGTGGAGAAGCGTAAGCTTGATCGACTCGTTACGTCTGGCTACCTCCACAGTTAAGGCACGAATCATAGAAAAACCTGCGATATTTTCCCTCCAACCGGAAGTGAAAGGAAGACCGAACCGGAAGTAGGGAGTTGAAAGTAAAAGAAAATCACTGAAAAAGATTCAACGAAAGTTATATCAAAAGTCTTCTAAAAATAAAAGGATCGTTTTATAGTCAAATTCGTATTTAAGACCACCCTAGAACTTGAGATTCGGTTCCAACAAAGAGCTTCATTCACCAACCAGGCCATCGGTTTTGCGCCATACAGGGTTGGTCAAATGATAAAAACGGCATAACACGCGAAAATAGCTCTTAAGAAAAATTCTAATGCAATCACCACCGATAACAGCAGAGGCTATTACCGATAACGTCATCTCGAAAGATAGTTCTTGTTATATATTCACTGACCATTTGTGCATGAAAAAGCTAACTGCTGAGCTTGCTCATCCAGGAGTCCTGCTGAAAAACAGTTTCAGCGAAATAAGTCACAAAAGCAAATACCTTAATTGAGGTTACATTCTTAAATATCTCATTTCGACTAATGCTAAAATTTCAATTTGATCGTAAAAATTCCGAAAACAATTGACTTTAGGGGTAAAGTGCCCGAATACAACTTATTCACATGCGATGTGTACAATCGATTAGGGTGATCAGCATCGTACATTCATTCATAATAATATCATCCGAGCGTCTAAGTATCACGAAATAGCCTGTATATATCTGTTCAACTGTTCAATAATAATGTTCGGTATTTTATTCCTTCGATTATTTCCAAATAAACTTCAACAAAACGCAATTTCACCCATATTTATTAATTACAACAAGAAATGCACAAAGAGAGAACTCATGGCCACCTACTGATTTCACCATATTGTCGCAGTAGATTTTCTAAAACTTCCTTTTCGAATGAATGAGCATTGGGAAATTATCATATCACTACGCCGTTATATTAAGGTGAACATAACCGTCTAATTGAGTAACACCCATGCTATAAGTTCTTTATTCAAATGAAATCGCGACCGACCATTTACGACAACGATTAAACTCAAGGGTGACCTACGATTAATTAGAAAAAAATCGATTAATTATTACACTACACCTCATTTACAATTACTATTCTCCGAAACTGGGAGCTGAAAAACGATCGGAATCCTTGAAATAAAATTCCGCGTTGCATTTGTTTAATAATAACCAACGGTAAATAATAATACGAAAACCATTTCATAATAGCGCTGCTAACTACGATCCGATCGGCAAAATATCACCAAAAAGTACCTATAAATACCGATTACATGCGAAATCTACTCTGCGAAGTGTCAGCGTTCAGTTATTTCACACTTTTTTGTTTGATCATTGAGAAGTCGCAGCCTACTATTTCGAGATGACCTTGCACGATTCTTGCAGGAAGTCATATTCGACGTGCAAGTTGTACAAGGTCGTTAGCTTTCTATACCGCTATAAAGCTCTCTCGAAAAAAAAGCGTTTGTGCGAACTCACTCTACACTACCCGCATAGGAAGAGAAAGAGACCGACGATAGAGAGAACGAGAACTCCAGCAAAACACTGCCGTCTGTGCCTAATTGTATTATAATGAAATGTTAATGTTGATGCAGTTAGGCGTGCGTGAGATCGATGAAAAAATCGATTTGTTTTGATTGAAACGGACTGATTTGATTCGTCAAGGTTGCGTCTTGTCATCGGCATGACAAAAAAAAAATGTTGGGAAAAAAAAGAACTATCGTAGCTGAACTTACGCACATATTTAAATCGAATGGTGAACCGTAAATGTAAAATATGTAAATCGATATGCTTAAAATTGGTGATATTTGATACTATCTCCCAATGCAGATGTTCAGGCAATTTTTTGTCCTAAAACATTCGAGGAGTAAATATGTACAGTGCCGTTCAGTGAAGTTCGGTCATACAATAAAAATCTATTATATCACACTGTATACAATTATTAATACATAAAATTAGGAAAATATTAAGCATACACTCTTTTCTAAGGGATCAAAGCCATAAATTATTATGTAAAGTAGAAATATTGCGACGACCACAATAAAGTCCCTTTTATTATCACTCCAAGAATTTCTCGGAAGTACCGATCTTTTGAAACGGGTCGTTTGGGGATTATTAACGAACAATACATTTACGAAATATATCGCAGGATCATTCTTGTTTATTTATCACAGGCGTAAAGATATAAATTTGCTTCGTTTTACTGTTGAACGTGTGTTGGTGTGCATCTGTCGTTTTTGCGCGAAAGTTTTAAGAAAATTTACTTCAAAATGGCACGTGGCAAGCTTACCAGTGCAGAAAAACGTTCACGCATTATTACGCTGTTTGAAGAAGGATATTCGGGGCGACAAATTGCTGAAAAAATCAATATGAGAAGTTCAGCAGTAAATGACATCATAAAGCGATATCGGACAACTGGAACTATAGAAAATCGTGTTCGTCCTGGAGCATCTAGGAAAACAACAAAAGCTGAAGATTTGAGAATTGTATCATTAAGCAAACGCAATAGAAAATTAACAGCGCCACAAATAGCAGCCGAAGTCAATCGCGGCCGTGAAGAACAAGTTTCGGCGAGTACGGTAAAACGTCGACTTCAACAAGCGGACCTTCATGGACGCATTGCCATTCGAGCAAAACGGCTACAGTAGGCCCGTTCTCATCTAGATTGGTCGTTAGATGATTGGAAACGCGTGCTTTGGAGTGACGAGTCAAAGTTTGAGGTTTTTGGGCAAAAATCGACGAGTTTATGTCTGAAGATCTAAACCGTAAAAGTGATCCCGAACTGCATTGTGCCTACAGTGAGGCAAGGGCCTAGTTCTGTGTTAGTGTGGGGATGTTTCTCCTTTGCTGGGACGGGAGATTTATGCAGAGTGCGGGGTGTAATGAGGAAGGAAAATTATTTTGCGATACTCCAGAATCATGCAGTGCCATCAGGGTTGCGTATAATAGGCCGTAACTTTACATTCCTGCATGACAACGGCTCAAAACACACTGCGTTAGTGTGTAAGAACTATCTAAAGGAGCAAGAAGAACAGCACACCTTGAAAGTAATGACATGGTCCCCACAAAGCCCAGATTTGAACCCCATAGAGTTGTTGTGGGATAAACTGGACAGGAGGATCCGAAAAATATGCCCAACTTCACAAGAACATTTACGGAATATTCTGCAACATGAGCGGATTTATATTCCACGATCCGTTTTAACAAAACTTATCGAAAGAATGTCTAGAATAGTTCGAGCGGTGATTAACAGCAAAGGAGGTTTTTTCGATGAAAAAAAAATATAATGTTCGGCATGTTATATTAGGCCAGAATAACTTTTTATTTATTTATTTTTGTCTTTTTTACCTGTACATACAATAAAATTGGATTTTGTTTTTAGTTTCGTTTGTTTCTGTACCTTTTCATGTTTTTTGCTAACCGACCGAACTTCTCTGAACGGCAGTGTACGTATTTAAGTTAGGGCTGACGAAATGCATAGATAAAAAGTGAGCGTAGACAGGGCTTCTATTTAATAAATACTTTGCAATCAAATAAACGTAGTTCTAAAAATGCAACCGAACAATGTATTTTGCAATTAACACACTATATTATACAGGGTATTCCGCTTTCCTATTCTATCAAATGAGAAGATCATCTTGCTTGAAAGCTCAAGCTTATTCAATACGCAACCAGCGATCTCGCTTCCTGATTACACGCTTCCATTTGCCCGTCGCCATCTACCTATTAGTCTTCTAATTCTCGCCATACCTTCTACGCTGCAATTTACGTTACCTATCACCTCTGTGTGTAGCAATTCCGTGAACGGCAAACAAATAGGCAGGCGAACCAGTCGTCGCGTCGTGGTAGCCGTCGTAGTGGTATTAGTCGGGCGGCCGACAATCATGACCTTGCGCACAGCACAAATAACGGAACTGCTATTCTAATCACCAGTCAAGGTCGCTCTTAATCAACGCTCCGTTTCTTTCTCGCCGATTGTGCGGCGGTCACCCGAACGGGCAGCGGGAATCATACGCGCGAGGAGAGGTCGATCGTTTTCATTGTGGCTATGTGAATACGTGTATATGCGAGCGTGTAGTTGTGATCGCGTACGCGCCGTTTAAATTTAAATTCATGCAATGCAGTCAGTGGTGGCGGGGCAGGAGAGACCTTAACGCGGAAGGAGAAGAATAAGAGGAGGTACGGAACGAAATCGTTCGTTAAACGGTTTATTAAAGAAACTATTCCGAAATGAGTTCTTCAATGTGTAGTTGTATTGCAGATTAAGATCTTCCTCAATTTCTTGTAATTTTTGAATTTTTTTTTAATACAAATAATAATAATTTATTGCCTATTTCATATACCAAGATACGCGGCTTCCAACATAGATCAAGTTTGAAAATCTTTAATCTTCAACTACAAAATGGTAAATACAACATTTTGCTGTAAAAGAAATAGTTAAATCGTTTTGAGTCAATAAGTTACTTTAACATAAGCGCCAATTTATTTTAGCCAATGCAAATGGGAAAATCCACATGCTAACACGTACTGTTTTTGAGGACGTACATTAGACCAAATTGTCCTCGATGATATACATATCTAAACCACATTTCGTCTAAAAATAGTTTGGGTTTAGGAAATTCTGAATTACGTATTACGCGGATGGATAATTTTTTTGCGGTTTTGTTATCTGCCATAGTCTAAATACTTCATGAGGCAAAGTTGGGATATCAACAACGTCTTTTTTTTGTTATATACAAAACATAAGCCCAGACAACAGAAACAGCAGCCTGATTACTAAAAGCAAACAGCTATTATCACACCGACTAATAAAGGAACTTACTATTAGACTGTCACAGAGCTTGATCTGATGACATGAGTCAAAATGTCCCTTAAAAAAAGGTAAACTGGCTAGAAGAGAATGGGACATTACGATATACCCCCTAAAACTCTCCATCTCACGCTCTGCGCTTGCGCCCTGCCAAAAAATCAGAAAATATTCCTAAACGAGATGGAAGAAGATGATTAACATCTGCTACCGCCAAAGCGATTATGACTTATTTGAACAACCGGACAGCATTAAAATATCTGAAACAACCTTGATAGATTCTAACTGAATACTTCCGGTTAGAGAAGTACATCTTCAGAATGAATCTTCGGAATAGCGGCACACTCCGCACCACACGTTTTTTACATAATCCAATGTTTGAGTCCTTATTTAATAATGTGATTTTATCGGTTTTATTAAAGGTCTCTGATGATTGATCGTGTCGTCCCGATATATAGTTCCGAAGTATTCTCTTCTGCGTTAGATGTTGTAGCTATTAAGTCAGATTTGGTTGTCAACCTGTATGGAAGGGGTGCAAAGTAACTACTTACGTACCTCCATTTAGCATGCGTTTATACGATAGTTGTAATATCGCAAATTACGCGCAACCTTGAACGATGAAATAAATCATTAAATTCTATGTTTTTAGCATTAGAAAGGGATTTCACATTCCCGGTTTTACCGACGTTATCAGCAAATTTTCCGCTGCCTTAAATGAGCATATGTCCTAGTAATTACCCCTGCGTAAGCCTGTGTACGCGATAAACCGACCATTAATTTCCTGCGCGAAATAGGATTTTATATCGACGAAAATCTTTCTGGGAAATTTAATTTACGAAGCGCGACACTGCAATTACGATAACCGTCGTATACCACCGGCCTGTAAAAGATCGACGTGTGCGGTTTGCCAATCGCCCGAGACGAGCCGGACGACCTACGTGTTCGATAAGGGTACGAATTTGAATTGGTTTTACCAAGTGATCAATGTAAAAGTACGCGACATGGAAGTTATACACGTGCTTGGCGCTATCTGTTGTGTTTTCCGAATGAAATCCACGTGAATTGTTATAATTTTTATCTTTCGAACTCTTGGGACTTATGATTCCCTTTGTAAAATCATAGATATAGACTTATACCATAAATTAATTCATTATTTTTTGAGAAATATCCAGAGTATCTTAGTGATAGCTAACCAAATAGGTGAGCTTTGGCACATCCGATATACTCAAAAATGTGCTCTACATGTCACCAACACTGTGCAAGCTCGAAATAACGTAGAACAAGAGTGGTTCCATCAATTAGCAAATACATGCATTTACACCTATTGGGGTTTTCTACAATTACAAGAGCAATCACTACTGGCTCTGGGCGAAGTGGTAAAAATATTGCAGTGTTTTCTAATAATACCCGATAATTCCAAAACTTGAGATAATCGGCCAATGCCAATTTATTTAACATGACATACTTTTCTTATGGACTTGCTGAATAATCTCTTTACCAATACTAAGCTTCAGCTCTTGTTCCAATTACTGAATTTGTTTCTAATTGTAGCGTGACTAAATTGCATTTGTTGTTCCATATAGTCAATTCAATCGTTTGATTTTGAATGGATACATTGGAATAAGCTATAAGGATTCATCTTCAATATTGATAAAGGTTATCCAATTCATAAAACGTTTTATTCCTGAAGCCATAGCCACACACTTTTAAATAATATATAATTAATATTCGCCTTCCATAAGCCTTTCCCATCAAAATAAATTATCTGCTCCGTTAAATTTTAATTTCCTGGTTTACATCAGAACCATTGCACCATATACGCTCGTTAGCATATGAAAACAAATGACCAACGTTAAAAATAAAAGAAAAAAAAAAAGAACGATCCATTCTAAAACGATTAAAACTAATATTTATTCTTAATTATCACAACAGTAACGCATTCGTCTTTTCAAACGTTCGAAAATTAACCCAGAAAAGACCCTGACATTAAATGATCCTAATTTTGCGTCTTTTTCAACTGGAAAACAGTCGAAGACGGAAATATTCGAACGCAACAAAGCGCTCTAACACGTGGAGGTTATTCTGTAAACATGCACTTACAGTTAACTAAAAGAATGTCCGCGTTCTGTTGATTTTTAGACCGATTTTGGTTTTTGCTTACAAAAAAGGGTGAATGTGGATCGTTTATTAAATGCCATCTTAATTTGTTTTTGTTTAAAATAAAAACGTAGGCTTCCACGGCCAGAGTCAGTTGAAACTAAACGTGTTCCGGGTTTGAACCGTGTCATGTCGTTGGTTAAAATAAAACTCGACGTTTCGCCCACAATCGTACGAAAGCGGTTGGTTTTCGCCTCTGGCATGGTTCACATGCTGAGTTACCGTGATCAACTGCTTCCCGCTCAGTTAGTTTCGTCTCTCGCGTGGATCACACGTTGAGTTACCGTGCTAACTGGTGCCATCACTCTCCTGAAGAAGCCCCATACGATTGTGGGCGAAACGTCGAGTTTTATTTTAACCAACGATATGACACGGTTCAAACCTGGATGGTAGACAAAGTGACGGCAATATCGGATAGAATTGGCCATTTTTAGAAGCAAATGCTTCTCAAAGTAACATGATCACAATTACCATTGAGACCAGCAATGGAAGCAAATTCTTTTACTAATAAGTTCAACTTAAGACAGCGTATGATGCTTCATGAAATTAGCAGAGACTAGACAGACTCGTGTTTATTCGTCTCATGAGAATGGGTTCATGTTGCTTCTTGGTTTTCCCCGATAGTCGACAAAACACGAGTCTATCTAGTCTCTGCTAATTTCGTGAAGCGCACGGAAAGTGTACTCGTTTCTGCAGGCTTAATAACTACTTAGCGTCAAATCGCAAAGTTCTAGAGATTGAAGCTAAAATTAATAAGTTTAAAGCTAGCTTAATAAATACAGGAGAACGTTGTTTAGAAGTGTTCATAATTTTTTCAAGAAACCAAAAATTAATTCGACAGAAAAAATTACATCATGTTAGTAATTACGTTATATCCGACGACGTTATAACCGAGGTACCAGCTCCAGCTGTTGTTCTAATCCACTGTACGTATATCACGTAATTAATGTATAAACAGTTTATTGTTTCCATTGACATAAAATTCAGCGGCTAGATTTTTTTTCCTCTCGAGAACGATGTGTTGCCTTGAATTTATAAATACACGATTTTCAAGGTGAACGCAAAAAAATGTTTCGCGATTTATGTACTAGCGGTTTCGACGAAAAGATGCAAGCACATAGTACATGTACATACATACCTACGTACGTATGTACGTACATAATACAGTTGAACTAGTAGTAACACGAGAGACAATACTAATATGCAAATTTCTAAACACATATCCGCTACGTATTGTATTTTATGTTCGAACGCGCAAGGTCGGAATCAGTCGCAGATATTCGATAAAATACGTGCGTATATGTTATAAGGATGAGAAAAAGAACGAGATGAAATTTACGGGACTTCTGCTATTTATTATTGGAGCGATGAAATATGTAAATGCGCGAAATTGATGTCAAATGTTATACTGTTATTTTTTTCGACGCCCAGTATATTCGTACATGTGAAAGATATAAATACAGATGTTATAATGACATCCATGAATTGGCATTTAAAAAACGCTTTATTTTTCGAAGAATAGATTTTACGTAATGGGAGAAGCGCATGATCTTCTCTGTTTATCGCCGAATTTAAAATATCGTCCAAGCGGGGTAATTTATGATGTTGTCACTGACGTATTCGTCTAGATTATATAATTTTTAATTTTTTCGTTCATTCCTGCTTATTCATATGTAATTTTAAACAAATCCATACAAAAAAAGCTACCTTTTGGAGGTTGCTTAATCTTCAACTCTTTGGAAAGGCAAGAAATCCGAGTTTCCAAAGTATCTCCTTAATTGTATGTACAGTAGTCGGTTTATGTCTTGTCTCCCGTTTGCAACGACTAAATATCGATATTATCTTCCGCGTGGCAAGGCCAAGTAGTTAGGTTCAGCAAATAAAAGCAAAAAACCGCGTATTTAAACTAAAATGGGAGTACTTGCAAAATCTACCTGGGAACCCTACAATAATCCAAGCATACGACTATAAGTGGTAGAAAGTATTGATACATCGTCTCAGGCGGAAAACAAAACATAAAAATGTCACTGTACATTGCTATCTTTGGCCTGATGTGAATGCTTTCACCTGATTTGGTTCTGGTATGTTTTGCCAGCACCAGACCTTTTGTTTTTTTTTTTCTGATTCCCAATTTCTCATTTTAGCTGTTTTGTAGATCACAGTAAGGCTTAATAAAACTCATACTTCCTTCTCTTTTATATAGTACACAGGTACAAGGGCAACCTTAAAATGTCCGGTCTAACTATGAATGATTGACAGATTCTGAATTTTCTTAGCGGCGCTTCTCCTTTTTGCCTCCAGTCCATCGACTTTCTTTTGGAAAAGGGATCATAGCACTGAATAATAGTGACAATAGTTCATCCCCTGTGAGAATTGCCTTCAACACGTCCACAGGGCTTCAAAAACGAGGAGAATCAAGTTTTTTTTCCAAGACTAATAAGTCTTGAACCAAAGTATTGGCGAAATTTTGTACCCAGGTCGGAAAATTTTGGCGCTTACCTCGAGAGTACGAACTCAAAAAAAAAAATGCAAAAATCTCAATTCAACTAAAGCGCAGCCAACTAACTCTTTTATGTCGATACGTACGCAATCAAATTCGGAGTCGCGTCCCAAATTTTTACGTACACGTGCATTTACGTACATACCGACACTCCGCATCGTCGATCTCATCTATGTGGAACATAACCTCACTTTCGATGAATGAAATAAGGTTCACCGGATAACGCAGCCTCAGCACCCGGCCGGCGTCTTTGGTTGGCCATGTTTTCGGCGAGATGCCGACAATGTTGTGAAAATAGGCCGACGCGCGAATTGGAAAGATGATTTCGCCTTGACCTGACCCACTTTTCGTCGTGTTACCTACACGCTTTGACGGCCCGCGAGAGGCCAAGTGCATCGGCAAGGACCCAGGTTAATATCGGTCGCGAGTTCCTCGATTCGGAATTTCTTCGGTTAGAGTATGGTACCTCTCGTATGCTGTGCATTCTAAATGACTTGCCGGACATTCAAACGGAAATAATCGCGTTTATTCGCAGAGCGAACGTAAACAGATTTTATTGTTTTGTTTGTTACGAAGTAATAAGCGGGAGATTGAAATTTTACGGGGTTTGTATTTGCGAGATAATGCTGGAAGTGAATTAGAAACTTCGTCTATATTGGTTCGGTTTATAGGAAAATTAAACTGCTGGCACAAAATTCAAATTACAAATTAGAAAAATAAGATGATATCAATATCAGCTTCTTTTCATCGGCGCATTGTGGTTTTTTCGGTCTAGACAGAAAGGAGGCCTTTAAAGTATTATATTAGAAAGTATCAATTAATCGCCAAAACTGTCAAACGAGATCAAAGGAAAAAATTGAAGTTGCTATATAAGAGCTAATCTCTACAATGCAAACTAGAAAAATAAAACTTTAACAACTGCAGATTGTTTTCTCCAAAAACAAACGACAAACATTTATTACTGAAGAAATTAAAAATAATTGAGATGTTGGCCCATATATACAGTGGCGGCCACATAAATAGCACAGGCATCAAATTTCATTTCAATTAACCGCTCAAGCTGTTCCCGTTTAAATTTTTATTAAACTAGCGTGAAAGTCCCCGAGAAGGTTGCGTGTACTTCCCCTAGCTACGTATTGCAGAACAATAATTCGACATTCAATGAGAAAAAAAAATTAGTTTCACTTTTCTAGCAGGCACATAAATAGCACAGTTGTCGGTTCTGTAGCGGAATCTTATTATTGTGTTACGGTTCGAGTTATTTTGTACCAAAAAAGTGGTGTACTTACCACTTTTAAAATTAACGTTTTATTAATAACAAAAATTTAGGTGTTAGTATAATGGGACGAGGAAAACATTGCACACCGGAGAAAAGAGAGTTAATTTGTACCATGAAAGATAAGGGCATATCAATTTCAGAAATATCACGAACATTAAATTGTTCACGTAAATTAATACAAAATGCGATAAAGCATATTCAGACGGAAAAAACTTTAGAAAACAAGAAACGGAAGATTAGGCCTCGTAAAACAACCTTACGAGAACACAACCTTATTCGTCGATTAAGTCAAGAAGATCCTTTTCGCACGGCTACACAAATAAAAACCGAATTTAATAAACAATTTGATATTGATATATCGAGAAGAACAATACGACGTCGGCTGAAAGAATTTAACTTACATGCGTGTATTGCAGTACGAAAGCCACTCGTGTCAAATAAATACCATCAAAGAAGATTACTGTTTGCGAAAATGCACAAAGAAAAGCCGCTTTCTTTCTGGAAATCTGCACTTTGGACAGATGAGAGCAAATACAACCGACTTAGGTCTGATGGAAAAATGTATATGCGACGCCCCATCAATCAGAGATTCAACCTTAGGTACACTATAAAAACATTGAAACACGGTGGATTAAGCGTAATGGTATGGGCTTCTATGTCATGGCGTGATATAGGACCTATATTCAAAATTGCAGGGAAAATGGATCAATTTGTTTACCGCAACATTTTAGAAAATGTGATGGAACCATATGCTGATGAATTTCTTCCAGTAATCTGGAGTTTAATGCACGACAATGATCCCAAACATACGGCGAGGACCGTAAAACAGTAGCTAGAGGAGAAACAGATTCGAGTGTTAGAATGGCCTGCACAAAGCCCCGATTTAAATCCCATAGAAAATCTATGGGGAGATGTTGAGGTTGTTATAAAGTCTAAATCTCAAGCGACATTAGACGAATTATGGAATACTATTGAAGAAGCCTGGCATAACATTCCTGTAGAGAGATGTCAAAAATTAGTTGAAAGTGTGCCGAGAAGATGTGCAGCAATGTTGGCTTGTAAAGGGTTTCCAACGAAATATTAAATGTAAAAGCAAAAAAAAGAAATAATACAGTATTTCGTTATTGTTATTAAGTGTGCTATTTCTACGCCCACTTAAAAAATAATATATTTATTTTTTTAATTTGTTTATCTTGAAGTTTATAAAATATTGTGTGTTTATTATAAACTGCATGTCATCTGCTACATTTTTGTTAAGCTAAGTTAAATAAATCACCTGTTAACAACATTTACAAATTTATCAATTCATCCATATCAGTTTACTTGTGCTATTTATATGGCCGCCACTGTATATAAAACACTGACCGATACCACATTCTCTATGATGTCGACCTACCATTATCACTAGATTGCAAGGGTGATAACTGGTGATGCCTCTGATGATTTTCTACGTTACGTAGATACTGTAAACTATGCAAAAAACAAAAAGTTAAACAATGTTAACAATCAAAATAGACTTGAACTTGCGCTGTTTTGCACTGACTTTAATAAACATCTACTGAAACAAATTGTAGAGAGTGTAACAAAGATAATAACTCATCTCACAAATAAATTAACAAAAGATACACTTACTCACAAAAAGTAGAATTGTTCAGAATTAGAAGAAAATCTCGTCGCTTAGATACAGAATGCAATTAATTGACGACTGCTATAGACGGATTAAAGAGATTGGGCCGTCACTGAGAAAAGTGGATAGACTTACGAGGAGACTAGTTGAGAAATAAAACCGAATTTGACAAAAAAATACTTTTTGTTTGCGTTAGGCTAGAAACTTTTCAGGGTACCCTCGTATATCACAGCTCATCAAATCACTATCTGTCCGATTTGCTCCTTTAGGCTCTTCTACTGAAAGAGAAAGTTAAACAATGTAACCCAAAAACCCACTTCCTCGACTGACATACGAAGCTGGCGACTCGGAAAAAGTGAAAGCAATTGTTTTGCTTTCTCACACACGACGGAACGTACTGCCCATCGTTTATAATATGGGAACGCAATGGGACGGCCGCGTTGGGCCGTGTCGACAGTACCAGTCTACTTTAAATCGGAGAGGCACGACGGCGAGAAGGACAAAAAAAAGACGGGCGCTGGATTTATTCCGTGTCATCTTGTTTAGAAAACCAGTGTGGGAGAGCAGATTTTTAGTGACCTACTACCATACATTTCCGAAGGAGGTTTCGCCCATTTCTTCTCGCTTCCTTCGCTTTGTTGTCGTCGTCGGAGGTCGCCGTTATTGGTACGGAGCGTGTATTAGTTTTCTAAATTGTTATTATTTTGGATTTACCGACGTGAAACGGCTGCTACTACTAGCGTCGTTCGGATACTTTCGAAATGTCACCTATTGTTAACGGCGTGAAGTGAGATCATATCAGTTTGAATTATTTTATTTGTATATTTTGGAATTTAGACTTCTCGAGCAAGTTTTTTGTATGTTTTGTTACGTTGATGGACCATTCGCTATTCATTAAATATGTATTACAGTTACTTTTTTATTAAAAAAAATACGGCAATTAATCGATTGACTACCGCCTTCCGCAAATGAGCACTAATGCAACACTGGACAGCGAAACCCGAGTCTGCAGACACCTGGTGGTTAGGTGGTTAATCACTATTTACGATTAAACAATAAGTTAAAGAAACATAAATAAATGAAAATAATCTACAAATAATATGAAATGAATATAAGCACATGACCCCCAGATAAAACCTTTTTTCTAATGTAGGTATGAGGCCAACGTTTTGATCATCAGTGGGGGAACATGCTTAATATATGAGAAAAATAAATAAATAAATTGCATGTAATGACTGTGATAAGAAGCCCCATATTTGTTAAACGAAGAAAACGATAGCACGAGAAAGCGCGAGATTTATCGAGCATATTAGGTGCTACACATACGAGAGGATAGAATCGTCAAGCGCAGCACAATACACAAACGAAACCAGACGTAATATTAAGTAAGAAAACCTAAAATATCACTTCGCTACAGGAATTAGACGCTTACGAAATTATTTACCTAAAAAGGAGCGTAAATTTGATGTATAGAGAGAACGGCGGTCCGTGACCTACTCAGGTTTTTTTGATTTATTAGGGTGAGGCGGGGACAGGTTTTGCGTTTCGTGCAACAATGAAAAGAAACCCCCCTTTCGTCTATTTTTTCCGTATTTTTCGCATGTTTTAGTTTTAGGGTGTGTAGGCGGCAAAAGTAGATACTTGTAAATATTCTTTTTTTTCGAAAGTAGGAATAAAACAGGCGTTTTTCTCTCATTTTTCAGTCATACAGTTGATACTGCGAAACCACTAACTTCAAAACAGGTGCTACGGACTAATTAACTAAACTTGTATGGTGCGGAGTGTCCCGATACTTTAGTTTTATTTGCCTTTCATGTTATACATACATAAAAATTCATAGTACTCTAAATAACGGCACTGTTTATGATGACTTTAATAAGTACAGGACTTGCTTGTTAGGCATTTACATACGTACACGTATGGCTGTATACGTGTACGTATGTATAAAACTTTGGTCAGCACTTAATTCATCCGTACAACACGTTTTGTAACAAACGCACACATCCAACCAGTTCTCGTTGTTTAATTTATTTATTTACGATATGCGATCCTTCGTACGACTACGACTCGGGGTTGTTATTGTTAGGTCCAAGGCCCTCTCTATGCCTTATCGATTCTATTATTTATTGTCGCGCTGGCTGATGTTCTTGCAGTGGAATTTTTTTTTCTCATAAATGAGGTCGTTTACTTGTTAATCAAATAACAGAACAATTACCATCACGGTCAACACGTCTACATCTCCATCCATATCGATCTAATAACAAAGGAAACGCACCAACCTCAGCTCGCATATGCGTAAGTACATGTGGACGTAAGTACATAGTTCTCTATCAGCATGTTTCACATCTTCCTTTGTTCATTAAGAAACCGTTTTAAACTTTTTTCGATGCGTACGTATAGTTCTCCCTCAAAGTATCGAGAATCTAAGACTTCCGTTGATTCTACATTAAGAATAATATTTCTTTTTCATGCGCCTCTCACACTGCTATTATTGTTATCTACTATCTTGGTTGAATTGGCTTTTTCTGCTATTGGATGGTAGAAACAAGTGGAACGGGTTAAATTTGTTTTCCCAGATAATAATGCGACGGTGACACAGCAAAAATCAGAAAATTTAAGGTATTTTTGCAAATGTTATGGTTGATTTCTTGATCTTCTTTGACTTCCACATCTCAAAAGCTTACGTGGGATCCCAGTCAATGATGTAATTTTCGCTGCAGTAACTCATCTCACATCCCCCCTCCCCCTACGAGCTTTGTTTTCATAAGTTGGATGAATTAATTTGGTGGAGTCGATGACCCTTCCTCACTCGATGCTTATTGATAATCCATATCGGAGCAACAATAAACCGACGATCTTGAAGCAGTTATGTAAAACCGCATTTGATCGAACCAGAACTTAACTCGCATCGCTATTGTATCTGAATCGCGGTTACCCCCTCCTCCCCCCGCGATTATTATGATTTCGATATATTGTTCGCAATTATAGCGCGATGGATGGAAGCTAATGATCTAGAAAGAGTTCTTTGACTCGTCAACAAGGAAACGTAACAGATTCGATCGGACGAAAACGCGTTCTGGACGCGAGAAGTAGGCGTGATCGGAGTTATGCATCGAATGTCTCTCCGTTTATTTCCATACATACTAATTAGGCTTGTACAGTGACTCCGATTAGCGGCTGGATGAAATTGTTTAAGTTGGAATTTTACAAAATTAAATTTCGAAGGTGTATCGATTTGCGTTCAACAATTTAAATACAAAAAAAAAAATTTTTACTGTCTTCTAATAATAAACACTAGTTCTGAAATGATTATATAAGAATAATGTAATTGAAAGTAGGAAATTAAATATCCTTGATAGTATAATACGAAGAGAATGAAAAATGATTGGTAGAAATAAACATATTCAGCGATTCTAGAGGTCAAATTAACCCCTTCAATAGGAAAGGTAAGGTTATTGGACGCAAACAAATGCACGTATTCTATAAGATTATTCCTTTTATTAACATTTATTATAGATAAATCTATTCAATTCCTTCTAAGGTTAAATTAAAATTGTTGGAAATCGTAGAGATTGCTTGTAAAATAGGTGTTACGTGGAAATATATACAAAGTCTTTTAGCAGAATAGGCCACCTTAGGTGAAAAGGAAGCATCAACACCATCAATACGCTTAACTAATTCATCTGCCGAAGAAGATTTTTTTACAACTAATGTTCTTCTTAGCGGCCTATGCTAATTTCCCTTGTATTCTTCTGAACATCGTCTCACCGCATCTTTCTCAATCTCCTTCTACTTCTTAGCTACCACCGCTTCATCCTTCTGGATCTGTTGGCCTTCTCCTGATTATGTATCCTGTTCATTTTAATCGTTTTAGCCCTTTATGTGTTTTAGTATGCTCTCATCTCGCAATTCCTGGACGCTTCCTCGAAACAGCTGTTCCGAATTACTGAAAACTTGTGCGGTGCGGAGTGTGCGGATACTTTAATGTTGTTTGCCAAACTGCCCCACCGTCATTGGTATTCATGCAACTTCATCTCAGGCTCATTCTAAGATAAATAAATGTTGCTTATATCAATTTTCGCCATGCTCTTGATGTTCTCCACCGTGCTACGACGTATCATCGACGAGTTAATCCGTTTTAATTTAATACATGGCTATTGAAGCTTTTTATTAGGCAATGAAATAAATGTTATTAAATAATCACACTTAGAAAATTTATTAGCAAAATAAACATCTTCCTAATAAACAAGTTGATCTTCAACTCCAAGTGAACCTTGTAAACGTGTACAGAAAAAAGTTAATAACCGCAATTAGGGAAGCCTTTCATCTTAAAAAAAGCTACTTTTTCCATTCTTTCAACCATGTAACATAAGATTGCAATACGTCCTCATTATTCAAATGTATTCAATACATTATTTGACTAACTTCCTTCTCCGTTTTCAGACCAGAAACAAAGGTTTGCTGGCACAGAAACGTCCTTCTAATTCAAATTAGCTTCGAACCTGTGGAAGACCTCAATATCGCGTCCCCAATAGCCGTAGAAACTTCCTTGTAGCTCTCACGTCGAATGACATTCGACAGCGCGTTACCTTTAACACCAGATTAGCGGAATCACCGCCGTTGCCGTCGATGGAAAATACGAAAGAATATGTAGAATTGTTACAGCGCTAATGGTGGCGATAATGTCAAGGTCTGTACGCGGGTCCGTCCAATCCCTCTGTTTTATTGTTATTGCCTCTTCTCGAATCCGTAACGTGATCGTCGATTGTTTTGTTTGCGGAACACCCGCCGTTTTATCACCTCAACTCAATTATAAACTCTCGAACTTTCACTGTCCGCGCAATTGCGATGGATTTTGTACACTTATTCACTTTATTCAAAAGGCGCTGGATATGTTGACCTTTCTAACATTTAAAAACTGCGAACATGAGAAAAGAACTGCGTCATTATCCATGTAACACGCAATAATGCAAATGTCTATAAACAATGTATAAAAAAATGCGTTGAAATAAAGTTAAAACCTTGTTTACGTAGATTCGTCAAATGTGCCACGTCGCCAACTAGCGAAGAACTTCACAATAGTACATTAATAAATATTCTAATTAGCATATTATTCGATTAACGTGTAAACCTTTGGTTATAGACGGAAAATGGAGAACAATTAGAGAGGGTGGAGGAGGACTGGACCATTTTTTACATTTTGATTTTTATAAATATTGATGGTTGTTTCTTTTGGGAAATAGTTCGTTTATTAAAGGAGGGAAACGAAAAATTTTTGTGCTTCTTCTTCTTTATTTTCTCTTTCTTCTGCGACGGTTCGTTACACGTGATTTTAACTTTTTCAACATGTTCAGGGTATCATTAAATTAAAAAACTATAAAAACGCCACAAGAGAGAAGTGCTGTTATTTAATATATTTTTTTTAAGCTAATCTCTTAAATAATCAAATTTTTTCGTTGTAAAATTAATAATAAAGGTTTTTTCCTCTTATCAACTCCATCCGAGGACACACTGTATATAAGCCTGGCAAAATTTCCGTGCGACAACACAATCAAAGGTATTTGAATGCATCTCTCTCGTCTGCAATTATCGAAGTCCTATAATTGCTACTCAAGCCAGTTCCTTTACTTCACATATAGATTACCCCTGTCGCAAGTTTCATCTGCCATACCTGCACATATCAACGTCCACACCAAACACATATTCCATTTATTTTCAAAGTCAGTACAAATTAATTCTATACTAAGCTGCCCTTCTTCTTCCTCTAACAAATAGAAATCAAACTGTACCTATACGTAAACATCTCTGCAATATTAAAATAGCTTATCTTCACTACACAATAATTTAATTAGATCGGAAGATTTATGAGAGAATTATTGGGGCTTGCCGATTAACATGGCGTTGGGTTGGTTCGAATTTCAAATCTACGTTAGGAATTTTAATGGATCGCTTTTGCGCCTTACTTCTACGAGAAATAATTGCCATCATTAATTAGAAAAAATCGTTTTGATTTAGATTTAAATCGCGTAGGTATTCCTTCTTGAAAAAAAAAAACGCGCGTAGCTATTAAACTGTGTTTAACAATTCAGCTCTATCACGCAAGACTCCAATAGCAAATTAATTCCGGTTGAAGAAATAACATTGTCCTTTTTATGCTGCACTCTCTGCAATTCAAGGATAAAAGGCTTAGTGTTGACTGAGTTATATTTAATCAATGTAATCAATGATTTCGATTTATTTGAAAAGCTCATTAAGTTCATTTTCCTTAGTTCTCAACATTACAAAGGACAATCCAATAACCTAAAGCCACGTTAAACCAACTAGTTCCTTTTTATTGTTAAGATTATAACATTCAAGGACCAAATTTTATAACGAGAATAAGCGAGCAACTTGACTTGAAAACAATTCGCCTTATGGAAATCTCAAGTTTTCATTTAATAACAACTCGAACTGACCTCGTTAATGAACATAACACTTCCTAGATCGATTAATTGCTGAATGAAACATTTTCCTCTCAGATCAAATGGTACTTTATGATATCGTTATAAACAAGAGAGTATTTCATTGTTTACTCGACCTTCGCCGATAAGGACGAAAAATAAGTGGGGAAAAATACGAAACAGGATCTAATGAAAATCGCGCGATAATAAAGTGAAGTGTCGGCAAGAAACAATACGCCGAGCGAACTAGGGCTTATGTTCCATTAACTTACGATAGCGGTTGGTAATAAATCTGGACTTCGTAGGTGTCGGGTAATTAAAAATTAAATAAGGAAAAGTTAAAAAGGCAACCTTCGGGAAAACGCAGCAATCTTAGAGAAGGCAAAATTAAATAAAATGGAGGAATTTGAAGATCGAGCTTAATGATTTGCCGGTAACCTTAAAGTTATTAAATTGTTTTGTTTCACAATTATTTGTGACTTCAGCTTAAAAAGCCAAGAGCTCGAACCTCTTAATTACCATTACCCAAAAATTTTTCAATCACTATTGAATGCTTTCTTGAAAATTCGGTTGATTTGACTTCTTTTAAGTACTTTGCTTAGTTCCAGTGTGGTTGCAGGGTAGTCTAAAAAATTTCAACATGCAGATGGCGAGTCGAAAAATGCCTTTGAAAATTTCAACAATGTTGGACGCTCAGAGCATCGGGCCGCCATTAAATTTATTTTGCGGCAAAATTAATTTAAACAGCTAGTAACATTGACTCTATCTGCAGTTGCACCAACTAATTTTCCAACGATTGTTACCAACTACTACCAAACATGGCTAATAATGTGAACTTGGTAAATATTGAGTAACTAAAAATAAATAAGGAAAAGAGAACAACAATAAGGAAAACGCACAAACGCTGTAAAGACGTAAGAGCGCTAAACATGAAGGAATCCCTGAAGGTTGCACTTAACGATTTATTTTTACTAACGCGTTGTGTAATTTAAAAAGAAAGAACGCCCTTACTGTAAACGAGGCGTCGATTCTAGAAATAAAAGCGAATAACCCTTGATCCTTGTTGTCAATGCAAATGCATCAATGACATGTTTTCCGTCGCGAAGATAGATTGATGTGTAATAATAGAAGAGGCTACCATCATTACCGCACACCCACATTTTTTTTGCTAAGTATCTATGTACTACACAATTAAAAAGAGATACACACAGAAACATTAACATACACCGTAGATAATCCGCATACTGAAAAACAATGCGGAAGTCTATTTATAACCGGCATCTATTTATAACTGACACACTAACACGAAATGTCCATTTTGGTCTTTTTGCCATTGAATAAAATTAAAAAAAAAATACAAGGTAAAGATGAATTTCTTACATCGTCACTATTTTTTAATCTTTACAATGTCTTTAATGGTCGTTTTTTTTTGCACGTCTTAAAATAAACGCGGAAGACGTCTTCTTCGTATTTTTTTCTACCCATCTACTCAGATCCACGGAGAAATTCCACCTGTCAAATAATTCTTATTTTTTTCTAGGATGTAGGAGATAATCAAATTGTACTTCAATAAAAATTCTTCGTTTTAAAAATAGTATCGGTTATATAACGTCCATTCGAGCTATAAATATCCCGACCTTGGCCTTATTTTATGATTTGATGGTCTTGCTGAATCATCATTTGGGGATTCGTACATTTAAAGATCAAACGGCAGATGTGTCCGGATAAACAATTAAAATGTTTGGAGGGAGCATCACGCTACCTTTCACCATGCTACAAAAAACCCGCGATCATAATTACTTGCTGGAACTTTTTGGCGTAAGATACGCTGTCACCTCGACGTGTATGCTGAAGGATCGTAACCTATCTTTAAATGTCCTAGAACTGGCAAATAAAAATAAAACACAAAGAAGCAGATACGTCAATCACTAATTCATTTTCCATGTTCAACTTTAAATGATCTGTCAACGATTTTCGCAATACCCTTAAGTATGCTCGGCTTGTATGTTGAGGCAATCTCTTTCAATGCCTTTCAAAGTATTTAAAATTATAATTCGCTCCATTTTATTTTGAAAATTAAATCTGATACAGTGCTGATATATAAATAAGTTTGTAGCAAAAACATTTATCCGCAGGATACACACAATCTTCTTTCAATGTTATTAGGACCATATAGGCCAATGAAAAAAATTAAAATAGTGATAAATAAGGCTTCGGCCCCCTTCAAAAGCAATATTCTTTTACTGTTATTTATTACAAACAAAATTAGAGCCATTGTAGAATGTATTTTTGAACATTTTAAAAATCGAGTACAATATGTTTCTTCAGCCCACTTTCTTCTTCTCCTTCTTTTTCTTATGCTATTAGGATGAAATCAGTTTTCGTACTATTATAAGGATATGTTCCCATATCTAATCCTAAATCAGGAAAGTAAATTAAGTAAAAAGTAACTTCCTCCCATAAAAAGAAGCAAAATACAATAAAAAAAATTGAAGCAAAAATTAGATAAAAATTAAACAAGGCGTAAATCAAAGCTACTAACGTATGATATGTTGAATATGGTCACTTGTCGACAAAAAAAAAACATGCAAAAGTAACGATAGGTAGCAACAGGATTTTATTTTGGTTGAATTGAAAATGAATAATAAAACACTAATACCGTCCAATAACATCAACCATAGTCTTCTAATTATTTTCAAAAGGATTTTTATAACCAACCCATTTAAAGAGTAGTTGGTTAACGACTTGTTTGAGGAAATTAAAAAACCAACATTTTCTGGACATTTAACACTAGTCACGAACAGGTGAGGGCAATTAAATAAGAATGTCCTTTCATTGAAGAAATTTTCCTAATTCAACAATCCTGGATCTCTGAGATGATTTTTCATCGTTCGCATGAGGCTTTGCAATTGCAAAATCCAATTCCGTGGTCCGGAAATTGATGTCTAATTAGAAGTGAAAATCAAAGGAGGCGTGTCGCCTTTCTGGGTGTTAATGCTAAATATGAGACATAAAAGAATCTTCACTAGAAGTTGAAAAAACTGTATTTTTGATAAAATTTCTCTTTGCTTTAATGGTGCGAAGTATATTTATCAATTAGACGATTCTCTCAGCAAACAATACAAATATTTAAACATCTCTGAGCTTTTGTTTTAACTACTTGCTTGTTTTGTTTATTTTGACTAATTATAAGAACTACTTCCTATTGTTATCGGGATATGGCATTAATGCCTTTAGCTTGCCAATATTGTGAGATCGCCTTTTTTGGCCAGCTCGATGTAAATGTATGCTATGTTTTGCCCGCCTTTTTGATTTTTCTTCTCATATTTTCCTTTAGGTAGCTTTTTCGTAAACCATATTCGCAACTTCCTTTAGCTTTAAAGCACTTATTCAATAAAACATTCATAAACATTTTTGTTTTTACTAATGGAAGATTTGGGGAAGCAGCAAAACATCCTTGTTTAGATATTCTAAAAATCACTGTATTATTATTATTATTATATGGTATAAAAAGTATTCTGTATTCCAATTCAATGCCATCCAATGGAATTCAGCGTTTTTTTTTTTCCTCTAATATAAATTAATTAAAATCAGTAAAAGAAAAAAATTACAACGCAGAATCTATTACGATTCATCGCGAAAAAATTTTCCAAAATTATGTAATCTAACAATATCTAGTAGATTACACCGTGCGTATTAGAAAAAGAAGTGTAGGTGGCATTTGGAAATGTCAAGAACAATTTTTTCCACTTTTCCGTTTCCTGGTTTGTACACACACTCGCGCGCACGCTCGCGTTTAACAGAGAGACCGATGCATTCGCGTTAGAACGGTGAGAACTCGCATACGTACGAATGGAAAGTGGACTCACCTTGCACAGAAGTAACCTTCCTTAAACTTCAACCTCCACCGGTCGCTCTCTCGATTGCAATCGTGATTGCTTTTACTTTTCTTACTTCCTAATGTTCATCAGCGCTCGCGAATCGCTTGTTTAGCCATTCGAGAGCGCGCTGAATGGGATAATCGGACGATTTTGAAACGGCCGAAGTTGAGTCCTTATTACTTAGAGCGAAGGCTATTCATTTAATATCGTAATAACAGCGTTGGGATGATAATTATATGTTAAAAACAGATCTCGAACTTGAGCTTCCGCCTTAAATATTTCAGGGCTTGTAATTGATTAATAAAATAGGCGTCCATTTTGAAAACTTGAACCGTAAAACCATGTGGAATAGAAAGATTTATTTACATTCAAATATGAAATCGACATGAAGCCAAAATATTTGCATCCGCTTCTACGAGAGTGGGGGTTCGCTGTTCTTTTATTCAATTCCCCAAAAATTACGAAAATGGTTGAATTTCGTTATTTGATGAATCGTCAATAAATGTCTACGTCGGGATGTTAATAAGTTTATCTTTGGGCATGTTGTTTCTTCTTCCGCCCTTTCTTTCGTACTCATTTTCCGCAATTATCACTTCGTCTGCTTTTTACTATCTGTAATGATGCGGTACCATTTATTTCTAACCACTGTAAAATATCTTCTTCGGTTGTATCTTCTCCTGCATTATTTTATATAGTTCCCTATCAATCCAGCGGCCAGGGAAAGGATTGTCCAGGTAACCGCGTACAATTTGTGCAGAGTAGCGCCCCATCGCGGATAAAAATCATATTTTGTCGAAAATTTAGAGGGAAGTCATCCAAAAATTCTGGAAGCTGTTGGAAGTGACGCTGGCATCATTAAATCTGGATTTCATAACTCCATTGATTGTGAATATTGAAAAATCTTATCAAATTAATGATTGCATCCGTTCTAACGAGGTCCGCTATATCGAGGCTTTACTGTAACGTTAAAATTGTACAACCTCAAGTACAGAATATACATTTACAATGCAGCATCATCAAGTTCATCAGAAATAATAAGCGTATAAGCTACATGTAATTAATATTTCATAACAAACGTAATCCGCCATAAATGCCGTTACAACGCAAACTTGTTAAATTGTAATCCTCAGTTTGAATAACTAAAACATAGCTTTATATGTACAAAACGTTAAATAAATCTGCATATTACGCAACTCGAACCTTATAATTAAAATTTAATTTGCTCCGCATATTATTTTTGAAGCAACCTTTTAAATAGGAACTTCTAATTCACTCTTAGAAAAACCCCAATTGTTCCATTCAAAAGAACTAAATTTCCTATTGTTTACGCCTCGGAATACCAACGTAATTGCTCGCATTTTCAAAAACCCTGTACAGACAGGAAAAGCCGACCGCGCAACAGCAATGATACGTATAAATAGTAGACATATATTATAAAGCATCGTGGCATTGAAATTGTAACGCCTGTCCGTTTTATTTTTACATGAAAGCCGCAGCAGCGCGTTAATAATAAAGGTCAAAATTGTCGAGGTTGACTCGAATTCCATACATTTAAATTGATGTTACATGGTAGCTTGAGTAGAACGCAAGTTGGCGTAGATGAATTAAACTTAGATTAATATAATTAATTTAAATGTATTTAAATCATTTCTGAAAACTCTCAAACTATCCTTCCGCATTAAAAATACAAATTTAATATGTTTAGTAATACCACGGGACGAATTCGAGTTTAACTGCCTTGTCTAGACGAGTACGTGGGCTGAATTTGGCGCAGTCGATAGGATCTTCCAGCCATATATAATTTACTACCATCTGTAACCTTTCAGGTATATATATGCATAAGTCGCAAAGTTTACTAAAATCGTTACTAAAAATATTCACAATCACTCAATATTACCGATGTTATAATTAAAAAGAAAAAAACAAGTCCCTGTAATGCAATACATGGTCCATTATCCGTGCATACAATTCATTAGTGTATATAGTAGCTGTAATGTGCAATGTATTACAAACGTTATACTCTCTACGCTGTCCTTGATTGATGATTAAGACCTTGCGGTAACGTCGCTGTGTTACGTAAACGGAAAAAATGCAGTTCAACTTTTATCCTGCCCTTCGCATACGGATGTTTGCGATATTAGCACTCTTGCGATATTATTAATTTATAACTCATTCACCGCTCATTACCATTGTTATTATTAGATCGATTATAATCGTTCTGTTTCACTTTCGAAAGGAAAATACTTATTTGTTCTGTTGGATGGGTGCATGTTGTTACAATACGGAAGAGACGACGTGCATTAATTGTAACCGTTAGAAGAAGCTATATACAGTGCGCGATGATTACTTTTATCCCACAATTGACGCCATTTCCTTGAAACACTAACGTTTACGAATAGGCAAATTAAGTCCATTTTACAAATCTAGACACCAGTTTCAAAAACCAATTTTTGAGGATTTTTTTTTTCACTCTGATGGTAATTTTCAAAGCGAGAATTGAAAACATTCAACCCCCAAAAAAAAAAAAAAAAAACAAGAAATAGAAATAAAGCAACTATCTTTTATTTATTACAATGAGTAAGACCTCCTCGTTTCTCAGTAACTGCTAACCTGCGACGAGGCAATGAAGTAAATAAATTATTTAACAAATTTATTAAATTTTAAAAATTAAATTAAAAAAAAAAATTAACAAATTCCTTGCTTCTCAAATGGTTCTCATGGCTAACATCAATTCTTCTCTTGTGTTAAACTGTCTTCCTTCGCTGTAAACTTGTCTCATCATCCAGCCCCATAAATTTTCTATAATATTCATGTCTGGAGAAAGGGTAGGCCATTCCAGAACATCGATATTGTTGTCGTTCATCCATGTGTTGATTATTCTTGCTGTGTGAATTGGCGCATTATCATGTTGAACTGTCCATTCTTCATGGGAAAACATCAAGTCAATATTAGCGATTTGTCTCTGGAGCAACTCCAGGCACTTTTGAGCAGTCTGTCTTCCTTCCTGAATTTCTAGTCCCACTGTTCCTCGACTTGAAATCGCACCCCAAACCATTACTGATCCAGCTCGGCTATGACGACGTGATAAAGATCCTTCGGCCTACCTCAAGCTTGGCTCAGCTAACTGTAATTAAAAAATATAGTGAGAGTAATCAAGTGACGCAAGAGAAATGGCAATAAAATTTTAAAAAATGGCAAAAATATTAGCGATTCGAAATTTTGAGGCAAAATTGAGCGTAAACGTTGACAAAAATGTAAAATCTAAATATATGCTTAGTTTTACGAATGTAATCATGTGATCTTTGAACCAAAATACATCAATCACTATGTGAGAGTAATCAGGTGTCGGGCACTGTATATTTTCGGGTTTTTCTACTTTATATAAATAATAATTTAGATCTACGTAAACTTCCCAATATTTTGTGGACCTTCTTTGGGATTTGCCATAAGCTAATGTGATTTTGTACACATTCCCGTGTCAAACGAGATTTAAATGTTCAAATTTTGAGAACCTTTAATGCTGGTTGATTGTTTGTGAAAATTCCTATGATTGTATAACACACAGATTAATAGCAAAAATCCTTATTTACGTATTTGCAATTACACCATTGTTTATTGAAAATGTAACACCAATCTCTGGGCCTCAAACTACATATTCCATACCTAGCACCTTGTATTAGATTAACAAATATATTTATATCTTGTAATTTATAAAACACTGAAAAAAAACCAACCACAGTAACGAGCCCACCATCCGCTATACTTCCCAGAAATTATTTAGAAATTCGCGATACTTCGTAAATATTCCTCTCGCAAAGCGGATTAATCGGAACAACACCGTTAATGGTTTTCGCTTTTAGCGAAATTAACATTTTGTTTTCGACTCTTGTTTTCGCCGAAAATGACAATTTAGTCTAAAAATAATGCAAATACACACATTTCGGATCAATAGATTAGGTTGTAGGCAATACGCATGCACATGTTGGATTAACAGCAACATTCGTCCGTTTTAATTGCTTACTTACGTATCTACATGCGTTTATTGTTTTGCATTTTGCTACTAATGACATTGAATACGTACAAAGACTAATTAAAACGCGTATAATGCTAAAAGATTGTTAATTCTTACAATCATTCGGTATTATACAACGATAACTTTTATTTCATCATTGTGTTATACAATACCGTATTTTTTTTTTAATGTTTCGCGATTTTGACACGTCATATTCTGCGGTTCTGTAAAAAAATTGGACAACCTTGAAAGAAGACCTTAGCCTTGTACTTTGAATAATATCATTTCATTCGTTCAAACTAATAGATGTAAAGCCTAGTTTCTAAATTACTCTAAAAATTATCTGTTCTCAACACGTATTCGATATAAATCATACCGATGATAAATGGTACTTTCAAAGGAAAGGCGTTAGTCTTACCTGGTAAAGAGATCTTCCAACCACGCCTTACGTGAAATGTACTTTCTTCTATTTGTTTGAGAATTTATTCGTTGCATTTATAATATTAATGCAAAGAGCTAGACTTTCAGGATGCCTAAATAATGGGCTATAAATTAAATCCTGATCTTACCCAGTGTCGAGGTTCCTCATCTAGGACAGTGTTAGACACGTCAATGTTATGGGACTTATGAGGGTGAATCTTGCAAAAACAGCGCTATACGCCGTTAGCATTGCAAGTGTTGATCAATTATTGTGTTCTGAAAGATTCAAAATGGAGGAGACATAAAGGAAGCTAAAGTAACACTTGAGAGGTGGAGTGAGACCAAAATCGAGCAGGTAGGGTTACTTCGAGATTCTCGTAGATCGAGATCGTAGCTTTAACCGTAATAATATAAAACGCAGATTTATAAACTTCGCTAAAACCTTTATATCCACCTTGGCCTTTGGATACAAAAACTACGAAGAAGCGTGAGCTAGTAGCAGTTAAAACGAAGACCAACGGGGTTTTAAATACGCACATAAAAGTAAAATAAACTTAAAAATATCTCCTCCAGTAATATATGAACTCAATAATAAATTATTACTCCAATGTTTAAATAATTTCTGCGGCAAAAATTTAGACGCTTTGTTGCAAATGTAAAACAAAAATCAACAAACGAGTGATCATTAATGCGTAGATCCTCCATTGTTCTTAATCACTTCCAATAGTCTGTTATTAATAGATTTATATAAATTTAACGCATAATTTTGAGGGATATTCTGCCATTCAGTCACTATTGAAGTTTTCAGTTCGTGTACCGTGAAATATTGACGGCCTCCGCCATAAACGCGACGTGCCAATTCACCCCACATGTTTTCAATAATGTTTACGTCTGGTGACCGTGCCGGCCGCTGTAAAGTTTTAATCTTTTTCTCTTTAAACCATTCAGTGATGGTTTTTGCTTCATGAATTGGCGCGTTATCTTGCTGAAAAACAAAATTGTGCCTGGCCCATTTATACATCACAGATGTCATCTTGTTTGTGCAAAACACTCACTCTTATCGCGAAATCCAATCGCTGCCCATATCATCACAGATCCACCCCCTAATTGTCTGGTCATTTTCACTTTTGGTTCCTTTCTTGGATCATAATAATAATGCGAGTACCCATCCGGTCCGTCCAAACTAAAACGTTTCTCATCGGAAAATATAACTTTTTCCCATTGTTTCTTCCAGGATACGTGTTCTTCAGCAAATCTCAACCTCGCTTCTTTGTGTTTCGCCGAAAGTGGCGGTTTTCTCAACATTTTCTTCCGCGATATTACCGGTGACGCCTTTAAAATCCTTTGAACATTAAGCACGTGCGTTTGTACCCCCGCCTGTTCTGCAATAACTCTCGCCGACGCAGAAGAATTGGATGCACACCGCAATATCGTGCGTTTATCCCGCTCACTTACAGCTTTTTGGTTTGCCGTAATTTTCCGGATCTTTTAGGAAGTTTCTAACGGAATGATCGCTTCTTCGTAACCGACGAGCAATTTCCTTCAAGGATAATTGCTTTTTTCTACCCATATTGCAAACACTTTATAAAATATAATTTCTCGTGGTGAAATGTGTACAATTTACCAGCGCAACCGCTGCATATAAAGAGAAGTACCAAATTAAAACATTTTTGCTTATATTAATGTAATAAATGCACAGGGTCTAAATTTTTGTCGAATTTAAAAATAAGGGTGTGTAAGAAATATCTTTCTCGATGCTTATAATCGATGCTTTTTCTAATATAGAAGACCGGATCTAAGATCAACCTGACCCAGCAGCGCGCTGTTGGCGACAGCGCATAAACAAACAGAAAAAAATGTTCATGTCATCGTCACATTAGAAGCGGCCTTGTAATTTATACTGAGCAAATATTCGATTCAATGTAATCAGGCTGACTATGAATAACGTCGGATCACGCCCTTACAACGCGACAAATAGCAGAAGAGAAATAATTAGCGGACATTTTCTAGCCGGTACCGACCGACTGGCGTTCGTTTTTGTACGGCAAAAGGTTTCCGTGAAATATGAGCCGATTAATATAATTTAGGGTTACGATGTTCGGAATGGAAAAAAAAAAAAAAACAAATTGAGTTCGTCAAGGCGCGAAAACGTTTCAGCGCGGACGGTACGGTATAACGAAACGTCAAATGCGTCAATTTAAAAAATGCCTTGAATGCTTAAATAGATCACCAGCATTAATCATAAGAATAATTGGAGCGAGCGTCATTCTAATTTACATAATAAGAATCGGAACAATTAGTTGATGGCTTTTACAAACGTAATAGGACATTTATATGCGAATAGAATGAAGGACGAAAGAATTGATGGGTGCTGCTCTCTCGGCTAGTCGCAAACGATTTGTCTAAGAGCCAAATTTGATCCACTAGTTTGGTCTCCTTCTATAGTAATTATTTCAATTGGAAAGTTGTATTTCAAGAGCTACCAATTTATTTCCTAAAATCCCAGAAAATATTCCGGACAACATTGAAAGAAATTATAGTGAAGTAGTTTATTTACACGCTGAAAAGCTCTAAAGCTCCAAAAATTAATTAACATCTATGAACGTTCTCCAATAGACTAACGTCTTTCCCCTCCTCAACTGCATTAAGAGACCAGTACTAACAAACACAGAACCTCAGTTAAGCAGCTTAAATGCGCTGTCTATATTTTTCTTTTCTTTGTTTTGTGTATTCCTGTTAATAGGAAAGAACTTCTTCGTATTATGAAAAGCTATGAAAGGAAAGGAATTGAAGAACAATTTAATTTCTTGGCGCAGGATATGAAAAAGCGAAGGGAAGAGCATAAATATTGATGATAGCTATAGCTTTCTTATTTCAATAGAATTTACATCCTTGAAAACGAAGATCCCTCATTTCTTGTAGTTTTCTTGGCGATGTTTTCAAATTCGGCCTACAGAATTGTCGTAGCACGTAAGAATTTCGAGATATCCTAACGTCAAAGTGCCAAAAAGACGGTTTTCGAAGATATTTGACGTTGTTAGAAAAACAGCGATTTTTTTTGCTTATTTCTGCTTATGCTACTGAAGGTTCTTCGGTAGAGAATATTGTGATCAAAGCCTTGTATTGGATATACTCCATTTTGTTTAATATACGCGAAATATAGCGCCACTATTACATCAAGAGTCAATCAATTAATGTGCCTCGTTGCTCTTGATATAAATTTTAGAGCCTTTAATGCAGAGGATAGTGTGGTTCCCCAGCACATCTCCGTGTCGCGATAATTCATGCGGGCGCGTTCTTCCTTATCTATCACTATTATTCAAATACTGTTCTTCGAATCTCGTATTTCCCTAGTGTCCAAACGTGTATCCTTAGAGTACTTTCAGGGGATTATATCATAGATGATGATACTGAGAAGATTTCAACGATGGGCACAATTTGCATCGTTAGCATGTAAATGATATTTGCAATACTATGTTACCAAAGCTAATGTATAACTTTTCCAAAACCAACTCGACGCATGCAAGAAGTCGTTACCATAAAAAGAGTCTCCTTGAGGTATTTGCATTAGACCTTCAAGGTATTCGTGGAAGCAATTTCTGTAATAATAAAACTAATTATCTGTAGCTAATACTTCAGCAGGTTGATGTGATTGATACGATGATATGTAAGAAAAAAAATGCCCTTGCTCTATGTTACCGTTTAATTTAATAAGCAAGTTTGAAAATATTATTGTTGTAAGCTTATAATTATCCTTAATATCGATCTAAGAATGCATTCTTTTACCCTTGCAATAGGAATGTTAACAATGTTATCAACAATATCAAATGAATTAAAATGATTATCTAACAACATCAACACATAGGAAACTGTAGTCATAAACGCGCTAGCAGCTTACGCAATGTATTTCTCTTGGAACGACCTTTTTGTCAAATGAGTATAGTATATACACTGCCGTTCAGAGAAGTTCGGTCGGTTGGTAAAAAACATGAAAAGGTTACAGAAACAAACGAAACTAAAAACAAAATGCAATTTTATTGTATGTACAGGTAAAAAAGACAAAAATAAACAAATAAAAAATTATTCTGGCCTAACATAACATACTGAACATTATATTTTTTCTTCATCGAAAAAACTTCCTTTGCTGTTAATCACCGCTCGAACTATTTTAGGCATTCTTTCGATAAGTTTTGTTAAAACGAATTGTAGAATGTTAATCCATTCATGTTGCAGAATATTCCGTAAATGTTCTTGTGAAGTTGGGCATATTTTTCGGATCCTCCTGTCCAGTTCATCCCACAACAGCTCTATAGGGTTCAAATCTGGGCTTTGTGGGGGCCATGTCATTACTTTCAGGGTGTGCTGTTCTTCTCGCTCCTTTAGATAGTTCTTACACACTAACGCAGTGTGTTTTGGGTCGTTGCCATGCATGAATGTAAAGCTACGGCCTATTATACGCAATCCTGATGGCACTGCATGGTTCTGGAGTATTGCAAAATAATTTTCCTTCCTCATTACACCCTGCACTCTGCATAAATTTCGCGTCCCAGCAAAGGAGAAACATCCCCACACTAACACAGAACTACGCCCTTGCTTCACTGTTGGCACAATGCAGTCCGGGATTATTTTTTCGGTTTTAGATCTTCGGACATAAACTCCTCGATTTTGCCCAAAAACCTCAAACTTTGACTCGTCACTCCAAAACACGTGTTTCCAATCATCTAACGACCAATCTAGATGAGAGCGGGCCCACTGTAGCCGTTTTGCTCTGTTGCCCCGACGTAATAAGGGTTTTCGAATGGCAATGCGTCCATGAAGGTCCGCTTGTTGACGTCGACGTTTTACCGTACTCGCCGAAACTTGTTCTTCACGGCCGCGATTGACTTCGGCTGCTATTTGTGGCGCTGATAATTTTCTATTGCGTTTGCTTAATAATACAATTCTCAAATCTTCAGCTTTTGTTGTTTTCCTAGATGTTCCGGGACGAACACGATTTTCTATAGTTGTCCGATATCGCTTTATGATGTCGTTTACTGTTGAACTTCTCATATTTATTTTTTTAGGAATTTGTCGCCCCGAATATCCTTCTTCAAACAGCGCAATAATACGTTTTTCTACACTGGTAGGCTTGCCACGTGCCATTTTGAAGTAAATTTTCTTAAAACTTTCGCGCAAAAACGACAGATGCACACCAACAACACACGTTTGACAGTAAAATGAAGCAAATTTATATCTTTACGCCTGTGATAAATAAACAAGAGCGATGCTGCGGTATATTTCCTAAATGTATTGTTCGTTAATAATCCCCAAACGACCCGTTTCAAAAGATCGGCACTTCCGAGAAAATTCTTGGAATGATAATAAAAGGGACTTTATTGTGGTTGTCGCAATATTTCTACTTTACATAATAATTCATTGCTTTAATCCCTTAGAAAAGAGTGTATGCTTAATATTTTTCTAATTTTATGTATTAATAATTGTATACAGTATGATATAATAAATTTTTATTGTATGACCGAACTTCACTGAACGGCAGTGTACATGCATGCGAGCTACACATACTACAAGGAATTAACACATTGTTCCCTGACACATGCCTACATATCGCTCTAACGTAAGTATGTGCGATTTCTCCTGTACCTACCGCCAATTTATGGTACCTTGCTGCTCTGGCCTATCAATACGACACGGCGCTTTCTTTACAGTGACTAATTGATTTAATAAGAACGTCGACCATACGAGGTCGAATCATAAGATTACATTGAATTCCGCGTCGTAATTATACGTACGCCAATTCTGCGTATATCGCCGACACGTACGGTGTTCTTGAGACTCGTAAAAATCCGAACAGGAAGGTAATAAACCTATTTGTTTTGTTGCGCAACACAATCAAAGGTGTCTGTCCCACATATCGCACACTACCACCGGCTGTAACGATCGCTGTAAGGACGCTTAGGTTCTTAAATCCGCGGCGCATAGGCGTTCTCTTGGATTATACAACCGACACGAAGACAAGCGGAGCGTAATTGCATTCCTATAGAGACGATTAGTTGTGGAAGGCGAAAATAAACTGTGGGGAAGGATTTCTATGAGGGAAAGAGACCAAGGTAAATTTTAAGAGCTTTTTTAGTAACGCGTGTACGTACGAAGTCGTGTACGTGTATCGATAGACGTGTACTAAAGCTGTGCGTTTGTTCGCATATGGATCAAGGTAAGTCATTAGAAGAGCATATTTAAATCGAGGAAGTTGGCAATGTTATTCCATAGGCTACGATTTATCTTTCTAAAAACATGTTTTTACAAGGGCGCTGGGCAATTATACAGTGTAATGCAATACTTTTTGCTTAAGAAATCTAGGTACAAATAATTTTATTATTGGGGGACGAATCAGGTTACGGAATAGACCTCCCACTTCTAGGCATCGATGACTGTAATCATTACTTAACTCTGCTTGATTTTCGCCGGGTCCGGATATGTTCCAACCCATGGTACGAATTTTTTTTAACGTGCCAAACATCGTTTTGAAACGGGACCTATGGTTTTACTTCCTTGTCTGAGAAGAAGGCATCCTCGGACTCTTCCCCAACCGTCCCAGCTGGACTTAAGCTTGCGTCTTAACTTAGAAAGCCAAACAGAAGCAAATTAAAATTGGGAAAGCCCATGTGTATAATTTTCGTTTTTCATAAAAAAATTCTCTTCATTTTAAATTTTTGAGAGGATCCTACTTATTTATTTAGTGTGCTTTAATTCTATAGAAGCCACTTATTTTGCCTTACATTCAATTTTAATTTGATGGTCTTCTCCATAATACAATAAAAAAATGAATTACTCTCAACCAGTGTTGGGGGTAATCTACGAATTTTTCTATCGATTGAGTTAGTTGAAAAAAAAGGTAAAAGAAGCAGATGGAGAAGACGAAGGAAAATAGGAAAAAAATCAAGACGGAGAAGAATATACCTCAGCTTTATTTCTATTTATTTTTACAACCGTTGGTGCACAACTCTAAATCAGAACGATGTGATGAAATCGAGGAAATATTCCATTAATTTCCTGCACTTCCGCATTTGACATACGATACCCTGGCAGCAGCGGTTAGGGGGGAACGCTAGAAGTGTGCATGGCGTACGTCCCATTTGTAGCAGCCAACGGAGTCAAGTCATCCGTAGTCTATAAATAGCGTTTAAATGACGGAGACATACATATTGTTCCAATAATACTGCGACCACTCATACTCCTGTACGTATGTACAATGTATTTTCCATCTTTTTCCACGACCTACGTGATAATCGATACGAAATGATGGTATATACCATTCTGTATATATATACAGAATAAATGTCATATGCTATAAGTAGACCTACGCAATCGTAAATTTTATTCGCTTGAACTTAAAGGAATACATAAGTGTGAAATTCGCTGCAATAAAATTAAGTTCGGTTGTGTATGTATTAAAGAGAATCATTTAGAGCGCCCCTTCCCTCACATTCTAAATTCTTTGTCAAAAAAAAAATTACACCGCCCACAAAATTGGACAAAAACGATTCGTTCTAACGTAAATGTTAAATACCTCAAATAAGTCTAATATTAACGCCATGATTAGTTCAAATACGTGCGTTCAAATACGTTCGCGAATAACCACTGTCGAAGCGATTAGTCGAGCCCTTCTTTTTTATCCACTCTCTCTATTCGGGGGAATTTTATTCGGAAAATATATCTCCAGCCAACGATAATCCCAGGGAAATAAGAACGTAACTCGCTTGTGTACGGTCCCCAATTTCTAAATTTGAAGATACTGCATCCGCTGAATATATGAATAATGCTACTATTTACACAAAATAATGCAGTCCTAAATAAAATACTAAATTTTTGGAGTTTTAAGGTCTTATGTATTTCACTTTATTGGCTATGTTTCGATTAAATTATGTCCTTGCTATTTATTGGATTATAAAATTGATACACAGATCATGAAATATAGAAAAAAAAAGAAAAAACGAAAGTGGAATAAAAGCGTTCAAGAAATCCGCATGAAAGAGAAATCGTATGGATCCATTTATGTCGTGTCTGTCGTTAAATGTACATGTTTATTTGTTTACCTCTACAAATAATGTATTATTTTAGAATAATAAGGAAACTGTTGAAAATAAGAATTTATCAAAAGAATTGTTGTAACGTAATTGGTGAATAAGAAAATAAAATTTATTACATAAGAAAAAAATAAGAAACGAGAGTGGGAGAGGAAGAGAAAAAAAATTACAATGATGACAAAACGACGTCAAATAAAGTGAAACCAAAGGAAAGAATCTTCGTGTTGTCTTTCCCCATATATAAAACCTCAAAATCTAAAAAATACGAAAACAAATCAGAGAAAATGGAAAATCTGCTGTTACCTTAAATGTGAAATGTTCGTCCTTCAGAGTGTTATAGTTATTTATGTCTTCTCAAAACAAAAGCTTAGGAAAAATAAATTTTAATGTCAAAAAAGGTTTCAAAATTAATAGCGAAAGGCTTGTCGGGTCGAACGGATTTAGCGGACCAAACGGGCTTGGAAGGCCAAATGACTTGATGAGCCAACCGTTTTATATTAAAAAAGACCGACCCGGTCCACTTCTAAAATACTTCAACTTGAACCAGCCGGCTCTATTGAGATACGCAGCGATGACATTTATTATATTATTAACTGTCAGACAAACAGCGACACAAGGTAGAGTAAAGACACTCTCGGAACCACATTGATGGGGTAGGCAGAAACATGTCCGACGGAAGTGTTTTTTTTTCCTTGCATTGCTTTCGCGGTAAATGATTTCATCAATATCATGAGGAAGCTATTTCAGCATTATTCATTTTTATTAGTTTCTAAGCATTTTCTTATCTGGTCTGGCAAAGAAAAGAAACCAAATTGTATTACAATATGTAACAAATATTAGCGAAAATCTCAAGAAGTACTTTCTAAAAATACGTACGCCACGTAGAAATGTTAGATTGAAGGTGAGACTGAAAAATATTTTAAGGTATCGCGTTTAGAATGAAAATATACCGTTTTAACCTTGAAACACCGAAATAGATAAACGAAAAATGCGTCAGAGGATATGATTGTGAATCATTTTCGGCAAACTTTCCTAGAACGATATCGTTCGTCTATATAATAATAATAACAATCATAATTCGCCATTGTTTGCCGATATCCAAGGACGACGATTTGCATTTAAACCTAAATCTGGATCAAGTACTCGATAGAATTTGTTTATTTCTAATTAA